>JAWNLY010000030.1:3252500-3290000 GCA_035042045.1 Drosophila melanosoma | reverse complement strand
GGGATGGGTAGTTTGGTGGGTTAGCGGAGAGTTGGGTGGGGTTTGCTCTTGTGGGATTTGTGCGTTTTGTTTGCGGTTTATTATACGCAAATAAATTAAATTTATGCTTGTTTCCATTTCCGTGCAGTCACCTCGAACACCCCCTCCCCACATTATCTCTCACTCTCTCCGTCTCACCCTCTGCCCGTCTCCCCCTCTGCTCGTCTATGCCTCTCTCTTTCTCTCACACACATTCTGTGTTCTACACATTTGTTTCCATTTGTGTTTGTTGTTCTTGTTATTTTTTTTGCCGTTTTCCGTTGCGATTTTCCCAAACACTAACCGTTAACTCACCCTCTGCTGCTTCCCCCTCTCCCACTGCAGCCTCACTCGACAGCTCTTTATTAATTTGATCAATTCATGTTTGCTGTTGTTGTTGTTGTTGCTGTTGTTGTTGCTGTTGTTACTTGTAATGTTGTTGTAATTAACCTTTTGTCTTTTTGCCAATGTTTGCTGCTCATTTGTCTGGCTCTGCTCTGCTCTCCGCTGCTCTGCTCTGCTCTGCTCTCCGCTGCTCTGTTTTATTTGTTTACTCAGTGGCACTTTCTCTTTGCTTTGAACTCCTCCTCCTCCTCCTCCTCACCTCGTATTCGCTGTTCACACTGCCAGCTAGGTAAAAGGTCAAAGTGGGTCCACTCATTGTATTTAGGACCCTCATCGACCCCCTACTCCAGCTCAAACATCATCAGCTCATCGCCACAAGGGTCGAACCCTTACCTTTGACCATTGTTATCATTATTTTTGTTGTTGTTGTTGTTGTTTGACTTTTTTGGGCTCTTTGCCTGGCTAAGATGGACACACGCACAGCAGAAACACTTTTTCAGTGGGTGATTATGCACTTGACACTTGATGAGGGCTTTCCCACCTCATCCCCCTTTCTTTCCTTAATGGCCAACATTTCAGTTTTAGTTACCTGTTTCCTCGAAACACCTGCATTTTAAGCCTGCTTCGCTTTTGGCTCATTTAATGGGCAAAATCAAATTTTGTTATTAATGTGCCAGCATTTTAAATATATTTAATAGCAAATTTCTCTTGGCCATAATTAGACTTTACAACTGATTAATTTCGGTTTAATTCCCCAATCAGATTTTCGAATGTTTTCCTTTGTTTAAAATGTTCAAACATTTTTATCCCACTCGCCTTGCAGTCAATAATTTAATGAATATCTTGTGGAAAATTCATTAAAATGGGCAATTTTCCGCATTATTTTCGCTGGCATTGCTAAGTGGGCAGATTCATTGAGGAGAAGAAAACAAGAGAAATCTAAATTCCTTTAATTTATATACGCATTTATTTTGTGTTGAACATTTTAATTCTTCTATAAATTTACATTAACATTTTTTTTTTTTGGCTGTGGCGTCAATTGAGCATAAGAAAAGAATGAAAATAACTGCAGGAAAAACCAAACGCTGCGAAAACTCATTTAAATTTTACGAACTTTGGGCGCAGTTTTTCACATTTTATGAGTTTTTTGGCGAGCGTAAATTTCAATGGGTGGAATGGAAAGTGGGAAGAGGGGGAGTGGTTTGGGAGGGAGCAGCAGCTACACTTTGCTTAATTTCATAGCAAGAAGGCGACTCAACGTTCAAGGACCTTAAAGGAAATTCCAAATTTTGATCACGTTACATTTTTTAATTGTTCCCCTGCGGCGCGCTCATTTAAAATACCCTTCCCCCGTTCTGGCAGACCCCTACAACCGTCGTCTATTTTCCGCAGCCCGCTTCCCGTATACCTCCCACCCTCCCTCGGACAGCTATTCTCCCATTGTAATTGAGAGCTTGAAATGAGTGCGTTAAATTTTATTTGTTATATTCGAAAAAAATAGAAACATTTTACTCAATTCAAACTTTTATTGAGTTGCGTTTGTCGAGAGTTTTCTCAAAATATAATTTATTATTGTAAAATATCTTTTTTTATCCAAAGAAAAACCTTCGTCGAAGTCACATCGAATATGTTGATTCTTTATGGGGCATTCAGCAGCGGGCAAATCCTGGATTGCCTTGTAAGGATGCAATTACTCTTTGGCGAATTGGCCATTAACTGACAAATGACCCCATTTCAGCCAGATGAGTCACACTTAACGCTGACATAAGCTGATTAGCGATACATGACCAATAAATCCAAAGTATTTATTGCTATTTCGTTGTACACTGTGCCAAAAATAGAGGTAAAAAATTACTAATAAATTAGCAACTAGAACATTTATTTTTTTATATATCTAAATTCTTATGTATTAATATTTATCATATAATTTTTGTCATTAATAAATAATTTAAAAAAATATCAAACTTATGATTATAAAATTGATCGCTTCGTTCTTTTCGCTCTGTGTAATGCCCATTTTGCGGATATTCCTATTATATTTAGTCAACTTTTATGATTATATCAGAATTAACATATTGAATAATATAATTTAAATATTCATTTGCAATTCATTTGTTATTCCCTTATTTATCACAATTAATTTGTAAAATTAGTTGTTAAATTAGTTTGTTTATTGCCAAATTCGTTTATCTAGTTGTACAAATGTTTTACATATATATATTTATATACAAATATATAGAAATTTTTTTGTAGCAAATAAGCTTCTCAATTTATATGTCAAGTTGTGAATCTGTGGCATGCAAACTGGAAGCAGCTGCTGTGGTTTTAATAACAGCTTATATTTGCGGAGGGGGGAAGGGAATGAGAATTATGCATTATGCACGTGACTTACCTTAACAACCTGGCCAAAATAAGCTTTGTTTGCCCAGTTCGAGATATGTGTAAATTTATTAGATTTTCATTAAACGCTAAACAATAAACAATCTGCTCAACGCAACGCATTTAATTGGCTAATTTATTAATAATCAACTGGAAAATGGAAAAAAAGCAGCTGTCCCTTCATAGGGTGGGTAGGCGAGGGGCGTGGGGGCTAGAAAACCTTGCGCAACAAATTACATTTCCATCAGAGACACGAAATTTTGGTCGATTTTTGCAAACGCCCAAATTAGTTTCATTTTATACCCTGTAATAATTAATAACGGGATTAATAAAGTTGTGTGAATGTGTGCAACATCATATATATATATTATATATACTTTATTGATGTTTATTAAAACATATGTTACACATAGCTATTTAATTGGCATTAACATGCCATATTACGTCTAAATAAATCAAGATATTTCTATAAAAATAATTCTATAAAAAATCAAAAATTCTGCTTAGATTACAAAAAAAATAACAACGATAATTAATGATAATAATAAATATTAGAGTATATTTATATCATGTGTGATACATATGAGGTTTTATCTATAAATTGAAGTAGATTTATGTGTAAATTAAGCGCAGCAAAATTTTTAATTTAATTTATTCAATTTATTTTATTTGGTCAATTTATAATATTTTTTTTTAAATGTCAGCTGTAATAAATTGAATAAATTCAAAATTATGGAAGTTATTTTAATATTCTGATCAGATTATGTGGATTGAATTTATGTGAAAACTTTATTGAATTTATTAAAGATAAATAATAAAAATGCAACTAGAAATAAATCCGATTTTTAATTGAATTTTGTGTTTAAGCCAAATTGAAAAACCGAGCCAGCAATATAAAATTTGTTAATTTTTTCTGCTTAGTCTTAAATGTGAAAATCAAAAGAAAAATATGGGACAAAAAATATATATTTAATAAGGGTATCTGCTAGTCGAGTTTGAACTGTGTGGTATATTTTTGCTTGGACTAGAGAGGGGTGTGAAGAGGGGAATGGAGGAGGTGCTAGGCGATGCGATGCGAGTCCTTTGGGTAAATTAACACTCTTTGATTAGGCAGCTGGCTGCTTATTACGTATACGCCCCGATGGCAACCAGTCAATGGACACTTGAGCCTAGCGCCACAAATGTCCTTTGCTAGTTGCCATTGTTGTTGTTGTTGTTGTTGTTGTAGTTGTTGTTGTTGTTGTTATTGTTGAGGCTGCTGCTGCTGCTGCTGATTTTGCTGTCAGGCAGAAAGTTACGCAATTTTTGCTTATTATTTTCATAATCAATATTCAATTTAGCCAAGAGACACTTGGCAGTCGCTGTTGCTGCCACTGAAATCGGCTTCAAGGGATACATAACACAGGCACAATGCACCTTGGCACAGAACTTGCCACAAATTAGGCTAACTTATTTTTTACACAAATTTTACATCAGTTTTGCACAGATTTTCCGCAACTGTTGACCACTGTGCGGCCGTTGTGCAAAATTTCCCTTGTGGCAGAAGCAGAGGCGGTAGCAGCGGCACAGGCAGAGGCTGTGGCAGTGGCAGAGGCAGTGGCAGCGGCAGAGGCTGTGGCAGTGGCAGAGGCATCGCCATCAGGCTTATAATTAAACATGGAAATCGTGGAAAATGTTGCAAACGTGAACACAAACAAAAACAGGCAATTGGTAAGCTGACTGGTTTGGTCTTGTGGGGGGATGGGGTGGCGGTGTTGTTTTTTTTGGTTGCTGTGGGGCAAACTCAGTCAACAGTCGAAGCGCGGCAGGCGTTCAAATTGAAAAAGTTATTTTGCATTCGATTATTCCACTTACAAAGACTACACATCAATGAAGCATCATATTTCAGAGAGCAGACTCCTCTCAATCTCTGTATGTGTGTGTGTATGTGTGTGTGTATGTGTGTGTGTGGTACACAGATCATTTCATTTGCTGTGGCTTTCATATACTAGTTGTTGCTGCTGCTGCTTTTGCCTGTGGCATATTCTTGCAATTTTGCGTAATATTTTGCTCATTTACACTTCGTTGCATAGTCAATGGCAATTTGTGTGTCAGTCTGTGTGTGTGTGTGTGTGTGTGTGTGTGTGCGGCTTGTGGGTGGTTCTGTTCTGCCTGTTATATGAACTATAATTGACCATTGGCTGTGGCAACGGATATTGGCGAGGAGTGCATCAACAGCTCCCAAAAGGCTCCCTTTCATTATAACGAAACTTTTGATTGGACAACGTCAAAGTGAGTGAAATTTGAGTTGCTTTATATTTTTTTTAGTTAGTTTGTGGAAAATCTTTTTTATCAATATGAAAAGCAAACGATATAAAAAGCAACTCATTTAATGAATCGAACAAATGTTTAATAAAAACTAATAAAAAACCTAATTTATCGCATTAGTTTTGAGCTCTTATAACTATTTGTATTTCTCTTAAAATAATTCAACATAATTTAAATATATATATTTCTTGTGATTAATTTATGAATACATTTCCCAATGAGTTAAATTTAATTTATTTGTTTTTAGTTTTCAATTATAATACAATTTGTTACTTGCCGACAGCAAATAATTTAGCTTAAAAATACTCAATTTTCTATTTCTCAACGGAAACACAAACAGTGAAATAAATCTTTTGTATATCTGCCCTGCACCGATCCGCACCGCCCCGCCCCGCCCCGCCCATTAAAAGTGTCTTATGTTTGTCTTCGATAAATTGAAGACACAGCCAGAAAGCAAATTCAACAAGCGAGCGAACGCAAGTGTAATTAATATTTCAAAGCGCAACATTTATCAAATAAAAAAAAAAACTAAGCAGCATTTTTCGAAAGTTGGCCCACAACGCACAGCAAACAAACAAAAAAGCCAAAACAATTAATGGCACACTCTAAAGTTACCCCACCTCCCCCCCGAGTACTATCCCTTTGTTCCCCCAAACCCCATTTAGAGTTGAAAGCGACAACAAGCTAGAAAAACAATAAACTCGAGTCCAAAACTTGGAGCTGGAGTTGAAAACTTTAACAAAACTGAATACATAGATTTGTTAGGAGCCCAACAAATTATGAAGGGGGGGCCCCAGCGGAGCCAGTCAGTCCATTAAATATTCAAATGATGAGACACAGTAGCCACAAACACACATGCATACACACATATATATATACTGTTAGCTGCCTACTCAACAAACTCATATTCATATGTATGTATATATTTACATGTCCGACACGTATCTGTTATGCTTATGTATTCGTGTACGCACAGCTGGAACTGATAGTCAACTCAAAAGTTTTGCTGTCTAGTCGTTGTTGGTGGGGGAGACAGTGAAGGAGACAAGACGAAGAAGGAGACGAAGACGGAGACGGCTTGTCGATCCCGTTGAAACCAGCTGTGATTAGTGCAGCAATCATAAATTGAACTTAGGGTGAGGTTCACTGCATTGCTTGTTGTTTCGTTGAATGCCCTGCAATTATTACAATCTGATTGAAGAAGGCATAAAAGTTGATTATATCAAGTAAATAAAATAAGCTCTTGATATAAATAGGTATTCATATATACTTAAGTAGCTATGTTTTTAAGTACCTTCATCAAATTCATTTCTGCAGCTGGAAACATTAAACTGTTACAGCTAGGCTTATTACAGCGTATCTATCAAGTCGAGCACTTGTTTCTGTTAATTCTGCGGTTGCTTTGCTGTCTATTTTGTATTTGTATTGATTTTTAAGTCCGAATATGGCCGACTTTATCGCACACTTGATCTATGAGTGATTTATCTACAACATTAACTTGAGTTTGAGTACCAAAAATTAATTAATTTATAATTTCTTTATTGGTATTGGTACTAGATTATTCAACCGTCGGCTCCGCCCAAAAGCAATGTTTTCATTTGATAATTTTTGTTAATTTGTTTTTTTTTTTGAACTAGCATTTTTAATTCTACAACTTCAATGAGCATCGTATAAACTCCAACTGGAAATATTACTACTCGAGAACGTTGAATCAGTTTTGAGTAATGTTAGTTGATAATTTGTCTACTCAGTTGTTGGCTTTGTATTCCGTTTAACCACAAAATATATCCAAATGTCGAAATGTTGCGCTGTGTGTATTTGCTACGTGCATTGTGTGCTTTGTGGTACTCGTATATCTTTAATGGCATATTCATCAGTCAGTTGTGATAATATCGGTATAAACATACACAAACACACACACACACATACATACACATATGCATCAACAGTATTACTAGCTTGGAGACTTGGGTCTGCATCGAAAAGAGCGACTGGGCAAGTCGCACAGTCATTTAGTTAAGTGGCAGTTGATTGGAACCAGTCGCAGTCATCATCATCATCGTCTTGATCATCATCACCCAAACAGTGCTTATCATCTTCATGATTATTACGTACCCAAAGCCTATTTGAATTTATTGCTGTTGTTGTTGTTGTTGCTGTTGTCTCTCGTTTTGTTTTCTCCAACAGATTTAGTTTATTTTATTTTTTTTTCATTTTATTTTTCATCCTCAGTCTCTGTTTCCTCTGTTTGCTGCTCCTCCTCCTCCTGCTGCTCCATCTCCTTCTGCCTTTTGTGTGTCTTAAATTGCTGTCATTAATGAGTTACGAATATTACACTTTTATATCTGGCAGACACGCTTATCCACTCTCCATTCTAATCGTGTTTTGCTGTCTGTCTTAATGTCTGTCCAAACTGTTATACCCCCTCCCCCTGGCTTGCCCTATCAACCACTTTTGGCTCTTTTTTTTTCAAGCTCCTCCAGTTTTACTGGCTACTGTTTGGTTAATGATGGCTTGTGCGTTGTCTGTTATTTTCCCCCGATATTTTCTTCTTCGCCTTCGCCTTCGCCTTTGTCTCGTCAACTCTTCAGCTCTTCCATCGATTTTGTGGCTACTGTTTTCTTTTCTTTTCTTCTATCTTTCTTTTCTTTTCGTATCTCATCCAATTTTAAAGTCTGTTGTTGTTGTTGCTGCTGTTGTTGTTGGTTTTTGCCTTGGGCCGCACGCTTGTCTTTTTAATAGGCTTCTTCTTCGGCCTGTGTCCGTCTTTGGCTCGATTGCTTTCTGCCTGATTGATTTTCAAGCTTATGATTCTTGCTCTCAATTCTTTTATTCTCTATCGTTATCTCGTGCCTCGTTGTATGTTGCACAGTTGCACAGTTGCAGTTGTGGTTGTAGTTGTGGCTGATTCCTTTAAATTACTTTAATTGATGGCAACTACAGAAATGTTCGGCTCAATGATTTCCTTTCATTGCAATCTGTCGTGCATCACATCGATCGAAGAATCGAACGATCCACTTCAAATCTAGTTGCAAGACCATTCGCTGTGTGGCATTTACAATCTTTCGCTTCTCTGAACTCGGGGGTCAGTTCGATTAAGTGATCTCTATGTGTGTGTGTGTGTGTGTGTGTTTGTATCTATGTATTGGCATTTGTTGTTGTCTACTTTGTTTAACGTTCTGATTCGATTTGTGCTTTTTTTTTTCGAATTTGCAGCGCATGATTTGTGCTGCGGTAAGCAAAAATATGATCGATTTTAAAAGCAATTGTTGAACAGATGAAGATAAAACCAAAGACTAGAAATATAGATATATATATATAGTTAGTTATAGTTATAGATATTATATAATACAACATATTTAAATATTTATTTAATGGAGTATTTTATGTGTTTTGAATTTTTTCAACATATTTGATATATATAGCTCAATTGCTAATATTTTTATTACTATAATTATATTATATAAATAATATGTATATTTAAATAATAATAATATATATATAAATAAATATTACTATGAACTGTCAGTTGGTCAACTTACTAAAAGTTTTTATGTCATCAAAATGGATTTAAAACAAAATTAATTCCCACTTTTCTAAAAACAGCCAAAATCGTTCTACTTCTTCAATTTTATGCAATGCTTACTTTGCTTTTATATTCATTTTTATATTCTTCCACTTCAATATAAATAAATAAAGACCCAATTACTAGGAACACGACCTGTCAATTCGATCCGATATTGGGATTTGGATTTGGCTCAGTACTCAGTATGTAGTTGCCGTGGCGGACACATTTGAATGAATGGAAGCATGGCCCATAAATCTGTACGGAGGCCATTCATTTGGACGACAATTCGACAGGGCATGGCTAAAGTTAATAACATGCAAGAGGGCAATTCTAATTTGGCCTGAATGACTAAAAGGGCAAACCGAATTGTAACTGGATGTGGAAGTCCTGAAGATAGGAACATGTGCGTACTGTACCCGAAGGCCAGCAGGCCAGCAGGCATCGTGCAAGGACAATGGACAAGGACATGGAATTGGGAACTGGGAAGGCAGTGCGCATATTAAAACCGGAAATAGTCGAAACCAAGTGCCAGGCAACCGACTGACGCACTGACACACATTTCGCTAACAAAGGACTCGCACCAATGAAAGAGTCGAATTTATATAAAAAAAAAAAACAAACAGCAACAACAACAAAAAATACGAACAACAGTGAGAAAAAAAAAACAGAATTGAGTCGAATAAAAAGCTCAAATAAAATGCTTTTGTCCAGCGTCTAAACTAAATGCCGGCGGCAGTCGCTGCTGTTTGGCAACCACCCTTAATGGCAGAAGGACATGCAGGACATGCTCTGGTCTGCCTGGCAACAGGCATGACGATGACGTTGACGGCTGCTGCACACCCAACACACACACACACACAAACACAAACACACACACATACACACAGACTCCGTGTCATAAAGGACACCGCATAAAATAGAGATCATAATAATGCGAAAACTTGAAACCAAGGATACCCGTCAGGATACCTGCCAGCAGCACTCAGTCTCTCTTTATCTCTCTCTCTCTCTCACTCTCTCTCACTCTGTCAGTTTTCGTCTCCCTCTTTTTATCTCGTTTGGTTTAACACACAGGCGGAATGCGCAGGGAGATTGCATCATAAATTCTAAGAATATGAAGCCAAAAGTGAATCATGCAAAAGAGTCACAGCAAGGGAGGGGGAAAGGGGAGAGACAGGCAACGGCGACTGCGACTGCGACTGCGGCAAGCGAGTGAAAAAAAAGTAGAATAAATAAAAATTAACTTATTTGCATATTTCAGTGAGCGGGCGAAAGGATACGCTGCTGGACAGACACACACTCATACACACACACACACAGACTAACGGGGATGTGGACATTCATGTAGCTGAAATTAAATAAAAACCAAACTCACTCGCGCCAGGATGTGCGCAAGGATGTGCGTGCAGCGGCTTAACCAAGCGAATGAACATTGCAAAATCCTCGCACGCAATTTCTGTTTTTCTTTTTCTTTTTTTTTTTGCCTTTACGGTATTTTCCATTTTTTTTTTTTGCTTGCTAACCGCTCAGCAATTTAGTACTCGAAACATTTCTAAAACGAATTGATTTGGCCAGCACGGCGCGCTCAATGCGCTACTTTCAAGTTTTAGCTTAAACAAATAAAATAAATTAACTTTGTAAACTAAATAATAATAAATAAATCAATTAAATGCATATTATAAAAGTATCATATTTAAATTAAATAATTTGCGTAGGAATATATATAAAAATATAACAAGAACTTTAGTAAAAGACACATATTAAATATTTTCTATATTTTATTGATCAATTAACATTTAATTAATTTAATAGGAATAGTGCATATAAGAGACCAAGTCTTTTCTCTTTTCTAATATTGGGCTTTTAATATTTATTTTATTTGTTCAAAAATTGAATTAAATTTATATTTATTCTAATATCTATTCTGCTTTTTTTATAAAACAATGATCACAGTTAATTTAGTGGATAGTATTTGCACTCAACACAAACGATATGCTCGTTTGCCGTAGAGTAGAGTGCTCGACAGAGTTGTTGGAGGAGGGGTTGTGTACAAGGTGAGGAGTGGCAAATAAAAACTGTGAGTGTGGTGGCGTGATTAAGTGATGGACGTGTATGGACACATGCAGCTTTATATTTAGCATACAAAAGCCCAAACAGGCTCTCAGCTGAACATATACATATGTAAATATGCGTGCGTGTGTGTGTGTCTGTGTGTGTGTGTGTGTTTGTATTGCTGACGGGTTCTTGCGCTTTTAATCATAAATAACAAAGGACACATGGCGCGTAGATTCTCGTATAGCATTTAGCTTGTAACCAACAAAAGCCTCGTTGCCACCCTCAAAAGCACAGAGCTTCATGTTGACCAAGGATATATGTGTCTGTATGTGTGTGTGTGTGTGTTGCCTGTTGATAATCCTCCAACTACTGACCAACCATTTTGTGCCACCCACTCGCACTGATGCTAGGCGCCCATTCATTTCCGCCTCATGGACGCCAAACATGCCACTCGCTGCGATTCATAGGCTGACCTGGCCCCAGGATGTGGCTCTACATATATATATATATATATAAAGAGAGACAGAACCAAAGAGAGAGAGAGAGAGCGAGAGAGAGTGAGTGGAGCATATTTGGTTTGCTCTGTCCGAGCTAAACAACTGCGCAGTTGTTTAGTCCACCCCCCCACCCCCTCCGGCACCGTCGTTTCTCTCCCATGTTCATTTTGTGTGTGCGGAATTTTGATATTAATAGCTTTGGACAGTTTTATAAACGCCTTTCGGGGTTAACATGCTCAAGTGGTATTCATATTTTCCACTGACCGACCTGTCACTATTATTCTGTGTGTCAGCAAACTGCATAAAAAATAAAAACCAAATGCGAAACTTGCCCCCGTTGACGCGTGACACAACATGCTTTACAGTTATTCATGGCTAAGAAGCCAACGATGATGTTGGCAGTTGCATACTTAAATTGGAGTTACTTGCTGGACAAAGATTTGCCTGAAATAAAATTATAGAGTTTACATTAATTTATAGAGTTGTTGCCTTAATCATTTCTAAAACATCTTCTTAATGTTTTTTTTTTTTATATTTTCTATGAAGGTATTATTAAGCACCAAAGATAGGTTTTTTTATATATAAATACTTTGCTTAACTTTCTGTTATTGTACTATAAAAATACTTTAGAGCTAGAAGAAATATTAATATATATATCTATGGAGATAATATTTAACACAATAAATGAAATTTGATAGATTACAATAAATTATATAAATACAAATTGTAATTCCTCGAATTACTGAACAGCTTTTATAGCGAAAATCGGTGGGTTAATAAATTTATGGAAGTCAACAATTAGACAAATATATGTAAAATGTACATTTCTCTGGATAAAATGATATGCTTTCTAAATAAGACAATTTTCATATAAAAAGAATCTGTGGTTTATTAAAATTATGGAAGTAAAAAAATGTAACAGAAAATATGTAAAATGTTTCTACTTGTTTAAAGTAACATTTGGCTTGATAAAATTATATTCTCCAAATTACTAAATAGGACAACTTACATAGCAATTAATTAACTAATAATCGTTGAAATATTAAATTGATAGAAGTCAAGAAAACATATATAAAATCCTTCTACTTGTTTTAAGTAACATTTCGCTTAAGCTTTTCTTCAAACACCCTGTGACTGTACCCAAAAGCAGCTTGATTGAATTAGAAGGACGCAACCAGGCTCTGGATTACAATGGCAACAAACTGATGTTGATGTGCGCGATAAAATCAAAATCGAAATCCATAGATGGTAGATGGTAGATGGTAGTCCAAGTAGGACAAACACGACTTCAACTTTTGGGGGTTGCTGGGTGCTTGGTGCAAACGGAGGGTTGAAGTAAAACGCAGTTTCCCGAATTGCGTCTCAGAGCAAGTTGAAAGTGGTGTCTTTGGTTGCATACGTTTTTTTTTTGGTTTTCCATTGTATTTTCTTTTCGTTTCCTTTTGTGGACGCTGGGAAAAGTGCAAGCTTTACGGATACCGGGTACAGTTAAAGGTGGCAGCAACCACCCGTGGCTAATGCTGACTTCTCCATTCTTACTGCGCAGCATAAATTACGCATTTTCCCGTTTTCCCGTTTTATGTTTGTGTTTTCCTTTGCTGCTTTTCGCTGGCTGCGACGCAGTTTGCGTTGTTATTTATGATTTATGTGCTGTGATGACACAGAGGACGAACTGGCACAGCACACACTAAAGTTGCAGCCGTTGTCGCAGCCCCGCATTGCCCCCGCCTCCTCCTCCAGCCCGTTGTCGGACCCCTCCAATTGAATTGTGCTGCGGAAAATTACACGCAAATTGCACGCAACACGCGAAGACCGAGAAAACTTCGCATGGAAATTACAGCGAATATGCCGTTCATGCATGCGTTATACACCTCTCCCCCCCCCTTCACCACATAATACCCCACACCCCCACTAAACCATCCAATAAGTAGCCCTAGTACCGTCAAGGATGACGCACGACACATGCGTGTAAGTCGCCGACAATTGCCTGCCCCTGTGTGGCATGAGGCACTTTAAATAAATTTCAACATTGTTAAATGCTAATCCTTAAATATATATATATGTAGTAACCCCCCCTCAGCTCAACAAGGGGGCCTATGAGTCAGCTTGCAACCAGGCTGCACTTTTAGCCAGTAAATGTTACGGTTGCTAAATTTACTTCCAGTTTCCGGTTTCCGAGTAGATCAACAACCACTTAAAAACCCCTCTTCAAAAAAAAAAAAAAAAATTATGCTCTTGTAAAATTAAGCCGATTATCGAAATATCTTTTTTCAAAATTTAAAGAACTTAAGCCAAGTATTAAATTGTCTCTTAAAGATACGCATTTTTCACTTAACACAAATTTATCAATTTTGAGTTTTTGCTATGTTGTGAGTTATATTTTATTCGGTATGTTTAAGGCAAATATTATCGATTTATTTATTATCGAAGCACAGATAAAAATATATATTAAAATATTTAAAATTTTATTTATTTAAAAAAATAACACACAAGCAAAAAAAAAACTCTTTTAACTGTTAACATTTAATTTGAACATATTTCAACAAATATAAAGTAGCTAATGAAGTTAACCATTTAAATTTGGGCTCAGCACATTGAATTTGTTTGGGCCACGTTTAAATTTCAATGAGTTTTTGCGTTAGCAGCTGGCCGACAATTTTTTTGTAATATGGTTTTTGGCATTTTTATGGCATGCGAGAAAAAAAACATACAATTTAATAAATAAGTGAGTGTTGCAGTGTGTGTGTATGTCTGTGTGTGTGTCTGTGTGTGTGTGTGTGTGTGTGTGTGTGTCTGTGTGTCTGTGTGTGTGTGTAAACTCATATGTCTGATGGTCTGCGCCTGCCGCAGTTCACTTTTTAATCACTTTTCATGAGCTTTTAATTAAAAGCCAGTCGTCGCTCCAAAAACTCATCCCTCGTCTGTTAAAATTTATGAAAAAAAAAAAACCAAACGCATAAAATACATAAAAAGGCTCTGGAAATAAAAATTGTAAAAGATTGAATGCAATTGTCGAAATGGTTTGTGCTGAAAATACCCCTTAGCCAAAATAAATATATATTTTTTAAATTAAATTTTTAAATAGAACAAGAATTGCTAACGTTTTGTAAAAAAAAATTAAAAGATTGATTGCAATTGTCGAAATGTTTTGAGCCAAAAATACCCTGTAGCAAAAATATATATTTTTGTAGAGAAAAAAGATTAAATGCAATTGTGGAAATGGCTTGTGCTGCAAATACTCTGTAATTTAAATATTTGTTTAATTATATATATAATTTTTTAAAATTAATTTTTAAGAAGTTTCGTCTAAGTGAATAAAAATAAATGTGTTGTGTTTTTGTAGGCGATAGGATCTGAGGCACTCGCTGTGGCATGTGGCATTTGTGTGTGTGTGGCATGCTGCAGGATACAAATATATATATATATATATATAAATACGCATAAATTCTTCTCTCATTTCCGTAATAATAATGTGCGAAAGGATATTAATTATGAAACAAGCGAACGGCAGGAAGCACTGGCAATAAAAACAGCCAGCGACAGGCAACACCATGCGTGACCAACAACAACAACAACAACAACAACAACAACAACAATTGGAACAAAACCAATCTTGTATATATTGTATTTTATGCCAGTGGCCACATGGCCAATGCCCGTCGGGTGTGGGCGAGGTGTGGGCGGTGGGTGGTGTGTGGTCTGTGTCGCAACGGAAACGGGAGCAACATGTGCAACATGTCGAACGGAAGTGTTGGCCATATTCTATACACGCACACATCCACACACAACATGTGTAAGCCTAAATAGGCCCACGTCTATCAGCAGGCAGGAACCAGAAACAGAAACCAGAAACAGAAACCAGAAACAGAAACCAGAAACAGAAACCAGGCAAAAGGACAAGCGTCATTAGGAGCTGGGCCAAGTAGATTTTTATGTAATTCCGCTTGGTTATTGCTTTTATACATTTATTTTATTTCATTTGCCACACACGCACACACATCCTCACACACACCCTCACACACACACACACACACACACACACATTTCATATTTTAACTGCACATTTTTGTAGAGCAAATTGTATTTTTCGAGTTTTTAATTTCCAATGCAGCTTGTAACGCATATTTTATAAAATAAAATAAATTGTTTTTAATATAACAAATAAAGTTATAAAAATTGTTGGCTTGTTTTTTTCAATTATTTATATTTTATATATGGCCAAATATTGATTTTGCCAAGCATTAAATTTGATAATAGATAAAAACTAATAAATAATAATATTTTTATACTTTTCGCTTGGCTAACTGGAAAATTCATAATTAAACTAAGAGAATTTAAATTATTTAAGTTAAAATACAAATATTTAGCTAGATATTTAAGCTGTTTTTGTTGCCAATGCGAATGTCCAAAAGCGACATTTTTTGTAAATTTGGCAACAAATTGTGTGCAAGGTATTTGGAATTCGAATTCTTTGGCTGGCAAACAGCCAGGGCCAGCGCCTGGGCCAGGGCCAGGGCCTAAAGGACCACCGCTGGGATGAGCAAAAAGAAAAAAAAATATATACAGAGAGAGAAATGGGAGCAGTTTGCCTGTCAATGACAGCGCCGACGTCGACATCAACGCGGCCAAGTTGCGTCCATCAGAGTTGCGTGCGTCAGAGTTGCCGTTGAGCACGTTGCCGCTTCACGTGACACTGACGAGGATGCCTAGGATGCCAAGGATGCCCAGGCACTAGTACACCAGTGTACAACACCTCCCTTCCCCCAACCCCCCCCCCCCCTGGCAATATATATATATATATATTCACCAGGCGAGTCAATCGCCCCGCTTTGCAATTGCGGCTGCCTTCTGCGTGTAATTGCCGTTGTAATGTTGCACGAACGCGTATATAATTGCTAAAATGTTGCCTCCCAAAACGACGACGACGACGACGACGACGACAGACGTGCCAATGACCAGTCGTCGGTCCGTCGTCGGTTTACGACACTTTTCCATTTGAATTTAATTTTAATTTACGCCCAACGGCCGCTTTTTTGCCCCGGAAATTGGCAATGGCAATGCCAGAGCACCACATTCCGCATTTGCACATTCACCATCCGGCATACCCCATCCCAATCCCAAGCCCAGACTGAGACACCATCATTGACCAAATTCGAGAGGCCCGTTTGCACCGTTGGGTTAATGAGATAACCGCCGGCAGACATTTCTGTGCAACTGGCCAAATTGTAAAAGGAAGTCTAATTGAGGCACAGCCCCAAGCAATTAGTCGATCAAATTGCAACTGCCACCATTTAAATACAGTCATAATTTTTACAACATAATTTAAATACGATCATTTAAATTCTATAAATAATTGACAAAAATGTGAAATTCGACTCTGAAATCAGTCGATTAAATTTTAAACTGCCAGCATTTAAATGCAGTCATTTTTCCACATGTTGTGTTTAGATTTCAATAATTTAAATAGAATAATTTCAATTTTTTTATAAATTTAAAAAAAAATGTTGAAAATAGACTCTGAAATTTTTACATTAATTAAACAGATCTTGTAAGAATTTTCCCTCTTCCATTTCAATTTAAATACACTCATCATTTGTGAAAGATTTTTAAGCTGTCGATAAATTAAATACGATAATTTAAATATATAAATAATTATAATAATAATTGAGCAAAATGTGAAATTTGTGCTTAGGAAATTTTTGACATTGACTATTTAAATATTGTAAGAACTTGCAATATTTCAATTTAAATACACTCATCATTTGTACAAGAATATTCATAATATTAGTTAAATAAATACGTTTGCAGGCATATTCATTTCATTATTTAATTTTAAATACTATAAATATACTACAAAATTAGTCGATCAAATTAAAACTGGAATTTTCAGCTGTCGATAAATTAAATACAATAATTTTAATGCTATAAAAAATCAAGCAAAATGTGAAAATAGACTATGAAATTTTCGTTTAGGAACATTTTGACTTTAACAAATCTTGTAAGAACTTTCAATAATTCAATTTAAATACAATCAAAATTTGAACAAGAATTTTCAACTGTCGATAAATAATTTAAGTACTATAAATAATTACGAAAAATGTGAAAATATACTCTGAAATAATTAATCAGATCTTGCAAGAACTTTCCATTGTAGGTTTAAATTTGAATAAAGTCAAAATGTGTTCGGATTTCGATGAATTAATTTGTATATATTTAAATACTATAAATAATTGAGCATAATGCGAAATGCGAATTGAGACATGAAAAAGACAAATTTTGTAATTAATTTCCAATGTGTTCATTTTTTTTCAACATTTACTAGGCCATTATTTTCCACTCCTCCAATTGACATCTTTTTCTGATTAAAGCCAATAATTTGTCAGATTTATAATTTTGATGATTTTTGTGCGTCGATGAGTAGTTTTCCGCTGTGCACAAATCGTGCAGCCAAATGAATTTTTAATTTAATTTAATTTAATTTAATTTCAAAACAACGAAAGCTGTTTTCTCTAACACAATTTCTATTGAACAAAGTTGGACTTTTAACAATAAATTAGAGAAAGAGTATTGGTTCGATGAATAGTTAAATATTGACTTATGCAAAGATGAAGAAAATTTGTTTGTCAATTTTTGGTTAAAACTATTAACTACTTCATGTTAATTTCATTAGCAATACTTTATTGCATTTTGTTTGTGGTTTTTATGTTCAATTTTTTTGTCTTCTATTGATTGCGCTAATTGGCCAACCAATTAGCGTATCTTTACCGGATTTTCAATCATTTCTGGCCACTCATTCTCTGACGTCAACGGCAACGTCTTCGATCCATCATCATCATTGTTGCTGTTTGCCACCGAGGCATTTGAGGCATTCTCATATGCGGCAAGCTCTGCCAAACGCTGCCCCATCCGTTGCTCCAGTTGAGCAGCGCTGAATCTCGATTTCAATGAATCGTCTTCATTTGATTGCTCTTCCAGTCGTATTTCATCGCCCAAATTGGACTCCATCTTCAAATCCTTTGTCTCCATTGTTGTGTCTGCCATAATAATAAAATAAAATAAAATAAAATAATATACAGATTTTGTTGTTGATTTGTGATTCGTCTGGTTTAATAAACTCATATTTTGAACAATTTGCACGAGGCTTGCTCAGTTCATAAATTGATTTTTTAATGCATATTCGTTTTTTTTTTTTTTTTTTGGTTTTTGTCTCAGCTAATTTAGATTCGCTTTAAGGTAAATAAAGTTGGGGCTTTCTCACCTGCTGCAAGAGGAAAATGCCAAGGTTCGCACTGGTTTACGTGGTTGGCCAAAAACAACAAGCCAGCAAACTTACAGTTAAAGCCAGCTAACTGAATTTTCAAACAACTGCCTGTTGGAGTTTGGCTAATGCATTTTGCCTGTGTTTGCTTATGGCTTTTTTGGAGCTTTGGCTCAAACTCATAGACTGGTTGGTTGGTTGGTTGGTTGGTTGGCTCTTGGGCAACAACCAGACCAGACAAGACCAGACCAGACCAGGCCAGGCCAGGCAACTCTAGCTGGCAACACACCCAGATTTCCTAGGAAAGGAAAAATATATATTTATACACATATAAATTTGGGTGCGTTAGTCAAACACTGATAAAAATCATAAGCCAAAGATGAGATGTAGCAAGCAGCTTGCCCCTTAACACACACACACACACAGTAAACACAGAACGTGTCTGGGGCACAGACATTAGGACAAAGCAAGCTAAAATATATTAGGCCAATTATGTTTTGTACAAAATTTACATGTACTCTGTGGCGTCAAGTGGCCTCCTCCTCCTTCTCCCAATCCTCTTCTCTTCAAACTCCTCTCCATTCACATTTTTTACTTGTGGCAATATCACGATACAAGGCCCGAAACGTGCAACGGCATAAGCGAGTCAACCAAGTGAGCCAAAGTGAACCCATCGAGAACTGAGCCCATCTTTCCACCAGACTCTTATCTCTTCCCTTCCCTTCCCTTCTCTTCGCTTCTCCTATGTTTTTTTCCTTTTGTTTTTTTTTATCGCACATTTTTCTATTTTCTATCTAGTTTTTTTTTTTAAACCTATCTGAGCACTTCTATCGCCAACGCCTACGTCCATTTTCATTTGTTCTTTTCAGGTATTCACGTTTTCAGCTAACGTCTTTTCTTCTCTTCTTGGTAACACAAAACATTGCATTTTGAATTGGGGGCGCAGTCTTAGGTAATTAATTTGGAGGATTTCAATTCAGATTTCTGTCACCGATAAGTCTTCTGTATCTGAATAATTTCCATGTTGCCCGGACACGTACATCGGAGCTGTCAATGGGTCTTCAGATCATCTCCTCTTTGGTTGGTTGGTTGGTTGCACGCTGAAAATACTTTAATTTATTTTATGTGTCAATGATTGCCACTTGTGGCAAATGAGACTCTGCATTTGTGTATTAATAATAATATAATAATTTTATATATAAAAATGTGCTAAGATTTAATTGTTTTTCATGCAATTGAATATATTTTCATTTATTTTTTTAATGCGATTCAGCATTTGTGTGTCGATTGTAAACTATTTTAATTATAAATATAATTTATTATTTTGATGGGTATGTTTTTTTTTAAATGAATTTTCTTATAATTAAACTGTTTCTTAAGCAAATTAAAATATTTGTATTTATTTTTAATTAGATTCAGCATTTGTTTAACAAGTTTAACTAGGCTAATTATATAAAATAAATATAAATATAAATATAAATAAAAATAAATATAAATATAATATAATAAAAATAAATTGAAATTGAAATTTGATGGTATGTTTTTTTATTAAGCCATTTTTTTTAGCTTTAACTGCTTAATTGTTTTTAAGCATTTAAATACATATTTATTTATTTTTAATGAGACTCAGCATTTGTGTAACTATTGTAAACTATTTTAATTATTAATATATAAATTGTATAGCTCTGCTTATTTATAAGAATTAATTTTAAATATAACTGCTTAGAGTATTTTGCTAATATTGAACTAATTTTTAAGCAATTAAATATATTTTTTTTATTTATTTTTAATGAGACTCAGAATTTGTGTAAACAATTTTAATTATAATATTGCATAGCTCTGATTTTCAATAAGAATTTATTTTAGCATTACTTTGCTAAGATTGAACTGTTATTTAAGCAATCCAAAATATTTATGTTCTTGGTAAAAAAAAAAACCAAAATAATATATGAGCCCTATAAACATTTGAGATAAGTTGATATTTATCAAATGGGGCATCATTTGCAGCTGGCTGGGAAATAGAAAATGACTTTCGACACGGTTATCAATAACCGGCTATCGATATTTTATGAAAATGGATGCGGCACACACTCAGTGGCCCCGCCCCCCCGCCGTGTCGAGTGTTTCAAAATAAATATAAATAATAAAACGCATTATTACTGTTTATACCATATCAAATAGTTTTTTTTTTCCCCCCTCCCCCTATTCTTTCCCGTTGCTATTTGTTGTGTGTTGAAGTCCTTTGGCAATGCCACTCATAAGCGCACTAATCCGTCAAAATTTATTGCCATAACTTGGCTGGGATGTGGCATTTGGGTTGTGGCAGGCATGAGATGAGAGGCGTCTTCGGCCAGGCCAATTGATAACGTGCGTGTGAAATTTATCAAATAAATTGAGGCCATAAATGTCAAAGCTGCGCATGATTCATAGATGGGCACAGAGCCAGCTAGCCAGCGGTGTGTGTGTGTGTGTGTGTGTGAGAGAGAGGGCAAATCTATTGTTGTTGCTGCTTATTAAACCGCATCCGTTGGCAATCAACATGGCCCAAAGTCAATTCGCTGTCAGCTGATAAATTTGTCGGTCGATTTTTGCGATTGCCAGCAATTTATTAAAATGCCATCAAAAATTAATCATCACCTTTTTTATGTGATAAAATCATATCTCATATCACATATTATATTTTGATTAGTCATCTTAGATGTGTATCTCAAACAGTCAGCAGTCTCAATTGGAGTCTTTTAACTTGTTTTTATTTTCCATTTGTTGTTTAATAATCAGAAAGCGTTGCGAAAATTTGAATATTCAGTTTGAATTTGTGTTCGAGTTAAAGTTGGGATTCAGCACAGCGTGTCTATCATTATTTTCTGAATTCTGATTCGTATTTTTGCTGGTTTTTTTATTATGATTTTTTTTTTTTTTTTTTGCACTCAGGTTGCATAAGAGAGTTTAAAGCATTTTAACACTATTATTAAATTTGGTAGTCTGCGGGCGGAACTTTGATAATGACAATGCATTCGTTGCCACAAAACACAAAAGGCGGCGATTTTATGCTAAAATACATACATAAATAATACATATGTATATACATATATATATATATATAGTACGAATATACTAAGTTTACACACCACACCCAGTTCTCGTTGCACTGTGAGAAAATTTGCAAGAAATTTACTTTTTCGATATTGGTAAAAACATATTTTTTATATACATAAATGAAGTAAAATTTAATAAATAGTAATATGTTTTTCTGGCCAGCAAAAAAATATACAAAATCAAAAATATATATAAGCTTAAAATTGATTAATTTTTTATTCAGCCCCAAAACAAATTTCATGAATAACAAAAAATAAAATTTATTGTATTATTTAAGGCATAGCAAACAAAAAATATATTCTAGCTATTTTTATAGCTAAAACCTAAAAGTTATTCAAAACTTATATTTGCCAACTTTTGAGACAATTTACAAGATATTCATTCTTCAAATAAAATTGAAGTTTGTTCGCATTCAAAGCACTTTTGTGCCTAGGAACTGCTTGAATCGAAGAGGCAAATTAAGAGCTTTTCAAAATTTATAGTAGACAATCTGTGTTGTTGTTGTTGCTGTTGCTGTTGCCCAGATACCGTAAGCTGTCCATTTAAGTATTTAAACAATGACCTCCCACCCCAATGCAAACGATTGTTTAAGAAAAACAAATAATGTGCTTATGCAGCACCATCAATTAGATCTGTAAACTGAAACCGATTCCAATCATAGCCAAACAAATGGCCAGCAAACCGAACCGAACTGGGAGCTCTTAATAAAAGTCAATTGGCAACCACACATTTGTTGGTTTGCGGGAGTGAGGGGAGGAGGGGGAGTGAACAGGGGTTGTGTTTTGGGTCTCGAACACATTTGAAATTTGAATAAAATGTCTTTTTATCGCACTTAAAGGCCATTTAGTAGGCTAAATTATAGCGATGAGCAGGGTATTTTTCTAAGTACGGCAAACACAAATCCTAAATCCAAAAGACCATACAAAAAAAAAATAAAAATAAAAAAACGAAAAAGAAAATCTTAAACCTAAAATCCAAATACAAAACCCCAAAAAATCGTTGTCAAATTGGCCATGTTAAACCGCAAACCATTTGCCGTGGTTATTGTAGTTGATGTTGTTGCAAGTTGTGTAGTTGACCCGACTTATCTTCAAGCGGCAAGGGGCCAAAACGTAAACTTGCCACAAATTGGCCGAGAGTTGTTACTGCTGCTGCTGCTGCTGCTGCTGCATAAGTCCAATTTATTTTTGGTTTTCGGTTGTTTTTCTATTTTTTGTTTTATTTATTGTTTACTTCAGAGCAAAACCAAATCGAATTTAACTAAAATCTACATAAGCTTTTTCTCTCTGTGTGGCTCTGCTACGAACACATCTATGGATCCACTTTTGTCCCTCTAGCGCCTCTCTCTCACACTCACACTCACTCTCTCTCTCTCTTTCGCTCTCTCTTTCGCTCCATTTGTTCATTTATTTGCTGCTGTTACTGATGTTGTTCGTGTTGTTGTTGTTGTTGTTGTTGTTGTTATTATTGCTGGGCATGAATTACATTTCTCCTCGCATTCGCATTCGCATTCGCCGTTGACTTTTTCTATGCCCTACGCGGAGAGTCCCTACATTTTCTTGTAACGTACATAATAAATATTTATGTAATTGTAATAGGCTTTTCGAAAAATAAATAGTACAGATATATATATATATATATATATATTTGAAATATTATTCTACAGCCAAGAAGAGTAAATTAAGTCAAAAATTGTACCAAAATCCAAAATATATTTTTTTTAGATGAACTAATTTTCCACATTTACATCTAAATTTGAGTTTTCGTTATAAAATAAATTTTTTAGCATTTTATTTAGTTTATTAAGGAGAAAGGGTATCAAATGTTGACCAGATGTAATCTACTTTTTCTTGTATTGCTTTTTCTTTTTTTTAAATTTTTTTGTTGCTTGTATTTTTGTTGTATTTTTTCTAAATGCTAATTTATGGGCATGTGTTGCCATTTGGTTGCCGTTGGGTAATTTTAGTACCAACAGCAGCACAAGCAACAACGACTACAACAATAATAATAACAACAATAGCAACAACAACAACAACAACAACAACAACTGGAAACAGGAAATGCAGCAAAGCGAAATAAAAAGTTGAGTAAATTGCATATTTATGAATCTGTCAATTGTTTATACTAAGTTTTTGATGGTTGTTGCTGTTGTTGTTGTTGTTGTTGTTTTTGCTTGGCCCGCTCTTTTCACAGAATTTCACATTTTGTTATTTTTATTGCTAGTTTATTTTTTTTGCTTATTTTTCCCTGTTTGCTTGCTTGTCTCGACTGTCGACTTTTGCTTCCTTCCCCCTTTTTTCTGTGTGTGTGTTTTTTTTTTTTTTTGCATTTTTTTTTTTTTAAAACACTCTTGAATCGCCCTAGCTCGACATGGCCATAACATATGATACCATTACCATTACCATTACCATTCGATTCGCTTGATGCTTTTCTCTTTGCAGTTGCAGTTCCACTCTATAAAACAAGACTCAAAAACAACGATTCCATATCCTGTTTATGATCCTATTTGAATGACTTTTCATGTAAATTACACACAGCGAAAATGGTTTTATTAGGCGATTCATTTGTGACGCTTAACAATGCAATTCATTTACTTTTTATGGTGTTAAGTGTTAATTAATACAAAATTGGTTTAACTAAGTAATTAAAAATGTAAAAAAATTTCCCAATTGAATCGAAATGTGGCTGTTGATGTTGAAATCCTTTTAGGCAGATTGTAAATCGTAAAGAGCTCTAAAAATGAAATAAAAATAAGCAAAGCATATCCATTATGCAAGTGCAAATAAATGATTACAATTGAGGCCATGTTATTAGAAACAATTTGGCAATTCTTGGCACTAGGCCCACACAAATGTGTGTGTGTATGTGTGTGTGTGTGTGTGTGTGTGAGTGTGTGTGCAATAAACTTAAATCAATAAACTGAACAAAACAACTTTCATTGTATCCAACTCGCAGTCTGTCCAACAATTTATATTGCTCTTTCTGTCTGTCCATCCGATTTCCTGGCCTCCGTCTTGCCATGGCTGTAAGAGAAGATCCACGGTTCGGGTCGGTTCTGTTTGGCTGTGTTTCTCATTTCATGCGAAAGGCATTAAATAAGTCGAAAGGTATAAACACAAACCGGCAAACAAATAAGGCATGGCCAGGTCAAATGGTTTTCTTGAGGGCGGTGTGGCGGGGCTTGTGCAGCGCAACAGCCACCGTGAAAAACAAAACAGAAGGAAAGAAAAAAAAACAAAAAAGAAAACAGTCGAAATTCCTTCACAGAACATTTATTTCGGTTGCTTTTTCGTTACACACATTGATTTTCGAAGCGGTAGCAACAACAACAACAACAACAACAACAATTCTTGTACTAGGGACCGGCATACTTGCAACTGGGGCGAGAACCAAAAGCCGAGAGCTGGTAGCAAAAAAAAATAAATACAAATAAACAAAAAAAAAAAATTGGAAAAAAACACCATTGCCATAAACTTTAGTAAGGTAAATGGGCAAGCGTATTTTGTATTTTACCAGAAGCAGAACAACAAGCTCAAATAATGCCCCTTTGCTCAGTTGCAATAAGTACATAAAATAAACATGTGTATTTAAATACATATTTGCATTTCTGAGCCACTCGAAACTTAAACAAACCAAACTCATGCATAAAAAAACCCTTCCAGAATCCTCTGAAAGAGCAGACAGTGTGCCGAAGACTGCTCCAGGAGTGCTCCTGGAATGCTCCTAGAATGCTGAAGAGCAAAAGCAAACACATGCTGAGACGGTTCTTTATAGAGAACATTACTTTAATAGTACATCAAAAGATAATGTTATGCTTATCTAATTTATATATAATTTATAACATTATAAAAATTAACAATTGAGAATGCTCTAGTTGAGAGAGTTTGAGAGATGATAACAGCTGCTAAAAATATATTTATTCTCTTCGACTAAAACCAAATCAAATACAAATCTAATTCATTGTAGACTTTCTGATATTATCCTATATAGGAGTACGTTTTGGTTTCGAATCAGATCTTAGCAATATTATATTATATTATATATATAACATATATAAATTAAAAGATTATTTCTTTAAAATTGTGATTTCTATAGCTGTCTGATTTTAGCGAAACGGAACTGAAATAAACCTAATCAGCGTTTGACATACGAGATCTTGCAGAGAACTGCTGATCAATAAAATATATACTTTATGGTATCGAAGATATATTTAAGCACAACTTCATTATAAATATATAATTCGTATAAATATTTATATAGTATATGGAAACTAACTGTTATTAAAATGATACTGCGACAATGTCAACCCCCCAAACCCCCCCAAACCAAAAATAAGATAGAAAAAGATATTTCGAGTATGGGATTAAGGGATAAAGTAAATTTCTTAAGAAATTCTGGCATGATTGTTGTTACTACTTGTAATTATTTGCAATAGCCAAGAGTATTGTAATAACATAATATACTAAAATAAACACACACACACACACACACACACGTATTATACCCAGTGGAAAGTGAAGCAGTTGGCATAATTACTCCGTTGTACACTTAATTGTGAACCACATCCGCAGGCATTAGTCGCAATGCGCCAGCAGCAGCAAAGAAAAAACCAACAACAACAAAAAAAATACAAAAACTGACCAAAACCAAAAAAAAAAAAAAAAAAAAAAACACACACAAAGAAAAACAGAACAGGGCACAACTAAGTGGTAGAAATAGTTGTTGTAATTTGAGATTGCGATAGGGAAAGAATCAGCGAGTGAAATTCATTGTGAATTCTCATTAGCAGCAGGTAAACACATTTCTGGAACATTGCTTTTAATTAGTGAAACAGACGGGGCCCTGTCACGGCCCCACCAAGGTGACCAAGAAAAAAAAAAAAACAACAACACACAACAACGAAAACACGGAGGGTGAAAACCCGGTGCCTTTTTAATTGCGAGAATGTCAAAACATTTACCAGATTAACGCAATCCAAGTTCAAGTAAATTGTCGAACGGCCAACCACAAAAAAAAAACATTTGGCAAAAAAACACAGCACAACATAAGAAGAACGAAAGTTGAAAGAAAGCAAGCGAAAAATGAAGCAAACAACAAACAACAAACAACAACAGCAAAAAGCGTAACCCAACTAACAAAAAAAAAAAGGCCAAATGTCTGTCAATCGAGTGGGGGGGGGGGGGGGAACGACTAGGTGAGAATCCAGCTCGACAATAATCTGATAAACTTGCACTAATTTGTGTACACTTAACGATCGATGCAACTACAAATCGACTTTATATACAAAAATAAAATAATAATAAAAGAAAATAAATGAAATGTGGATATGTTTATGGCAAGGGGAAAGGGAAAGGGAAACAGCTGGTTGTGACGCAAATTGGCACAATTAACACACAAGCAAAGAAAATCATATTAAATTAAAAGTCGCCCAATAATAAGGCTGAATTTTTATGTATAAATAATATCAAATGATGTGAATTGTTTTTCGTACAATGTTATTTGCGGTTGTGTGTGAATTTTTGTCGGTGCAGATACATTTTAAGTCATTCAGTGCAGATACAAGTCAAGAGAGTGTTCGTGGATGGGGGAAGGGAATAACGAATTAACTACAAACGACTACACATTAATGCCAACTTAACAACAGAAGCCGTCCAAGCGACAGACAGGCCCGGCGGACAACCGGACGGACGGACACGGCACACAGCAGTAAACAAAAGCAGAAAAAAAAGAGAAGAAGAAAACACAAAAAAAAAAAAAAACACCAGAAGCTATCGTGGCAACGACGACGACATGCAAACAGAACGGATATGCGAACGACGACGACGACTGAAGCTGCGACTGTGTCAAAAGAAGGGAGAGAGAGACCGAGTGAAAGCGAGAGAGAGACAGAGAAATGGTGAGAAAGGGAGTGAGAGGGAGAAAGAGTTATGCATATATAAGATAGGGCTATGGATACGGTCACGGCATGTTTGTGTTTGGGCCTGGCTAAAACACAATATATATATTTTATATGTGTTTGTCTCCTCTACTTTTTATACCCTGAATCCATTGAAGATGGGTGAAATGGGTATACTGGTTTTGAAGCACACAAGCTATGGTCAAAAATTATATTCTCTTATTGATCTCATTTCTATTATCAGCCGCAAGCATTTTCTGCATGCATAAATATGCGAACGCATGTGTGAGAAAGAGATGGTATGATGATCGATGCGGGCGTCAGTATGTGTTTGTATGTATTTTGGTAATCCCCGTTACGTACGATTTGCGTGTTCGTATATTTGTATCTATGCATGTATGTATGTATTTATGCATGCAAGTATGTATGTATATATGCATGCATGTATATGTATGTATGTATATATGTATGTATATTTATATGCATGTAAGTACGTTTATGAACGTGATTCTAGCCAACCAATTAGGGATCAGTTCGGGCTTGTGAATAAAAATATGCATTGCATTCGTTATTTTTACTCTTTAGTGCCTGTGCTTGCTATAAGAAGTGCCTTTAAAGGGAAATTTGCAAATAAAGTTAGAATATTTTTAACAACTGTGTACAGGGTATTTCATAGTCGAGTGCAATCGACAACAGCATTCTTACTTGTTTCTTTTTCTTTCTTTGTGTTCGTTGGCGTTGTTGCTTTTGTTGCTTGCTCGTTAATGCCGCCTCTAAAAATGAACACACGCCTTATACAAAAATATATAAATATAGCACGAAAAACCCAGTCAAGATCAGGGCACTGCTGCCTGTAACAAAGAAAATCGGATAAAAATCTTTATATGCAGTTCAAAGATTAAATTCAATGCACTTTTAGCTTGATTTAAAAAAAAAAAAATACAAAAACAAAAAAACAACCCAACCCATTTCAATCATCTAATCAGCTTGGCTGCTGGCATTTTAAATCATTTCCAATTTAGAGCAAATCCTGGATGCGTGCCCAGTATATACATTTATTGGTACAACAACATCCGTTGTAATCCTCGACATCAAAACAAGCCACGAAATTGCTTTGACAACGGCAACCGACGTCCTTCACATCCTTTTAGCTGTGTTCAATTATAGAAAATTGCGCAAATCCTTCAAAGTTTTGGCTACACAAAACAACAACAACAAACAGCAACAATAACAAACAGCAACAACAACAACAACAATGACAAAAAATATCTTTAAGAAGTGCTTGTATCTTGTATCTTATTAGCGCTCTCATGTTGGCCTGACATTAATCCCCCCCTCCTCCCCCCCGCACTAAACTACTCCTTACTTGTCCCGCAGACAGCATTCAGCTCTGAGATGCGTCTGCGTTTGTTGCCTCTTGCCTGCATTTCAACTTCAACTTGGTTGCACATAAGCCGATGATGCAGACGAAGATGCAGTCGTAGTGGGAGTGGAAGAGGGAGAAGGAGTGGTAGCTGGAACCGCCTTTGGGCCGTCAGATGTTTCCCTCATCAAAGCAAGCAGCAATAACAACCAGCAAATATCTATCAAAATCTGTACACCCTTTCAATGGTAAAATTTCGATAAAATATTGGAAAAATATTACTATAAAAGCTAAAAAAAAGTATTGCAAATTGCAAATGCGTATTGTAAAATTAGTTATTAATAATTTAACCCGAAATATAATAATATTTATATATTTTATGTCTGCTAATAAAAGGTTTTATAAGTAGGGAATAGTATTAATATTTAAAAATTGAAGAATAGCGCAAGAAATATACAATAAAAAAATTAATATAAAACTAAAATTAAAATATTTTCACATAAAAATTTCAATTCAAAAAGTCTTCAAGTTTCTCAGTTTTTGCATTAGTCTTTTTTTTTTAAGTGTATAACCACGATTTAATAACGGATTTCGATTCTGATTCCGATTTCAATTGCTGAAACAGATTAAAATCCAAAATTGTTTTTCTGCCGTTCAACTGGGCAACCGTGCAACTGTGCAACCGTGCAATTGGCTAATTCCCGCATGTAATGAAAACAATTTTCTCTACGAGTATTTTGAAAACAAGCGCGTTGATTTTATCAAGCTTATTATATGGGTTGTCGCTGACTGAAGAGAGAGGGGGTGTGTGGTTAACAAGGGAGGGGGGGGGGGGGGGGGAGCAGCGCAGCGAGAAGAGTCGGGCAACCCTTTTTACAGCTTTTTCTGTTTTGTTTTTTTTTTTTTCGGGCTCTTAATCTGAGTTGCAACAATGACAAAAGGGGCAACCGCAGCAAGTTGAATGTCACATATCATGCAGGGGCTCAGGTCAGCTGGCAACGCATTGCATCCTCAGTGCCCGCATTCCGCTGTTACTACTTCTTGCACCACGCTTGGCCCTTGGCCCAATGTGCACCGCAGCACAGCGCGAAATTCCACTCGTTTTTTTTTTTTTTTTTTTTAACAAGTTCTCGTTGGCTTTTGTTGCCCAACAATGCGAAGGTTCCATAAACTTAAGCGGCAGCACTGGATAGGGGGCGGGGGAAGTGGCAAGGGGACGGCTTCCTTTACTGTCTCGGCAGGAAGCATCTTCGACCCTAAAAAAAAATGTATACCTAAGCAATAAATTTTTATATATATTTTATTGCTTGTTAACAATCCAGTTAATAAAACCATATTTTTTTAGTTATAATTAATTTATTATCCGAATTTATTATCTATAATTCAGTTTCTGTAATTGTTACTTCTTAGCACATTTAGTTAAAAGAAATATTTATAAAATATTAAAAATAAATTAATTTCTCTGCATTTTATAGATTTTAATTAATAACAATATTTATAAAATATAACAAATTAAATTAGTTTCTTATAAAACTATAATAATTGATGAACATTTATATCAAAAATTGTCATAGTTGCAGTTCTCATTAATTGTTTTATCTTTTTCAAATTCGAACAATAATTACATTTATTTAAATTAATTAAGTTTTATGTTTTAACAAGCACTTTGAGAGGAGATCCCAAATTTATAACATTGATTAGATTATCTTCATTGGACTAGGATAAATTTAAATTTAATGAGAAGCATAGAAATATTTAGTTAAATATTTGCTAGATTTTGCATAGTTATTTTCTTTCACAATTAAAACCATTAAAGTCACCGTTATCTCTATCAAATTTGCTTAATTGTGGCTGTTTGTCAGAATTAATTTTTTTCAATTTGGTTAAAATTAATTTCACCTAGAATCAAACGTTATTTTGGCAAACTTTTGATAGCCTTATTATATTGTTGTACCTGTATAAAGAGCTCAGCCAATTGATAATGGTTCTTCTACTTATTATGACTAACAAAGTCGTCACAACCCTGAAAGATCGGCTAGCGAAAAAGACGAACTTGGCCAAATTGACTCAGCTGCTGATGTGGATTAAAAATATATATTTAGACTTTATGTCATCAAAGGAGTTTCGTTCTGCTCGTTCTGCTGCAGGGTATCCGGTAGTCGACCCCACTCGATGGCAGCATACTTTGTAACTTGAAACTGCGCCAGCCAAGCCAACCAGCATAATTCTGAGCACTTGAGGACTGAGCCAGCAGCTTGGCCACAATGTCAACGTCAACGTCAGCCTGGCTGCTGTCGTTTAACTAGCCAATCTCTCTGCTCCCCTCCGTGCTCCTCTTACCGCAATCAGCTGTTGCTGTAGCCCGTTCAGAAGACGGGTCTTTAAAGAGCTACCTGCGGGTTCCTACATTGTTTTGGCACAATTAAAGCTGCTGACGTTGCCACTGCCACTGCTGCCGCTCAGCTGATGTTGCACAGTGGGCAAAAGTGTGAGTGCAAGCTAAAAAAAAATATATATACAAATGCTGAAAAGACCCATTGATTTTTTGTACATTTTTAATTATTAATACAACTTTGCTAGATATTCTTGAAAACTTATTTCAGACAAGCACAAAATTATTCCTTTTAATTAAATTAAATGAAACTAATTTATTTTTTGATATTTAGTTTTCTCAATATTTATTAAATTTATATGCTTAAGCAACAAAACATATATTTATATATTATTAAATAATTTGTAATTGTAAAATTGTATTATTATTTAATCATTTATTCAATTTTTAAATTAAATTGAATTAAATTGTATAAAATGCAGAGAAACTAATTTTAATTTTGATATTTTATAAATATTTCTATAAACAAAAGAGACTAATTTAAATTTTAATATTTTATAAATATTTATATTAGCAAAAGTTAACTTAATATTTATAAAATTCAGTAACTAAAGAACCTAATCATTTATTTAAAAATTGTTGAATAATTTATAATTATTTCTAAGAATTAAAATTTTATTATTATTAATACAAATTTATTTTTTAATTATTTCAAAATTGATGGAAAATTTATAATTATTTCAAAGAACTGTATTAATATTTTGCAAAAAAAATTATTTTTTAATTGTTGCAGGCACCCATTGTATGTTGTAGTTACAAAGTTGCTGTTGTTGCTTTTATTGTTGCTGTTGTTGTTGGTGTTGTTGTTGGTGTCATTATTGTTTGCTTTCTTAGTTGCTGTCGGTGTTTTTCTCTTTTTACTGGTGTTTGTTTTTTTTTTTTTTGCTGTAACCTTAGAACTTCTCAAGTTTTTGCTGCTTGTCGCTCGCCGCCTTTGTAAATGGGCATAATACCGGAAAGCCACAACAACGGCAACAGCAGCGTCAGCGTCAGCGATAACGACAACGTCAGCAACAGCAGCAACAACAGCAGCAACAACAGCAGCAGCAGCAACAACAGCAACAGCAGCAACAGCAGCAGCAGCAGCAACAACAATCAAAACAACAACAATAACAGCTGAGCTGCTTTGGCATGCGGTTCAGCTGGTGAGCGGTTCGATGGTTCAGCTGCACCGCTCCGCTCCACTGCCTCTCAGCGATTCGAGTACAAAACGAGCCATGTCCAAAGTTTCAGACGCAATCTTCGAAGCCAACAAGTTGCCAAACCCCCTTTTTTTTATTAGTGGTATTTGTTTTGGTTTAAAAAAAAAATATATATAAAATATATAAAAATAAAATATATATAAAAAAAAACTTGCCGCTGGTTCCGGTGAAAATCCACTGGCCTTAAACTTAAACAGCTTGTTTAGACCAACAATTAATAGAATCTCCACATTCAGTCGACAACTGCACAATTTACAACATGTTTTCTGTTTGTCTCATTGTTTGTTTGTTTGTTTGTTTGTTTGTTTGTGTGTTTGCTTTGCTTTGCCTGCTTTGCTGTAACTGGCAGCATAATTAGTACATATTTTCTGTAAGTGGCACAACACAAAGTTCCCATTTAGTCCGAAGTTGTTGCCACTTACCACTTACCCACTTACTGGGCACTTCCCAGCGATGACTGCACGGGAAATGAGATTCATTCTTTGCCTGCTTTTTGCCATGGCATTTAAATTGCTCCCAGCTGAGAGATGGCCTCCACTTCCCCATTCACAAACATCTCTGAAGTTCTCCATTTCACACACACACACTTCGAGTTCCTCTGCAAATCGAAGAAGAAAATTTCCGTCTATATAATCATTTTTATGATAAATAAATAATAAAAAAATAAGAAGCAAATTGTAAATATTTTCTATTAAATTTACTTTTTATAGCTGCATTTTGCTTCACATTCTAAAAGATTTTATCAGTAAAAAAAAGTATAATTTTTTTTTATTGCTTTTAATAAATTACTGAATATTTTTTATGGCTAAGCAATTAATGAAACCATTTGTAAACCAGACTAAAACATTTCCGAAACTATAATTATGCTTATATTAAATAATTTCGGAACCATATCGAATCGACAGAGCGCACAGATCTAAATAACATAATTATAATTAATTAACTCACATTAATCGTGGACGACTACTGTGCTGGAGGGGGGGGGAAGGGATGTTTTGGAGTTGATTTTGGCTGCATTTACATAATTATATATAATGAAAATTGGCGCCACTGCGATCAAAGCAGATAGCATCCAAATCATCCAAAGTTCCATGAGCCAGAGGGGGGGAGGGGAGGGTAGGGGTACAGATCGGTATCTTTTAATACGTAATTAATAAATGAACGCGTGAAAAATAAGAGGGGAACGCTGAGAGCAAATCCCCGCATGATGAGTAGCCGGAAAGGGTTAGCAGAAGCTGCTTGAGTTGGGGCAATTTGTCCCATCGACTCTGTCCAGGTAAGCAAAAGACTATCTAACCCCTCCCCCCCCACACGATCTCTCCAGCTGTGTGTCCCTTGTAATCCCCTTTGTCTGTCGCTGTAAAATGAGAATTGAGAGGCGCGGCAACCAAAACCACAGCCGCAACGAATTCAATAGAAAAATCTTTTGAACAGCAAAAGGAAAAACACACACAGAAAAAAACGACAACAAGTTGTAAAGAAAAGTTCTTGCATTGTTTGTTGCAGCTCCCCCATTCCCCGACTCATCCACAGACACTTTAGCCCTAAAAAAAAAAAAAAAAAACAGAAAAGAAAGAAAAAAAAATGGAAACCCTTGGGACATGTCGTGGAAAAGCCGGACAACGACGAAGGAAAACTTTGCTTAGCTCTCGGGGTGAGCCCAAGTCTTGTTTGTTATTGTTGTTGCAGCGAGATAAGCCAGGGTGGTGGGGGGGGGGGGAGGTGAGATTTGTAGAGCCAAGGGTGCGCCTCCCTACGCCGCGACCCCTTTTGAGAAGCGTTTGCGAACAGCTTCATTGATAAATTGCAATTTCTCAACAACATTTAGTGAAAACAAAGGACAAACCTTTTCTTTGCAACACGGCACATTTCACATTTCACATTTCACATTTCACATTTCACATTTCCATGCAACATACACAATTTGCGTAACAATAAACTTTTCGCTCGCTGATTTATAGTTATTTAATAAAGCGCTTTCCCAGGCCTCGTCCTTAAGCTTCAGTATCTGCTGGCAACATTTGCATGATAAAAGGTGTGAGGAGCAGGGTGGAAACCTACTCCCTGCTCCGCTCTCAGTTCTGCTGGTATTTTATTTTTTTTTGTTTTTTTTTTTTTGGGTGTGTTCGTTGGCAATAATAACAAGCATTTGGCTGATTATCTCGTCAGGAGCACCGTAACGCACCCCGCACCCCGCACCCCTCAGCACGATCAGGAAATGCAAGTTTTTCACAAATTTCCGTTTTCTTTTCCTTTTCCTTTGCCTTCTCTTTTTTTTTTATTGTTTACTCGCCGCCTTTCAGCGCCAGAAATTATGACGCAATTTATAGTTTTTATTATCGTTGTGTGATTTTTCCGCTGCTTTTGTTGAAGGATTTTTAAAAAAGCATAACTAAGATTTATTTCCGGCTTACTGTTGTTATATACACCATATGCCGCGATACGACGCCGATTTTCCCAGCTGCCTGCCTGTCCAGCCAAAAAATAATTGAAAACAATCCAAACTCAGCCAACTTCTCAGCAAACTCAACTGGGGGGCGTGGCAATTGCAAAGGAAAACTTTTGTGTGTGTTTTCCCTATAGAAAATTGTCAAAAAAAAAAAAAACAAGTAAAATATTAAGTACATATATATAACTCGAAATAAATATATAGACGAATGGATCTTAAGTCTTAAGTAGAAATGCTGACGCAAAAAACTTGAAAGTTTGGCCAACAAATCGAAGGCCTACAGTAAAATACATTTGCAGAAAGGAAAATACAAAATTTTTCAATTTTTTGAAAAATGTTTTCTCATATTTGAAGAGCAATAAAATAACTTAAATTAAATAACATTATTTAACTGCTTCTGTCACAGTCGAAACAAAATCTACTAAAACCATCAAATAAATGGGTAAAACTAAGTCAAATTATCCTATTTGCATATGGAAAATCTGATGTTATCTTTATGGAAATATTACTCAATGAAAATATTACGACAATTGTACATAATTCACTTGTAAAGTGTGCATTACGTAATGGAAATGACGAAATCATTTTTCATACATGTTTCATCTCAATAAAATGTGAAAAATTACGAGCAAAAAACTAAGTTTTATCGCCGACCATAACTCAAAGACTCATTGGGAAAACTTGTCACAAGACACTCCCAATTTGTGTTATCCAAAACCAGAACATGAAGTGCACAAAATATGGCAAGTATCTTTTATCTGAGTATCTTTGTATCTATGTAAATTTCATAGGAACATTTTGCAACTCGAACGATTTGGCTGTCAACGCTCTGCGTATAAATAATAAATTATAGTTTATGACTTGGCTGACCTTCAGTCGACCTTAGTAAAAAACACAAGTCCAACCCCAAAAATTCAAATACAAATTTGTAATATTTCACTCAAGCAAATAAATAGATCAATCCACATATCGCTCGACAGCATCCACTGATTACCCACCAATTTCGAGGACAATGTAAAGAATTGTTTATTTTGAAAAAAAAAAAAAATAACAAAAAACAACAGAAAACAATGCAACTAATTGGCTTTTGTTGAATATCGTGTTATTTGTGGGGCAATGGACCAAAAGGGGTCAACAGCTATCAGATAAGGAATACATTAATAATAATTGCTGAAAGTATCATTTAAAATTCGGATTTGGGAGAAGATTTCATCATGTAAAATAATAATAATAATTATAATTAATTGAAATAAAGTTGAACTTTAATAATAACTATTTATCGCAGATTAAGATAGTAAATTGAGATTTTTATTAAATTTATTACACTGATTTGAAAAATTAATAATATTAAAAGTGTTATTCGAAATTCTGCTTGAGAGAAATTCAACAAGGTTTTATTATCTTATATAATAATAATAATAAATATAAATAAATTTTAGTTTAAGATAATAAATTAAATTTTTTTTATTAAATCTATAAAACATAGTTTAAGGAGATATATAAAAAAATAAATAACGTATTCTTATAAGATCTGTTGGAGAGGAAAGACAGCAATTTGAATAAATTTTTTAACTTATTTATTGAGCACTTTTTTATTCCCTGTAAACACATTGAAAATGGTAATTAAATTGTGCGAAAGCAAGTATAAAAAGCTTAAAATAAATACAATATATATTCACAATATATATACACATATATATATATATATATGTACATATACATAATCTTGAGAAAAGCTGATAAGCAAATCTGTGGCATCCGAAAACAATGAATATATATAGAATAGAGAATGGAGAATGGAGAATAGAAAATAGAGAATGGAGAGTAGAGAATGGAGAATAGAGAAAATATTATATATATATATAATTCACTAAAGTGTTTCAATGTTTTAACTGAATATTTATGAAAAAAAAGTATTTCAAATAGTAAAAATGGCATTGCTGCAAATTCATTTAAATCAACTGAATTAAGTTTCGAAAAATGAGAGACTTTCTTAAAAAAACTTTTTTAATTTGAGTGCGCAAAACCATATCAACAGAAATTTGACAATAAAAACAGAAGCTGTAATTTAAGCTAATAATTTAATATATATAACAAATCTCTTTAATTATTTAATATTTATAAAAAGTTGTTGTGAAACTTCTTGTATCAATTCATTATCCGATTGTTTGATGTCATTGTTGATGTTTCAGTGTAATAAATATGTTGTCAGCAAATTCAAAATTAAGAAAAATTTGTATTTCAATTTTCATCATCGACCACAGCTGGGAAACAAAAAAAAAAAAAAAAACACCCAGTGCAATCCACTTTAGCCTTACACACTCGCACACACACTCGCACACACACTCGCACACACATGTTGTCGACTGAGCGACTGCAGCATAAATCATTTTCATTTTCATTTTCATCTTCGTTAGAAGTTGCATCGGAGCGTTTTCAGTTCGCGTACTTGCCACATGCTGCCAAATGTTGCGAGGTTTTTCCTCACTGCATCGCTGCATTTTCCACATACATAAATACCCCTCCTCTCTCTCTCTCTCTCTCTCTCTCTCTCTCTCTCTCTCTCTCTTTTTCTGGCCACCCGGTCTCCAATCCATATCCAATCCGAGTCCATTGTCGAAGTGCATGCAACGCCTACGTTTTGTTCTCCGTTCCCGTTTCGGTGGCAAGTCTTA
>JAWNLY010000030.1:2752500-3247500 GCA_035042045.1 Drosophila melanosoma | reverse complement strand
AGAGAGAGAGAGAGAGAGAGATGCGACTGTCTTAATCTGAATTGAGGGAAACAACCAACAAGTATAAAGCCATCTTCTCTACTAGATTGCCTCTCCAGGATGTTATAAACTTGGCTAGATAAGATCTATAAAAATATATAAAGGTTCCATCGGTTCCCAGAAAATGATTTCATTTCGAGCAATATTACTAATAATAATTATCAAAATTATAATAAAAAATACAACTAATAACACTTAAAATTTTAACATTAACAATAATAATAAAACTAATAACATTAAAAATATTGTTAATAATGAGAATATTAATAATAATAATGATAATAATTATAATCGAATAATCCATAATAATAATATACAAATAATAATAAGAAGAAGAATGACAATAATAATAATTATAATAGTATTAATCTTAACATTATTCATAATTTTTTTATTATTTATTTTTAATTTATTGATTTTACGCTCTACTAAATACAAAAAAAAAATGTAAAAAAAATATATTCAAGAGCTTTATCTATATATCTATATTTATCTATTTATTTATAAACTTATTGATATACAAATTTAACTTTATAAAAATAAAAACTGTTTTTTTTCAGCATTTCTTAAGTAATCAAAATATTGCCATTTAATTTTAGCCAATGTTTTAACAAATATAAGTCAATTGAAAACTAAGTAATATTTGCTTGAAAATAATGCAAGAAGTTTATATTTTTTTTTTTTAAATAAAAAACTCAGCTTGATTTTAGTTTTCTCTTTTTAAGAAGAGTGTCAAAAACATTTCATTAAGCTTCAAGCGGAGCTCATAAATTAAATTTTGTGTTTTTATTGTTGCAAACTGCAAAAATAAAAGGTAAACACAAAACAGTAGACAAAACTAAGAACAAATCCTTTGTTGGGTGCAAAGGAGACGAGGAACCCTGCTGACCAGCATGCATGCAACATGCCACATGCAACAGTAGCGACCAATCGATGGGTAACAGGCCAGGTTTCGTGTTGTGTTCGTACTCCTATCTGCCCCAACAGCTCCCTCTCGCTCTTCCACTCTCTTCCGCTCTCTCTCTCTTTCTCCCTCTCTCCCTCTCTCTCACTCTGTTTGAATCTGTTGCATCTGCATCTTCGCGGCATTTCAGCGCATGTCATGTCTCGTATCTTTTGTGCTAATCGTAAATAACTGTCGAAATTTCTTGCTACTGTATAAGATTTGAGGAGGCTGGCAAGGAGTTGGCCAAGTTGCTTTCGGGATGCTGGCCAGACACCATTATTGTTGTTGCTCGAAACTGGCCCCTCGAATGGGTGGGGTGTGTGTGGGGTGTTTGGGGAAGAGAAACTGGTAACTGGTAACTGAAAACTGAAAACTGGCGACGGTTCAGAAGATCTCTTTTATATGCGCACCTTAAAAAAAAAAAAAAAAAAAAGAAAAGATTGAAAACAACAACAAGATACTTAACTTTTTGCACCGTCCCGTGAACGGACACACTTATTGCCACGCACACACACACACACATGTACACACACACACACACACACACACATACACACGGACAACACAGACGAAATCACATGAATCAAGAACCAGAAACCGGAGTTGAAGCTGCGACTCTGCGACTGGAGTTGAAGTTGGGCCTGACACTGAGTAGCGAGAGCTGAGTGAAAAACATGTTTGGTTATAATTCTTTTTATTTCAATTCTATTTCTTTTTTTTTTTAACCTTTCAATTACCCTGTAGTCATTGGAATCGAGTGTGTAGCATATCAGCAATTGTACAGAATTTGGGTATAAATAAAATATTAAAAATGCTTAGAACTTAATTTTATTTATTTTTTTTAACTTACTATCAACAAATGTTATATATATATATATATATATATATATATATTCAAATATTCCTTAAATGCATAATACAAAAAATTATTATTTGGTAGAACTGGTTTCCTATAATTTTTAATTTGAAAAGTCTTTGGAACAAATATATAAAATAAACCTAAAAATCTATAAATAAATTTTAAGATTTAGCCATTTATTTTATTTTATACTTACATTTTACACATTGTATATATGCATTTTTTTTTATAAATCAGTTTTTGGAAAATATCTATGATTATTTTTTATTTATTGTAAACCAAAAAAATCTTATTAATTATTTGTTTAATCTCCACTAAATTTCAAAAATAATAAATGCATTTAATTAAATTTAATAAAATTATAGATATTTATTATTGTTTATTTTTAATAAAATTACGTGATATCCTGTAGTCGGTTAGCTGTGTATTTTGACTTGTTTATTATTATTTCATATATTTTTTTATTTGCTTTTTAACCGTCGACGTGCGTTTTTTATGCTTTGCTTTCTTTGCGTTTTGGACATGTATCTGAAAGATACATTTTTTTTCTTTACGTTGTTGTGGCTGCTGTGTGTGTTGTGTTGTGTTGTGTTGTGTTCGGTTGTGTGTGTGTGCCGTGCTTGATGATGCTGACAAAGGTCTGTCCGCCCCAGCCCAAGCCACAGATGGCAGGCAGCCAAGGCAGACCCCAGCAGCGACCCCAAACCGTTGCCATACGCGATTTTAATGAAGCACTTAAAAAGCATAAATGAAAATAAAAACCCAACAAAGGCAGCACAGCAGATAGAGGGAGAGGGAGGGAGGTAGCCATCTCATCTCACTCCCACTCACACACACACACACACACCCAGTCCAGTGCCAAGTTTCAAGCCCATCTTCACAACGACAATTGATGTGGAGCCTATGCCCCATCTATCCATCTGTCTGTCTGCCTATCTGCCTGTCCGCCTATCTGCCTGTCCGCCTGTCGTAACCCAGCTGCCCGTCCAGCCTCGGCTACATTAGGTTTATGGTTTTTTTTCTTTTTGCTTATACTGCTGCATCTTCTTCTTCTTTTTTACTGTCCAAGTTTTGCCTATGTGCAGAGTAAAAGCGCCTCGAAATTAATTCTAATCTAGCAAATTACGTTTGTGTAGGAGGAGGCAGAGGGGCGGAGGCACTCAGGACCATTTATGCAGTCATAAAAATTTAAGACACCGCTTCCAGCTAAATGCGTGCGCGTTCACAAGCACACACACACACACACACACACACACACACACGCACAAACAGAGAGATCTCGCAGAACAGAAAACGAAAACAGTAGCCAATAAAACGACGACAAACATTAAAAGCATTAACAAAAGCATTAGAAATGCAGAAAGAAGAGCGGAGAGCAGAGGAACTGTAATGGGAATTGAATTTTCGAATTGGAGTGGAATCAGCTGGATGAACCAGTGCCATGACATTGAATAATTGATGAAGAAAGTATCCATTGCCACGGTAATCAATGCATGATCTCAATATGAACCAGGCAAACATACATGCATACATATATATATATATATATATATATATATATATATATATATGTGTGTGTGTGTTTATGTGATAATCCCAATTCACTGCTATTTATGCCCGGCAACGGCAACGAAACACGTCGTAAAGCAATTAAAAGAAATTTCCCTAATCTTTACGATTGCCAATAAGAACGTGATAAAAGATTTTGAACCTTTAATCTTATTAAAGTTCATTGTTGTGGAATACATGAAGACTGATTTTGAGACCTTAAATTCATGTGCTTCATATAATAACGATGTATAATAACTATAATATCATTTGAGTTACACATCTATTCAACCATTCAACATCCGAATTAATCTACACACTGTAAAAAAAAATTGGCAAACATTTTAGTAAGTCGTCCAAAAATAAAAAAAAAATTATTTAAAAATTTTTGTCAAGATATTAGAACTAAAATTTCTAAAATTTCTGATAATTTGGCAATCCAAAGCACATGGCGATTATTCCTTTTTTTTAAATTTCTTCTTCTTAAGAAAAACAGGTCAATTAATTTCATGAGTGTAGTTGAATATGTACTCATATTATTTTCAAATTATTCAGCAGAGCAAAGTTTTCAAATTGTGTTTCTACTAAATTTGTTTTTTGCTTTAACGTTTTTTCTGCATTGTGTTTCGTGAAGATGAAGAGCAATAAATGCATACTGCATAAAGCCAAGCTAGCTTATTAGAATGCTTAACGTTTGGGACATTTTCTCGCACAGCTGTGTTTCTGTTGCTGCTGTTGTTTTTGTTGTTGTTTGCCTGACTAAACGCACGCAGTGGGTGCGCTATGCACTAATACAAATGCAATTGCAGTGCGTATGCGTGTGAGGGGTAATTGTGCATTGTTGTAGTTTTAGTTGTAGTTGCAGTTTCTGTTGTTTGTAGTTGCTGCGAAATGGGGTTCATTGCACGTAGCATCCAAAACGACCAACCGGCCGACAGGTCGACCGAAGGCCTGCTCGCCTATACGCCAGTAACCAGGCAATTGTTGCTGTCTGTATGTATGTAATACCACCAGTGTTTAAAAAAAAGTTCTGTTTTAAAATTAAAAAATGTATAAGACTACTTATTAAATGTGCACATTATGATGATTAGAAATATATAATCAATTTCTATAAAGTACAAAAAAAATTGATTTATTTTTCCCGTTGTAATTCTTAGTGGTACTATTATTTTGTTCACAACTGTAAGTAACTTTAGTTGTTGTTTAGACAGCCTGGCTGGGTAGGGCTCTTCTTCTTCGTAGCTCCGACTGCGTCTGCGGACTGTGCTTTGGCCTCGTCGTCGCTGTCCGTTGTTGTTGCTTTTGTTGTTTGCCATCGTCGCGTCGGTCATCGTGCATTTGCTCTGTTTGCTTGCGTGCATTCTGCTCCGCACTCTTCATCGCTTTCCAGCAGCGAAAATACACCATTATGAATTCAATTCGTAATCTATACTTTGTAGACGGTATAGCTTCAAATCGATACCACAAACCACATTTCTTATGGATTACAATGTAATGCAGAAAGTAAGCGTTGTCCAACATTTTTTAAAAATTGTTTTACAGTCATTTACAGGCATATTCAAAATGAGTTTAAATATTCCAAATATATAATCTATATAGAATATTATGACGTACCCTAGGATATATTCAAATAAAAAATATATACAAATATACATACTTAGTGCGGAATCAGAATGCATTCGGTAATGAAACGGTCATTCTCTAGTTCGCTGCTGGGTGCATTTTGCCGCGCACTCTTCTTTGCCTGTTGGACGGCTGCTCTTTTGTATCGCATTCGCATTCGCGGAGAGCAGCGAACGTAGAGCGAAGAGAGGCACGAGGAGTTTCGGACTGCGCTTCTAACGCTTCCAGCCGATGCCACCTTCAACAAAAGCGACGAGGCTGTGGCAAACACACACACATACACAAACACACGCATACAGCTGCAAGTGAGCTGCTCCAACGTCGTCGCTGGCGTCGCTGTTGTTGTTTATCGTTGCCTTTCTTTTGTGCTTGCTTCAATTTTTGTTGTGTATGTTTTTTTTTGTTTTGTGTATGTTATTTTCATTTATTTGTTGCTTTTGTTTTTTTGCAGCTTTGCCTCTTCCATAAGGTTCGTTTGCTGTTGTTTGGTTTTTGTCTCTTTGGTCTTTGTCTGTTTTTGCCTTTGCCTTTGCTCGAAGTCTCGTTTGTGGCACTCTCACTCTGTCTCTCTCTCTCTTTCTTTTCCTCTTTCTCCCACACCCCTTTAACTCTAACAGCAGCACCTACGACACACACACAAACTGACGTCGCTGCTGATGGTGCTGCTTTTATTATTTCTTTTTTTTGCACATTCTGCCTTGTTCTCTCTTCTCGCTTGCATTTTGTGTATCTCATCTCGTGTGCGCTTTCGCCGTTTTTTGCTGCTGCTTTCCAATCTCTCGGCATCGCTGCGCCCCAACATCAACAACAACAACAATAAGCGTCGCCGTCGTCGTCGCTGGCGTCGTCGTTGCCCCGACGTCGTCATCGTTTTCTCTATTTTCCTCAATCGCTTTTGCCTTTTCATTTTCAATTCGCATATTTTGCAAACTCTACTTTCAGTTATTCGCCGATAATTGATGTCAAAGGACGCAGTTGTGCTCCGCGTCCGCTGCTGCCGTCGCCGCCTCTGTCTTCGTCTCCGTCTCCGTCTCCATCGCTATCGCATCCAGTTCCATAGTATTCCTGTTCCTCATCCTCCTATCATCGCTTATCGCCATGCCTAAGGAGGATCCGTTCGTGAATCGCGCTCAGCTGCTTAAGGCCATCAAGAAATATCCAGAGATTTGGGATTCCAATAATAAGTTACATTTATGTCGCAGCGTCACATCGCCAATGTGGAACGAGATCGCCGAACAGTTTGGCGGTCATGTGCCTACAGGTGAGTGCAACAGAGATAGCCATACACACTCCCCCTCCCTCTCTCACTGTCTATATGTGCGGTCAGCCAAGTTTCTAGCGGGGTTCGCTGCAAAAGCTTAGCCTGGCAGCCGGCATCGTTTTTTTTTATTTTTGTTTTGCATTGTTTCGCTTGTTGCTGCTCGGTCGCTCTCTCTCCCTAGCTCTTGCGCTCTCACTCTTTTCCTGTGTGTGCGCACATGTGTGTGTGCGTGTGTTTTGTTTAAAAATAGACACGGCAATTCATAGGTTGTTGGGCTTAAATATTCAGGGCATTAGTATTTGCATATGCAGCAAGCTACACAATTTTCCTTTTTGCTCCATGGGATATTTAATATAAAAAGATGGAAGTACAGTGAACACTCGCAAAGCTGATTTTATGTATTTTATATGTGAAATGCCACTATTATCATTATATTAAATATTTTAAAAAATGTCCAAAGAAATATAAAATTGTATTTAATGTATCTCTTTTTATTAATATATATTTTATATATATATATCTTAATATATATTTAGATAATGTTTAATTTATATAATATATTTTTTTCTTTGTTTGCTTTTGCAGTTAAATTACAATCGATTTGGAGTCAAATGAAGTACCATTACCACAATCTGGTGCATCGTCAGATTCTGCATAAGGAGCGCTTCAACACGAAGTGGGAGCACTTTGAGCCCATGTCCTTTATGTACAACATAACCGTTGCCAAGATCGTTGGCGCCCAGTCCGGTGCCAGCAGCTCGGACAATTCGGCATCGGCAGCGGCGGCAACTAGTCCCACAAACAGCGAATCCTCCTCGCCACCCGCGCCACCAGCACTGCCAAGTGCCAGCCATGGACGTGGACGTCCCAGTGGCAGCTTCAACTGGCTGCAGGCCACGACCACGCCGACTCAAGCTCCAACACCTGGTCCAACGAGGCCAGTTGTCACTCAGACCACCGCCACACAGCAGTTGCCACATCTGATTGAGTCGACGGCATCGCATGGATTGAGTTATACGGCCTTCACTGGACTGGTTCCGCCGGCTGTTTGCACCGTGGAGGCAACGACCACGCCCCCCATCCGCAAACTGGGCAGGCCCACTTCGTTGCACAACAGCATGCGTGGACGCATCATTGATGCCATCAAGGCGCGACCCTCTTTGTGGGCGGGGCGACAGCGCTCCGAAAAGGGTCAGGGGCAGGGTCAGGGACAGGGACAGGGTCAGAGTCGCACCTCCGCCGTTTGGAAGGAAGCCGCCGTCGAAATGGGACTAACGCCAAGTGAGTTTAGTTCAAGTCACTAATTTTAAGTTCTAATAATAATATTTAATATATTCTGAAATTATATTTGAAAAAATAGAAATCCTTTTGTATGTCACTTAAATTTAGGGTACTTTTTGCTGAGTGTAGAAATTGTTGCTTAATTTATTTAATTTAATCGCTTTTTATTGCATCTAGATGGATCCACCCGACTGTTCCTCAGCAAAGTAATCTTTTAGCTGCATTATCATATAGAATTCTTGTATAAGCCACTAGTTAATCCCATGTTCCATATTTACTTGCAGCCCTGATGCAGACACGCTGGTCGATCATCAAGCAGCGCTACGTGGACGAGTTGCAGAAGGAGCGGCATGCGCAGTACGCGCAACAAGGATTCTGCTCCAATTGGGAGCACTTTGAGCGGATGTCCTTCATGCGTGTGATGCTGCTGCGCAAGGTGGACGAACGCGAGCAGACCCGCGAGCATATCCAGGAGATGGTCAACGAGCAACAGCAGCAGCAGCAGCAGCAGCTGCAACAACAGCAGCAACATCATCATCAGCATCATCAGGAGCAGCAACATCATCATCATCAGCATCAGCAGCAATCGCAGCATTTGCAGATTTATCGTCCGCCCGGCTTGGCGGAGCATGCACAGGATATGCCCATTGGACTGGTGCAACATCAGTTGGCGCATCACGTTGCACATTCAACATTGGCCATGCCGCCACACCATCATTCGCATGCCCATCATCCTCTTCATCACCATCATCATCATCAGCAGCAGCTGGGGTTGGGAGGCAGGCGACGGGTTAAGCATGAATCGGATCTGGAATGGGATCCCTTCGAGATGATACTCCATGTGCATGGCAGCGGGGAGCCAGCAGCGAACTGAACCAAGACTGAGTCTACAACAACGGAGCAAAAGAGATGGCAGAGCAGAGAAAGAGAGAGACAGAGAGAGAGAGACAGAGACAATTTAGGTCTATATATATAAATAAACGTATAAATATCGCCAGATGTAAAACTAACTAATTTACAATCCAATTTGTATTTCCAATTTTCCACTTTGCAAACGAATAAATATTATATAAAATAAACAAACTGCTACCTTTAAATGGAATGCATTCCAGCAATCAAAAGCGTCAGGCAAAACGCTAATTTCACATAAATAAAAGATTTGAATGAAATACATTTGATATCAAAATTATAATTAACGAAATAAATGAAATTAAAACTAGAAAATATTAATGATAAAAAGAGAGAGAATAAAGAGTGAAGCTAATTTAAATGGCAGGGCAAAACGCGAATTATTTTTTATTTATATATATATATATATATATTTATATATTTATATATTTATATATTTATATATTTATATATTTATATATTTATATATTTATATATTTATATATTTATATATTTATATATTTATATATTTATATATTTATATATTTATATATTTATATATTTATATATTTATATATTTATATATTTATATATTTATATATTTATATATTTATATATTTATATATTTATATATTTATATATTTATATATTTATATATTTATATATATATATATATATAATATATTTTTTGTAATTGCCAACTTTTTTTTTGTATTTGCTGAAAAATTGGTAAGAAATTAAAAAGGAAATTGGCTTAAAAGAAATTTATAATGTTGGAAATTTAATGGTGTTGATGAAATTTGGAGTTCAGGAAGAAAAGAGAAAAAAAGCAAAGGAAGAGAAGAGAACGGAAAGATACAGTTTAAGAATTATAATCGTATAAATTCTTACATTTCAGAAAATTTTATATAATTCTTAAAGTATTCCCAAGTTTAAGAAATATATTTGCTATATTAAAAACTAAAACTTGATTTCTCTAAATACTTCAAAATATATATTAAAAGATATTTATTCAATCAATTGTTGACTTCATTCGCAGTGCTTAAAAGATTTGACAGGACTAAAATCTCAAACTGGGGAAATGGTGTCGCAAGCGATTCTTGGAATGTGTTTGGCATAAATAAATTTATGCTAATTTGGCGCAGCATTTGTCGATTGCCAAAATCAGAAACATGTTTCGCCTGTCACCTTTGCCACAACCAACGCCCACCTTTTTTATGGAATTGCCTTGCACGCACCACCCCCTTTGACTTTGTGAGTGCGCGTGGGCGTGGGCGTATGTGTGTAGTGTGTGTGTGTGTGTGTGTGTGTGTGTTGCACATTCCACATTTCACCTTTCACAGCGAATGGTAAAATTTCCACTTTTGTGGCTTGTGAGTTCGAGCTGAGTTTTTAGTTGGCACGCGTTATTCCAATCACGTGCCACACACACACACACACACACACTGGCAGTCCAAAAACTTTTCAAACTGTAAAGCGTTTATCAAAAAACACCACATCTCCCCCCCCACCCCCTCACCATGAAGGCGCTGCTTTAGCTCCACTTAGGCACTCATCAGGCGCACATAATTGGTTCGCTTGTCAGACGAAGGATTCCACTCGATCCGCTACAGCTTCAACTTAATGGCATCTGTGGCTGTGTGCTGGAGCTGGATACTTGTGGTGGGGGGGGGGGGGTGAGCTGGTTGGTTTGTGGCACAAATAGTAGTCGCAGTATCTTCAATAATAAATGCATTTCACTGTCGAATTTGCCGCATTCTGCACAACACACGTGCCTTAAATAATTCACGTCGCATTTAGCAGCGTTTTTTTTTTTTTTGTTGCCCCCATCTTTTTTTTGCCAAAGCTCTAATGGCTTCAGCGATTTGTGGTGCTGCCAAGGGGCAGGGGCGGGGGCAGGGGCAGGAGGCGGCTGCTGTTCTTGGTCTAGCTGAGCAGCAGCTCAAGGGGAGTGGGGGAGTAGTGGAGTGTGTGTGTGTGGTGGGGAGGGGTGGCATGGCAGACTGCCAGGTAAGTGGAAAGTAGTTGGCTACGTTTTTAGTTCTAGGCGAGAATTTGCCTAAAAACCCCAAAAGTAGTTTTGCCCCCCCCAAAAAACTTTTATGCTCTGTGCATTTATCAAAGCCAGCCTCCGCAGCAAAACCAAAAGAGACGCGAAACACCAAAGCAGCATAGTGGATGGGATAGGGTAGGGGAACTGGGGGGGGAGGAAGAACTAGTAGCTAAAACCGTGTAAAAGTTTGCTTTTGTGTGTGTGTGTGTGTGTGTGTGTGTGTGTGTGTGTGCGAGATGATGGAGCGTTATTTAAATGGTTTTCGGATGATTGCGTGAGAAAATGTTAGTAAACATTACGATTCCTTATAATACGTAAGAGTTTCAATATGAGCAATAAAATACCCTCTATCTTATATTATTATTATTATTATTATTATTATTAATTTTATTATTATTATTATTATTATTACTATTATTATTATTATTATTATTATTATTATTATTATTATTATTACACTTTATTATAATTAGTAGTATTATAAATTTAAGCTTCGTTTTTTTTGCAAGTAGTTCTGCATTCATATATATTTTGCTCTTTAAGGATAAAATTTATCATCAACTTAAAAAAAAAATAAAATAAATGTGTCATGCTTTAAAATTGCTACAGAAACTATCTAAATTTAGTAAACCTTAACAAGCAAGTGAAATATAAATATAGCACTGCAGTAGGAATAGTGGAGCAAATAGCTGAGAGCAAAAACGAATGTTTTTTGGCCTGATCTGCTCTGCTATTTGCAAGATCAACCAATTTTTGCTCTCTGTTGTAGCAATAGCAGAAAAAACGAGAGCAAAATTATTTCCAAATATTCACCAAAGTAAATTAAAACTAACAACGAAATAAAATCTTTACAGAAAATATATATAGATAATATTCTAATTAAATAATATTTAAAAAATTTTTTTTAATTTTTAATTTTTATTTAATTTTAAAGCTGTATAAAAAAGAATATAAAAAATATTAGCTTGGATTATAATTTTAACTGATTTTTAGGCTTGACAGTGCTTGACATGGGAAAATAAAGCACAAAACAACTAAAATTAAAATGCATTGAAAAAAAATATATGCCTGCAAGAAAAAAAAACACCCTGTATTTGTGCTATGCTACGAACATTTCTCCGTGGCTTTGCTAATTGCTTTCAAGTGGAACGTGAGCCGGTGAAAACTTTGCACGATGCCTAAATGCTTGGGGTGGTACTTTCTTTCCGCAGGAAGGCCATGAAGCACACACACACACACACACACACACACATGCGAGCAAAACATAATTTCATAAAACACAGACACTTGCACACACACACACACACCAACACACACATGTGATAAGACTGCTTATGTGAATTATCGCACATTTTGTAGTATTGCAAGAGAATCATTTGGCTTTGCCACGTGCCTCACGTTTTTCGAAAAACTAGAAAACTTGTCCAAAAGTGCGCGCTACTCATATCTCTCAAGACAAAAAGACAGACAGACAAAAAGGCAGACAGACAAAAAGACAGACAGACAGAGAGACAGACAGACAGAAGGAGACCGAAAGACAGACAGCGGCGCTTGCAAAACTTTTAAATTTACTTTTGCCAAGAGTTTTTCCGGCAACCTGCGCATATTCATTTCAAAAATCAACACACACATAATCAAACACACACGCACACTACCACACACACACACACACACAAGTTTTCTTTTTTACAGTTGACACCATCCCAAAAACCCAGCCACTTTTGTGCGTTGTTAGGGGTTCGCTTAATAAAGCTCCCAAAAATATGTGTGTGTTATGTGTGTGTTGTGTGTGTGTGTGTGACTTGCTCCTTTCAGGTTGCATCGCTTGTTGGCAAATGCCTTTACGTCACATGTGCTACAAATTGCTCACTCCAAAAAAGCAACTCAGACGAGGCCCCAAACCACGAATCCCAGCTCCAAATAAACGCAGACGTAGTCATAGTCATAGTCGTAGTCATAGCCAAAGCTGAAGCCAATTCCAATTCCCCCAGCTGCCACACAACAGGCTTCTTCATCTGCTTCTTCTTCTTCTTCTCCTTACTTTTTTTTTTTTGAGTGTAGGTGGTTATCTATGTATGTCTATGACTATGTCTGCCTATGTCCTATGAGCCGATAACAGTGGAACTTTTTCCAATTAGGTTTTTGAATTGTGGAAGTTTTTTTTTTTTTTTTTAAAAAAATGACAATTTGCGTATATCGATATAAATAGATTTCAAAACTAAGAATTTATCCTTTCAAGTTACAAAAAATATATAAAGATAAATTGCTAATAATTTGCACAAATTTTATAAGACCGGCTAAAAACAGAATATCTGTCAACAAATAATAATAATAATAATAATAATAATAATAATAATAATAATAATAATAATAATAATAATAATAATAATAATAATAATAATAATAATAATAACCATTTATTGGGCAGGCAACCCTTGCCAAATAAAATGGCAGTCTGCAGCAGTTGCAAGTTTGTTGGCTGCTTTGGTCATTTGTGCCACAGTGCAACTGACAGCGTATTCTTGCCTTATAGGGAAAGGGCTGGGTTTGATGAAGTGTAGGGGAGGGGGTGTGTCGGTGTGCTGCGCATTGGGAAATTGTTTGCTGTAAAATGTTGCGCCACGTATCCTGCAGCAATTCGTAAACTAATTCTACATACGTGCCCCTGTCAGTTGGGCCTCCAACTCACCTCGCACCGTTCCCGCGCCACCGCATCCCACACGCTCCTGGAGCTGGAGGTGGCGTGTGTGCGTCATGTTTTGATTGCGTTTGCTAACGTCGTCGTCGTCGTCGTCGTCGTCGTCGTGGATGGATTTGTGTGGCCCTGCCAAGCTTGTTGGTGGCGGGGGACAGGGGGGCTTTTATACATTTTTTTTGTGTTGCTAATAAATAATTGCATTTTCACCTCAAGAACTCACTGACAGATGGCCAGACGAGTGAGTGGGAGAGAGTGATAGAGAGGGGGGGGGGGGGGGGTGGCTGGAGGGGTATAGAGGTAAGAGAACAAGACACAATTCAATTTGGCCATGTATCCGTTTTGGCAACAACGCTGAGGGGGCGGGCAAGGGGGCAAAGGGGCAAAGGGCTGTTGCCTGCTTTGTAATTCCATTTGTGATTTCATATTTAGCTGTCAGCGTGAAATGATTCAATTTTGCAAATTTTGTTGTGCGGCAAACAATTTACATGTCGAAAATATGAAAAATATCTGACAAATGCAACTGTGCAACTGCAACTGTGCAACAGCAGCTAAAACTCATAAATACGCAATAAGCCAGGCCATGCCACACAAATTGAATGCAGTTTTTGCAATTTATGCAAATTGAACAATTTTATTATTAAAACTAAAAGATATAAATTATTTAAAATTTAAATACATTTTTGGAAATCTGCATTAACTGTTTGACACACACATGAAAACTGGCCTAAACAGTTGGATAACTGTTAACACAAGAAGTTATAAGGATAGCCAGTTGAGGGGAGAAATTAAAATTTATATAATAAAAAAAAAATTAACAAATTATATTATTAATGCTTAATCAAATAATTTGTAGCAAATGGAAATAAATATTTTACATATTTATTTTCCTTAGGATTCGCCTTGAATTTGCGGATAAACAAATCATATAAAAATGTTTTGCTTTGTAAAACAAATATTAAATAAACATTTCCGATGCTAATAATTTAAAGCATTCTTAGAAATATATATTAAATATATAAAAAATGTCTGCCGATTTTCGGTGATTTTAAATCTATTTTTCTTAATTAAATACAATTTTTTTTTAGCAAAAAGGAAAGGGTTTAAAGCATTAATTAATTAATATATTCCTGTCATTACCGAAACTTAAAAAATTTAATTTTTTTTTAGATAATTTAAATGATGCAATTTAAAAGCACTTTCACAATAATTCAAAGTTATTGTTTTCAGAATTTGCGAGTCTTTCTTGTTGCTAAAAAAAAAAATTATTATTAATTTTTATTATTCATTCTTTTTCTTTATTTATCTTAATATATTATTATATATTATTAATCAACTGTAAACGAATTTTTAATTTGCAAGCAATTTGTCAGCTGATTCCAGAGTATTTCCAAGTCGACTTCCTTCGACCCTTTTTGGGTTCTATGAAAATACCAACTGTTCTATATATATATATATATATATATATATATATATATATATATATATTGTTGGCTAAGAATGCGTTTCAGCTTAAGCCATAAATACGTTTTAAGTACGCCTGCTAATTTGCCGTATCCCAAAGAATGCCGCCAGGCAAATGCAAATGTGTGTGTTGCACATTCTTAAGTAGCTGCTGCAGTTAGTTGCAAGCGAGTGTCGTTAATGCCGGAAGTGTCGTTCGTGCAACGTCCTTCCACCTTCGTCCTTCGTCCTTCGTCCTTCGTCCTTCGTCCTGTGTCCTTCGCACTTCTTCGTTGCCATAAAATGTTGCGACATTTTTATGGCCCAAACGAGTGTCAGCCAGGCCGACAGACCTAAAGCGCTGCCTCGAAATTTATGAATGAATTTCTGGGTAGTTCGCGTCGCCGAGTCGTGGCAAACGGGGAAGATGCAGAAGACAACCAGGACAAGCAAGAGTCAGCAGTTGCCAGCAGCCAGGTAGACCATAATTCAGCCACTCGTTTCTCTAAAATTTCTTTTTGTCCAAAAACTACAGTTTTTCGTCGCAAATTTATGGCCAAAAACGTGCGGCAAACGTTGCAAAACTAATCCCAAATGAATGAATTGCCCCACTTGAATTCGAAATATGTTCTTGTTGCATGCAGCAGGCAGCAAATGCAAATCCATTAATATGCATGTCTCCATCAATATGCAACAGACAACAAACGTTAGTAAAATGCAATTAAATTTCACTTCTTCTTCAATCTGCTAGACAAAAAAAAACCAACAAATAATTCGGCATAAAATATGGCTTAAAGAGCGAGCAACTTCTGACTGTCTGGCAATGACTTAACTTGTTTCATAAATTTGCTTATGTCATTGTCACGTTGTCAAATAAATAGACAAAATATATATATATATATATATATATATAGAAAAACCTGTAGGCGTTTGTTTTTCCACGGTGCTTTTCTTTGGCTCCGGTCGGGTTTTTTTTTTTTGTGTCTCTTTTTCTCAGTGGGTTTCTGTGTTTATTTGGTCCGTCATTATTTTGTGTAAATATTGACGCTCTTGTCATGGCCAGTAGCACTCAACGTTAATTGATTTGGAATTGGTGGCCACTTTTATTGTTATTATAGCAAGACTTGGCTCTGTCTCTGTTCCGCCTTCGAGTAGTATCCAATCCAATCCAACCCAATCGAATCGAATCGTATCGAACCGAATCGAATCCAGCTCACCTCGGCAATTGCATAAACAAACGACGAACAAGCAAAAACCCAAAAGCACTCACAAATACACTCAGACTCACACTCAGACTCACACTCAGGCTCACACTCGTATTCACATTGAATTACCATAGACACACATAGTCTATGCCAAGTTGGTGGCATCCACATTTAGCCAAGTGGCCAATTTGTGTCGCCCAAGTTCTGCGCTTATCAGCAATGTTTAAACAATGCACTTTGCATATATAGATAACTATATATATATATATATATATATAATCTGATCTGCAGCTATACTGATGGAGAAATAAAATCACAATATATAAAATCGAACGGAAATAGAAAAATTCAAGTAAAACTTAGCTTAAATTAATGTAAATACAGCTGAGAATAAGTTAAACCGAGATGAATTCGATAAATTTGAAACAAGTAAGGAAAGTGTACCTAAAGTTGGTTGATTATTAAGTAAAGAAATTGAGAAATTAAATAGACTTATATAAAAATTGCTTTAATCAACAAAAAAAAAAAAATAGATTTTCCTTGAATCAGAAATTTATTTGAATAAACGAATTAAAAAAGAGAATTGGTCAAATTAATTTAAAGCTTTATATTGATAAATTCCTGATTTGTATGTACTTTGAAATATATTATTTTGGACCTATTTAAAGAAAATATATATATATATGTATTTATAAATTATATATATTTTTATATCTGTACAATATATAATTTATAATAATTTAATCTCGACAATTTAATTGAAAACTGACTTGTTAAACTTCACTGATTATATTAAATCCGTGAGGATGATGAGTTAATAAAGTGCTTGTCAGATCGCTCATAAAAACTAAGCTATATATATACATATATATATATATAAATTGTTTATTTTACTTACAACTAAGTATCTTAAGATAGAAAAAACAAATCCGGGACTATCTCAACTGTTGAAGGCGCAAGTAAGCCGTAGCAGAGATTAAGTACTTCGATTAATACATTTGGACAGTTGTAAATATGTGCAGATAGACTAAAAGATACAAATGTAGATACGCACACACACACACACTTACACACACACACTTACACACACACACACACACTTTCATATAGCTATAAATATAGCTGTATAAATATTTATCTCTATTTTCATATTGCTCTTATCAAAATGCAAACTTTTCAGTTCCAGTTCCAGTTCCAGTTTCATCTCTGGATTTGTATCTGTGTTCTTTGGTTCGAAATTGGATTCGGATTCGGATTCGACTTGGTTGTTTTTGGCCTCGCTTGCTGTTTGTTTGCATTGTCTGCCTGGTTTTTAATCTTATCGCCAAGACAGTTGAAATCTTGTTTTCTTTTTTTTGCCTCCTAATGCCCTGTAAATATGCTAAGCGGTAAATAGTGTGCGAATGTACTCCAGAATTTGTAATCTATTAAATAAAATCAATCATGTCGAAATTGATCAGCTTCTAATTATTATTTGTCCCACTTATTAAATTGTTACACTTTTAAATGGAATGTTCCTATATAAATATGCTGCAATCAGTCAAAAATGCGTTTTATAAAATGATTATAATAAATCCAAATATATATATTAATATTATTATGCATAAATACATAAAATACATAAATATATAGTTTATGGTATTTGGTTTCATATTCACCTATTTTAATTGACTTGAATAATTATTCAAATTAATATAATTAAGAACGTACAGATTTTTGTACATATCTCCAACAGTATTAAAAATTTGGAGTTAGTTTGAAAATTTAGTTCGGCAAATAATGAAGACAGAGTATAATTTGGTCGACTAGTTGTTCAAATGATGCGGTTGCCAGTTGGTTTGTTATGTTTGTTTGCTCAATTAAAACGAACTTTAATTGAAAAACAATGCAATTAACTAAATCAGCTAAGCTGGCGACGCTTTTACTGGCGCCCCGAGATAACTGTGGAGCCAGGAGTAGGTCGCCATGGCTCCCGTTTCCAATACGGTGTCGCCTCTGACCAGAGATAGTTAAGCACTTGCAAACAGGTCAATAAAAGTGCTTCAAATTACGAAGTTTTTATGCTCTTTTCTTATATTCTCATCGTCTTACATAATATGGAAAAACAGTCTGCAGCAAGTTGAGAATTGGAATGGAAAAGCGACTTTTACTTTATATTTCAAAATTATAATCAATAAATAAAAATATATATTAATATTTAAGAAAATATATGAAAAATAGAAATTAAAAGTAAAAAATATATAGAAATAAATATTACAGTTTGGCAAAGATTAACAACTAAAATATTAATATCAATAATAAGTAAAGAAATTTGGAAATTAAAATTAGAAATAAAAATTGATTTAATTTATAACACATAAATTTGTGTTCAAGCTGAAATTATCAAATTAAGTAATTCATTTAAAGCTAATATTTATTTACAAAGTATTAAAAAAATTTATTATAGAAAATATAATTTAATGGTTTATGGTATTTATTAATTTATAATTTAATTATTTAAGTTAATTATTTTTTTCTATAGCAGTAGACGTTTCCTCATGACATTATAAAATTATAATGCCCTATTTTGATTATAGTGCACAGCCCCATCCATTATGTGTGTGTGTGTGTGTGTGTAAAAGTGTGTGTGCCTTCTCTGCTCCTGCTGCTTCTCTTGTTGCACGTATGTTGTTGTTGTTGTTGTTGTTGTTTGCTGTCTATTTGCTTTGAGTCTTTTTATCTAAATTACTTTTAATCGCCATTTAATGTTTTTGTTTGTTTCTTGTTTTTCAGTTTCGTGTTTTATGGCCTCGTCTTTTCTTGGTGATTTCTAATCTAATTGCAAAATGTAAGCACCAAACAAATATACACACATGTGTGCGTGTATGTGCTTGTGTGTGTGTGTGTGTCTACGCACCGGGATGTTTGTGTACAATTTTGAAGGCTACCCCTAAAAAAACTGTTGCAAATAGATTGTGCGTTATCTAAATAAAAAATTGTATAAGCAATTATAAACAAACAAGCGAAAACGTTTTAATCATGGCCTAATTCTTGTTTTTTTTTTCTATAGATATCATTTTATTCTTAAAAAAAATCGCAACCAAAATACCAACACAAATTGGCAACAGTATAAAATACTTTATTAGCCATAAACAAAGCCATACGCTATGAGTGATTGGCAACACCTCTTCAGCCATTCACCTACCTTCCTTATCCCTCTATACCACCACACCCCCTTTCTAGTCTCTTTACGATTTAGTTCTATTGACGCACCCGATGACGGCTGGCCTCTCGAATCGAACATTTTACATCCGCTGACCAAATCTTTCGGAGCATCGCCTCCAAATTAATGTGCAATAAATGAACATACACACACACATAAACACACTCACACACACACTCGCACAGTCGCTCAACTTGCCAAATCGTTAAATAAGAGGCAATTCAGTCAGGAAACAGCTCAAATAATAATTGGATTTCTTACTCATTATAAATGAAATATTTATTTGTTGACTTTTTTTACATTATCAAACGATTTTAATATTATTTCTATTTTTTCTTGAATATGTTTCCGTAGAATGTGCTTTTTGTTTAAAAATCAATTATTTATTCGTTTCCTCTTTGATATTTTACTTATATTTACATATATTTTTATTATATTATTTAATGTAAAACACGGAACCACAATTTAAAAAAGAAAATCCCAGTCAATTTATATTATATGTTTTATTTTAATTTATTTATATGTTTACAACATTTAAATGCAGACATTAAATTAAATATTTAGAACAGTTAAAAATAAATAATAAAATGGATATATGGGGTAATAGCATGTGAAAAGGTCGAACATTCATAGAAAATGTTTTGGAAACCAATAAAACCCCAAGTAAAACCAATAAAAAAGTTACAACTAAACCAAATATAAAATGCAAGTTTTCCATTTAATCATAAAAAGTTTTCTAGTTGACTTTGTTTTCGTCTGATTATCTATATATTATCTAAAAAAAAAAAGAAAACTTTTATTACATATCGACACAAAAACACACATATGTAAATATATTTTATTAAAGCTTAGATTTCAGATAGTTTCACTTTTAGTTCAGTTTGTGAAGAGTTTTTTTTATTCGAAAATCGATTGGCGCATGTAGCTAATTAACTTACAAGCAACGTTTGTCATTGTCTATGAACCCAAAACTGTTCCCAACAACAAGCAACAACAGCAACAACAACAGAGACAATAACAATGAACTCGATTGTTTGTTTAGTTAATCCAAAATCTGGTTTACAAAACATGCGCCAAACATGGCATACGAATTAATTGTCTCGATGTTTGTATTTAAATTCTCAAAAGCCAAATTATTATTATTGTTGTATTTTTGATGCAAGCATTAAAAAAATATAAAATTTACATACGCCTTAATGTGAACGTGCGGCAAAGCCACAAAACAATTTGTTGTTATTCTTGTGACATCACCGGCAGCTACAACAACAGCAATAATAATTATAACAGAAAGACAAGCACACATAGTGAGAGCGAGAGAGAGTGAAGGAAGAGGAGGAAAAACAGATGCTGTAAGTGCTGAGATAAAAGAAGGCATATTCTGCCTATGCATTGTTGGAATGAAAAAATGACCCAGTTGGGCAAAAGCTTTTGCTTGCTTAATTACAATTCGATCATCTGAGTGCCAGCATCATGCAGCTGTGCATTTGATAAGTTTGCTTCGCTGCTGGGTGTGCGGGTATTTAAATGCAAATTAGTTTGGCAAGCAGCAACCACAGTGTATTGCTGTGTGCTTAACAAATCGTATGACAGTTTTTAGTTGTTGTACAACACATAAATATAGACTTCAAGTTGCCTCGTAATCAGCTTTAAATTTGTATTATTTATATTTGCAATTTTTTCATATGTTTAGTATTCCCCATATAAATTGCAGTTACAGTAGTGCTTTTGAAATTATACAATTGTAGCTCATAAGTTTTTAGACAAATGTAATGAACTGAAACTCCCCATTCCCCATTGCATATCATGTTTGCATTACAAACAAATCGCATTATTTGAGCGACTGACGCTGTTGCTGCCAAACACCAATTCACATTTCCATTGATATCCCTTCCCTTTTCCCCTTCCCAATTCCCAATTGCTTTTCATTTAAAATTGTAGTTGTATCATGCGTCGAGCGAGTGCTTGCGGCTGTCATGATGTAAAGCTTTGTTGGCTGCCGCAAGCAATATATACATACATCCAAACATGCATCCACACAAACATTTGTATTTGTTTGTATGTGAAGCTTTGTCGAAGCTTTAACGGATCGCTACGATGCGCGAAAACAATGGACGAGCACTCATAGAGTGGGCTGCGGACAGCGGACAGCGGACAGAGGATAGCGCTGCCAGCGCGTAGGAGGTGTTGGCGCGTGTGTCAGCATATTGAATAGGTCGACCCCAACTTTGGGCATAACAAAAAATGAGTAAAAAGCCGCAGCAGCAAAGAAGTCTGAAACTGAGACTGAGCAGCTAAGCGCGATCCGTTCGTTTGCAAGACGAAAACAAACAGCGATAAGTGACAGGCCTGCTCTCCCTCTCCCTTTCTTATTCGCTCTGTTCGTAACCCATACAACTCATTCCACACTTTGTCCCCTTTGGATCTATGCCGGGCGTGACGAATATAACGGCCTAGCATATTGCGTCGCTGTATGTTTTGTTTATAATTTCATCTAATATGCATACACGAGCTTACAAGTAACAAGAGGAAGACAGATAGCTTCTGATAGAGACTAACAAATACTCTTACATGCGTGAGAGAGAGAAATACCTCACCTTCAAACAAGAAAAAGAGTTTTGCTATGAGAAATATAAGTGTTGCCAATATCAAAGATCAGCTGAGATCACAACAATCACCAAATACCAAACTAAAATAGTTGGGTTTTAATTAAATTATCAATAATTCATCCAATTCAATAACAATCCTGTAGTTTTGTAAGGCGTAGCACAGTTGATGTGCAAACTATTGTACCAACAACATAGAAAAGTGTATTTATAATAATCCCATTTCCTCGTAGGCATATGCATACACACACTCGCACACACACAACACACATATATATATATATATATATATATATATATATTTATGCCACTATCAGTGGGTCTCTGTGTACACCTCCCGCCTCTCTCCCCTCGCGTCTACGTCCTCAACCCAGCCCATCTGGTTGGGGTTCTATTTGTAAACAAAACGCGCCGAATACGCGATTTGAATTTGAATTTTTGCTCAGTTTGGTATCAAGACGATTTCAAAATCGCTTTCAATGTTGCTACAGCTTAAAAGCAGGCACAGCCCAACACACGCACCCTCTCACACACCCTTTCTTCCCCGCTCCATGGCAATTTGCGAACTCAGTCGACTTAGTTCCTAAAGCATTCATAACAAGATTGTTCAATACTTAAATTTGTCATATCATAAATTGTATTTTATTTGATATGCATGAATTTTATAATTTGTTCAGTTTTATTTTGTTGGTATTGACTCATTTGCATTTATGCTCTGTTGCCATTTAATTTTATTGACCACATTTCGGTTTCTAGATTTTTGCTCAGTAAAGTAGGCCATTTGATAGGTGGTAGTTCTAATTTTTGACTGATACCCATAAACATAACTCTAATTTAAGAATACCTTTTAAAATAGAATATCAAAAAAGGTGTTTGCTTAATTTCAAATATGCAAAAAAAAGTATAGACTTATTTTAGTTTCAGCATTTCAGCAAAAAAAAAAACTAAACAAGATTACAAAAATTATTATTTGTTGTAAATTACATTTTTGTATATATATGCTAAGATCTCTAGTTTATCGCGTTTTAAAATATCGCTTGATACACTATGATTTATAGATATGTAGATGTAGTGCTTTGTTATAGCTAAGAAATTATTATTATTATTTTTTTTTTGCTTATCTTAATTTGATACGAATTTTGAATTTATTTGTTTCTGCTCATTCATTCATTGATTCGTTTGCTCATTCATATCGTGATGTTTATATTCCAAAAACCAAATGTGTTTTTGTTATTTTCGCAAATTCTGTTTTGTTGTTTTTTTTTCTTTTTTCAATTTTATTTATTTATGCAAAATTTGTTTTGTTCGCCAGCTCGAAATACACAAGTGCAAAAAGGTTGGTACACAAAATTACTTTTTATAAGTTCACGATTGTGGAATATCAACTAAAACATTATAATTAAATGTGAATTGTTTAATTATTCAAGTGTCGATTTTTAATTCATGTTTTATTCTCTTCGCTCTGATTTTAAAGATACTTTTTGTATATGTAAATCTCGAATAGTTTTGTTGAACTAACATTTTTTCATTGCTGCTAACCGAAAGTGTGCCAAATCTATTAAATTTCAACTGCTGATAAACTACAAAAAAAAGAGTGAAAAAAAAAATGTAAAGAAAAACAACAGAAATTGCGCTTTATTTAAGTACAAAAATAACGAGGCGAGCAGCGAGCGCAACAAGAGGCAAAATTTAAATTGAAAATCGCACTGAAATCATTTTCATTTGTCGGTAATTTGGCTGAATTTGCCCATTGTTTGGTTGCCACGTATTGGGAAGGGGGCAACAACTGGTGCTGGGGCAGCCTGTTGCCATCTCGGGCAACGGCGGGGCACGCTTTCATTTCAGTGCCACATTTTCAATCGCCAGCGGTGAAATTTTGTTTACCCATCGCCGTCCAACAAATTTTGCGTCGTCAAATCAAAGAAATCGTGACAATGTATTTTTATTGATTGCCGTCATTAAAATTAGTTCAAAAGTCTATTTTCAAATATTTTCGAAATAAAGCAGTTCACTTTAGAATATTTCTTCATCGAAGAATCTTTTAAACTATTCAAATTTCAGTTTTACTTTTGACAATATTAATAAACGATAAATTGAAAAAACTTGGTTGTTTTTTTTAGTTTCACTTTTAAAAAGATTTCATTTTATTTTTGCATTTTTTAAACATTGCATTTGGCATTGTTGTTATTTGTTATTTCGGTGCCAGCCCACGGAAGTATCCACAATTCATTTAATTTAGTTATTTGTTATTTGTTTCTATTTCTGGCGCCATGCAAATTGCATTTTGCATTTTGCACATCTGACAGTTGTAAAAATAAATTTGCAAATGTGTTTACAAATATTGCGGCTAATTGTGGATGCCATTCAACACATTTTGGGGAAGTGAAATAATTATGCATTAAGGTCGAATGCTATTAAATTAAAAATCTTAAATGATTAAAGCAGAAAAGTCACGAAAATATATTAAATTGTATGAAATATGAATAAAATCAGATTCTTAAGCAAATAATCTGATAAATCTCAAAAATATATTAAATATTTTATATGTATGTGTTGTGCATAAAAAATAAGTGACTAAATTAGATAAATAATCAAGTGAAATAGATAGAAATATAATAAATAAAGATATGTTTGATATGTTATAAACAAAATCAGTTACCTAATCAATTATGCAATCATTCACAAAAATATTGTATTGTATGAATACTGAATCAGATGATCAAACAATGAATCCATTTAATGATCTGTAATTGCTCTGATTGTTTGCCGTTGAGTGAATTAACAGGAAATGTTGATTTGCTGATGATGATTAATGATGGATCTCTGTTGAGATCTCAACTACAACTTCCATTGAAATCCACTTGCAAATCAGAGTACAATTGTGTTTTTTAGCTCATCTCCAATTTCATTGCACATTTCCTGTTTTTGTCTATTTGATGTTTCTTTGGCTGCATTCGAACAATGCCAATGGGAAACCCTAATCTCAGAGATAATATGCAGTTGAAGATTGGCTGACTGCATTCAATTATAAAATACATATTGAATGATGTGCAAACCCTTAAAAATAACCACAAACAAGCAAGAAGGCTCGAGTCGAGTGAGCTCTACTTGCAGATACTTTAAACTTTGCCCAACTAGTGTGGTTTTGATTTGATTCTGTTCATATTTCTAGAGTTGAGCATTTAAAAATATTGTGAAATATATATATATATATATATATTGCTGATTTTTGTCTTGGTTCGAAAAATGGATTAAGCTATCAATAAATATCAATAAATATTTATTTTAAGTCTCCAGTTCTTTAAAATTGTATGAAAGATCGAAATTATTTCCATCTGTCTTTTCCAATTCTTATAGCTTTTTCTACCCATTTTAAAGGGCTACAGGGTATAAATAATAGAATAGAGGTAATAAAGGCATAGCAAATGGAGCCATTGAAATCCGATCGGATCGGATTAGATCGAAACAGATTGGTTTTCGCTTGGGTTGGGCACAAGTGTTTGTTTGGCAACCTGATCAAGGGCTTATCTCGCTGATCGGGACGAGCACCGTCAGGAGGCACACACAGAGTCAGTCAGCATTTGTCATGGCTAAGGATTGGGAATAGTCCCAGACAAGCGATTGCATTGTTGTCATAAATTACACATCAATTGTTGAGTTTGCCTGCGCAGATGATGAGAATTGGGATTGGGATTGGCATTGGGATTGGTATTCGTGCGGAGTGCAATCATCGTGTTTTGTAATTTACAAGTCCCAAAAGAGCCACAGAAATGTGTCAAAAATATCAAATGTCCTTTTTAGTGCACAGGTCCTTGCAGGTCCTCAGCCAGCCGATTACACTACACTCATTGCTTTTCTATGAAGGTATTTTTCTAGGCACTACCTGCCAGGCATAATTAATTTAATCATTGCACACAAGAAGTGAAGATGAAGAAGAAGAAAAAGATGATGATGATGAGGGAACAAAAACAAGTCGCAGGCACAGGGCCAAGAGGCACAAGTGTACCCATTGTGGCAACCCTCTGACGTGCCCCAGACCCACGACACAAACAAAAAAAGAAAACACACACAATCTGTGCCTAACAAGCGGCTCAAAGAACCGGCTATACAGCCCATACTTATATATATATATATATATATATAACCCAGACTCATGCTCAGGCTGGGATTCAGACTTGTATCTCGGAGCTGTCATGACAGGCACTTTTTTTCCTTCTTTTCTTTTCTTTTGATTTTTCTTTTTTGTTTGGCTAAAAAAAAAGGAACCCCTCCGATTGAGTTGATCTTCATGATGATCGTCAACATCATCAACTCTTCATTTGTGTGTGTGTGTGACAAACAAAGAGGTACTGACTGCTGTGCGTGTAGATAGGGGTCCGGGACAGGGGCAGGGGCAGGGGCTTCTTGAGTGCGCCCGCTGTGCCGAGGGTCGAGGATTGCCTGATTGCCCTTTGATGGCTGTGCGTGCTTAGCCAGAAACAGTGTTTTTTGGCGTATTTTGGTAGTTCAATTGTGGGCCCATTGTTTTAGCGCACGATCACCAATCCGTTGTGCCCGTGTGGTGTGGGGGGGGGTTGGTAGGTTCAGGTGAACGGATGCTTCTTGGGCCATTTGTACAAGCCGTCAACATGCATAAATTGACGCTAATATTGGGTTCGGTGTCTTGGGGTCGCTCAGCTGGGTCTTGGCACCTCTGGTCTTGGCTCCGCATGTCTGTCTGCCCCTGCCCACCCGGCCCCGTTCCCCAATCCTCAATCTCACGTCGCGCACTTTGCATATAAATCATGTTTATGATTTGTTATTTTTTACTATTTATTTTGCTTTTCGCCTCTTTGTTTATCGTCAGAAAAACACACATTTTTTTTCCTATTATTTTTTTTTTTTTTTTTTTTTCAAATTACAACATTATTTTTGGATTTGTTTGGCCCTGGAACTGTTCGAACCCGCTGTGGATGCGGGCGAAGGTGCGTCCAATCAAAAAGCCGACGAACTTTAAGGGGCACCAAAATGATCGTAATTGAAACTCTCGTTTATATATATATATATATATATATATATGCTTAATTAACGCATTTCGACCTTGTCGACTTTATGATAAACAAACTCTGAAAATGGCCAACAGATGATATCATTGCTGTTTGGGGCCCAAACATTTGATTATTTTAAGGGCTCTCCAAACAAGATTTGACCTAGCAAATGTTTATGCCAAGGACTTTTCAGATATATATTTCGTTTTGTATATATATAAAGATATCTATAAAAGTCTCTGCAGCAGAGTTGGCTAGGAAAAATCTTATTTTGTATTTTAAGTTTACGTTTTTTGTTGATTTTTCCATGTCAGAATTTTCGCTGTTTTTGCTGTATTTTTTTTTTTTACTTTAAACACTGCACCTTTTTTGTATCTTACAAATGCCCAGCAGAAGCAGAAGCAGACACAGAAACCCCAGGAGACCAACTCCATTCAAGTTCATTATCAATAATCTGGCCGCAAATTTTAATAAAAAGTAAACGCTAAATATAAAAAAAAAAAACGAATATTGCTAACAAAATGACGATTTATATTAACAATTTATTGCAGTACAGCTTTTAAAAGAAGCGCCAAAGCAGACATTGGAAAAAGGCCCAAACAAAGGCAAAGGCAAAGGCAAAAAAAAAAAAACGTAGGAAAAGCAACGATTTGGAAAAGGCCAAAAATAAAATGGGACTTGCTTAAATTGTGAAAAGCCATTAAACGCAGCTGGTGACTGGAAAAGCAGAACCGCAATTATCATGAACGCAATTTTTTTTGCTACCATTTTTTTTGTTATTGTTGTTTTTGTTGTTGTTGTTGTTGTTGTGTGAAAATGGGCAGAACTCCCGCCGCGACCAAGCCAAGCATCCCAACCAGCTGGGGAGACGTCACATGGTAAACACTTTGACGCTAAACTTGAATCGTTAAATATTTATAAGACAGCAACAAAAAACAACAACAACAACAACAACAAAAATACGAAGCAAAATGAAACTTGGCGCATAAATTTGAAATTAGAAATGAGGCGATGTTGGTCAAGGGACAGCTATTAAATTGGATGCAGTGTCGAGGGTGTGCCGGGCGCTGGCCCCAACGATGCTCCACATCAACACATCATAATCCCAAAAGTATTTGTCCCACTGCGACTTACACATGGCTAAAAACCTGAGTAATATGGCTTTAATGAGCAGCCCAACAACAATCTGGCAGCTGGTCTGCTCCATTCCACGGCTTTCCCCGTTTGTGCCGAAGGGTTCTGTGTTGGCTACGTGACGAAAATAGCTTCAACACTAAACACAAAACAACAAATAAAATCAGTTAGAATGCTTCAGTCGAGAGAGCTCGACTAAAAGATACTCTCTTAAATACAGTTTGTATAATATAAAAACTGTTTTTTTTTAATCAATTCAATTCTTATCCAATCCAATAATCAATTAAATTTTACTAAATAAGCCAACGGTTATTTTATCACTTTTATTCCTAATTTAAAGTCTCCAACTTAAATTGTGGCTTTCTTTGCTATCGTTAATCGATTAATATCGATATGCGCGTAACGTGAGCTAGTAAAAATTGAAATTAACTTAATTATTCTATTTTATTACATTTTGTAAGTTCCTATTTCTTATGGGTTTTGAGTTCAACTTGAATCGACTTTTTAAAGCTGATCACGAATATATATCGAAATTGCTTCCTTCAGCTTGTTAACTACTTTTCCCCATTACGCCCTCTTTCCCATTTTTTTTTAATGTTTGGGTTACCAAAAAGGGATGACCCTCAACGAACTTAGCATTTTCACAAATGCCTTGAAATATGCGAAAATTACTTTTATCTAAATTAACAATTGCTGCTCAGCAAACCCAATCTCAAATGCTAAGTGCAGGCGTATATCACCTTTGATTCCTTGCCAGTATCTCACAGGTCTATTCAAATCCTTTTTATGGCTCTCAACTGAAATTGCAACGTGGCAAAATCTCATTCGGCAAACTGAGCCATTGTCCAACTCTGATCCAGATTTGCTTTCCCCTTTTCTGTTTGCTGAATTTATTGCCAGAGTCTCTCCTTCTCTCCCTCTCTCTCTCTCTCTCTCTCTCTATCTGTCTCTCTCTCTCTGTCTCTGTCTAACCTCTGACAGCAACAAGCAGTACTATAGTTTAATTACCATTAACGCTGACGCCGAACTACTGATGGCAATAAAAAACCATTAAAAGGAATTTATTTTAAGGACCGACCAGGCTATAAATCACATTACCCGTTGCTATAAAACCAAAAAGCAGCAGCAACCAAAATCTGCAAAACGGGGGGAACGAGGGGGATGAGTGGCCGTTAAAAGCGCTGCAGGTGCCCAAAAGAAAATGGGGAGGGGCGTGGCAGTGCGCATTCATCCTGTGTGTGTATATCGAAAAAATCAATGCAAAGAAAAAGTTGCGTTTTGTGAAATATTTATTTCCAAAATGCATATTTTGTTATTGCCTTCATCAAATATGATCAGCGCGTTTTATATTTAAAACTGTTGACGTTGGCATTAAAAATGATGACGTCACATTAATGAGAATACCACGCCGAACTGAGCAAAAACAAATAAGAACGTTCGAGTCGGGAGAGCTCGTCTGGAATGTAGTTATTTGGTATAAATGTCTTAGATAGTCAAACAATGACAAAATGTGTGTGTATGTGTTGTGTGTGTGTATAAGAAAATACTACTTAACATAAAAATGCGATATTCTTAAAAAAAAAAAAAAAAAACAACATAAAAATAATTAAATACTAAATATATTTATTAAATATTTTCAGCGAAACCGAAATTAATCATAAATAAATGTTATCTGTCTACTAAATATATATTAAAATAAAATAAAAATAATATTACAAATATTTTAAGTATATATTTTAAATATTTGTAAGAAATATTCATATATTAAATATTGTGTGTGTCGATTAGAATATTAGAAAATAAATAATATAAAGTAAAACAAAATACTGATTAATATAAAAATAAGATTTTTTAAGATTTTGATACAATTTGTACTCATGTCCAATATTATGTCAAGTTGAAAGCATTGCTTATAAGATAATTACTATTATTATAATACATATTTTTTGGAAAATTGTGTCTTTAATTCCTAGCGAAAAGCGAATAGCGAAACTGAAGTAACGATTAAATAAAACAAAACTTGAGCTGTTTAATGCAACTTATATAACAAATTTGGAGTCTCAGAGTCCTATAGAAACAGTAATAAAAATATATTATATATAAATACAAATATATATATATATATATATATATATATATATATATATATATATATATATATGTTGTCGCAGATGTTATATTCTGCCTGTTACACATTTTTCTACAATTTCAGTGCACAATTGGCAAACCTTTTCAATAGACAATTTATCGCTAATATATATATTGAAATTGTGGCATTAATCGCTGCTTTAATAACTATTAAAAAAAAAAGAGTCAACGATATAAGAAATTTCAAGCCAAATTAGACTCATTTTATGTGTATTTTTTATTTAATTCCAGCAATTGTCTGGCCACCATTTCAATACAATATGTACAACATTGTTGTCGGTCTCAAAGGGAGGGAAGGGTAGGGGAATGGGGTGGATTCCACTAGAACAGGATATGTGAAACAATACGACCATAAAATTGACTAGCAGAAGGAAACACATTGATTTGCCATTTGAGCGCAAATTCATGGCAATAAAATCAGCGTTGGAAAAAGTTTTTTTTTTAATGCCACTTTCAATATTTGTTTTAGTACAAAACACACACAAAAAGAGGACTTGCCTCCTAACCCCCCGCCCCTGTGGTTGTTTGTGCTGAGGATTTGCGCTGTTCCGCCCTGTACACACACACACGCACACACACACACACACACAGATACACACATCCTGTTGGCAATTGTAAAACGCGTTGTGTAATCGAAACTTTTAACGACTTGATGAGATTCGAAATTGTGTAATATTGAGGCACTAACACTCCACCAAATGGAAAGCACACACACACACACACACACACACACACACACACACACACTCACACACATACAATGACATGTGCATGTGTGTAGAGTGTGCGCAAATAAATATCAGTGTATATATGCTCATTTAAGGGTCCTTCAGATACATTTTACAACGCCAAAAGTGCCCTACGTTTAATTGAACCAAGCATATCGGTTGAGTGCACAAAACACAATCAATTAACACTCAGCAATCGATCAATTAGAGAATCCTTCAAATCAAAGCATTAGAAAATAGTTTTGAAAAAAAAAACCCAGGCAACTCATTTAATTAAATTTAGCTTCCATTGAGAAGTAATTTTATTATAAATTTATCTACTAATCAGATCTTAAAAATAAAACTAATAATAAATTATGTATTTTATATATTTCATTTTATTATTATTACTATTGCTGAATAATTAATTATTATTAAATTTATAAGCTGTCTCAATTAATATTCTAATGTGTCCACTAAACAGATCTTAAAAATAACATATATTAACATATATTCAAAATAATTTAATTCTAATTAAATTTTAATTAGATATTTATAAAATATGCACTTCGAAATGGAGGCTGATTTTTATTGAATACTTAAGAATTAAATTAAGTATAAGTTCAAATAAATCAAAACTATATATCAATAAAATTAAATTTTAAATAATTATATAATATTCAAATGGAAAATAATGCAGATTTAATTTTCTCTGATTTTTAGGTGGTTATATAGGTTAAACAAAGATGTTGCCACAGCACATCTCTAAATCGAAGGATCTTCTTTCAATTTGATGTAAGGAACTTGAAGTGATTTTGTAGCTGCGAAAAAAGCAATCGATGTAATTCGACGACAAAGATGTGCTAATAAATTTCAACTTAATTTCCGAAATGTGCATCTAACACATAAAAAGCTGAACGCAAACACGACCAGGCACAACCCCGAAGCCAGAGCCGGAGACGGTGATGGAGACGGAATCGGAGCCAAAGCCGGAGCCAGAGCGAGAGTAGCCTGTTCCGGAAATGAACAAACGATTGAAGCGGTATTGAAATTTAGACTATAAAAAAGAAGACGCAGGAGTAGCATGCAGAAGCAGGAGCAGGAGCTGGAGTAGCTGTGTCAGATTGAGATGCCATGCGGCGTATTGTTCTTGAGCGATTCCGAAGGATGTGGTTGGATGGTAAATGGTTGATGGCAAAGCTGGTGCAAAGTTTCAAGCATCGTTTTTGCATAAAACTTCAATTTAAATTGACATTTGAGTGGAAAGTAATTGCATGATATGCGCAGAGCATAAAAAAGGCAGCCCCATCGACGGGCTGTTACTTATGGCCCTGGTCCTGGTCCCCGACCCCGTCCCCGTCCCCGTCCCCGTCCGGGATCCGCACCCAGACCCCGCAGCCGGTCTTCGTCTCCTTTTTGGTCTCTGGTGTGGTATTTATATTTGGTAGCACTTGGGCATGCTTAATATATATGAGCCCTGTTTGCCGGCTACTATTTTTAGGCATTTAATGCGATTTTCAAGCAACATCTCACCTCTCGCTTACACTGCCAGCGGCTGCCTAGTTTCGCCATTCTCTGCATCCATTCATCCGTTCATCCATCCAACTAAAGCATTGCGGAAGGCTCTGTGGAGCTCATTATGCGCTCGTTTATATGCTGAATTTGTTGTTGCTCTTGTTGTTCTTCTTGTTGTTGCTGTTCTTGTTGTTGTTGTTGTTGATTTTGCTGTTCTTGTTGTTGCTGTTGTTGTACAGTTTGTACACATTATGGGGGTACCGTATTTATTTATTTATTTTTTTTTTTGTCTTTGGAGTGGGGTGTTTCTGTAACTCAATGCGGGCAATGCTTATTTTGTTTTTTCGTCTTTGTTTTACATTCTTTTTTTTCTCTCTCTCTTTGAAATTAAATGCCAATAAATTTGCATTTTTCGTAGCGCATATCGATGGGCAAATGGGGCGTTGGTGGGGGGGGACTCAGGTCACTGGGGAGGGGGCACCGTGTCATTTGTTTTTGGATTGCCAATTGGTCGTGTTTTTTTTTCCTCTGGCTTTTCAATTCCGAATTGACCAAGTTTTAATGCTGCACATTAAATGCTGTTAATTTGTTTTCAACTCAAAGCGATTAATTTATTTATTCATTGAATCGATTTATTATACTGATTCCAAAAAAAAAAGCTAATTCGTTGTTCATTCTGTTTTTTTTTAACCTGGATTTCAGCTGCTGAGCATTGCTATAATAATTAAGTAATTCATTAAAGTAAGAGTAAAATTTGTTTAATTGCTTTGTGCATTAGTGATAAGACTCAATTGCCAGAAATTTTTTCTATAAATATTACAAAATCTCCATGTAAATAAATAAATAAAATAAATAAATAAACAATCAGCAGGCATGTAAAGAATGTGTTTAATATGAGAAAAAAAAAAGGTTAATCTGGCAAAATTCAATTTCAAACTTTTCTCGTTGTCCAGCGAGAGTTAAAAAGGTTAAATTTCAATAATGTTTCTTTCCTTTTCTATTTGTTTTTTATTCCACTGTTTTTTATTTTATTTTTTTACAAGTCTTTGCCCCGAAGCCAGCTAAAGTTGCCACAGATAAGGGAATTCTTTTTGTTTTTTTTTTTGCTGCCTGTTTTGGGTCCTTCATAAAGTAATTTAAATAACGTTATTTACATGCCGAATGCCAAATATTTGCCAGGATACAAACATTGATGTCGCGCAGACATTTAAACATGTCAGAAAAACAGCCAAACAAACAAAATAGGGACAAATTCAGATAAAGACATTTTGCACTTGTTTCAAATTAAAAGAAAAAAAACAAAAAAATAAATAAATAAATGGGAATCCACAGGATGAGCTTGGGCGTGGCAGTTGTTGAAATGTTGGAATTGAACTGAAACTAAAGACTTTAGCAAATAGTTGTTAAAATATGTCAATAACCTTAGATCGCCCAGAACGCCCATCCCCATCCCCATCCCCATCCCCATCCAGTCGTGGACCAGTTCAGTTCCGCAGCTGCGGTTCGAAATCGATGGCCAGAAGCAACCCTCTCTATGCTCTGGCCAAGAATGGCGAACGGGACAGTTTTGGCAGACCAAATAGATGGCTGCACTGGGTCGGGTTTGGTTGTATTTGGTGGGTGGTTGGTTGGGTGGGAGGGTGGTTCGGTTAGTTGATGTGGCCAGAATTGTGTTAGTAGTAGTGGGAGCAGAATAAATGTATACACGAATAAGCGCAGAAAATGTTTAATTAAATTCCGGGACACATTTGGCATGTTACATTGCTTTGGTCGGTCGAACCACAGCCAGTGGGTCGCATTTGCTCTTCCAACTTGAACCTGGACTGTGGCATTGCCAGTGGCTGTGGCAGTGGCTGTGGCAGTGGCCGAAGCTGTCGCTCTGTGGACCCGTTTGCTTGTTTATTCCTGTCGCCAGCGAACTAACTAACAGAAATTGTAATAAAAATACCAAAAGCGTTGCAAAAACTAAGCAAAGCAAATTATGTTCTCGCTATCCCCTTCCCCTCCCCCTTCCTCATCCAACCCTCTCCAACCACTCTCTACTCACCAACACTTTGGTTAACTGTTGACATTCAGCTGCGGTTCGTTCGGATATCAAATTGGCATTGGTACCGCAATGAGGGGGTGAGAGATTGGGGAGAGGGGCGGTAATACCATTACCTTGACGCAATTCACAGTTAACTTTCCGGCTTGCTGTCAACGCCTGACAAATGCAATGCCAAATAACTTTTCAAGATTGCTGCCACATTTTTAAGGAGCGCAACGAAAGTTGAATTGTAAGCAGAAAGTTGGTTTTTTAATAGCTGCTTGGTTTGTGTAATGATTTTTTTTTTAATAAACTCTATATTTAATTTTAGTCTAATACAAATTATATTATTGTATTGAATAACATGATTAAAAGTCCCTTCCTGAAGCATACTTAAAAAGAAAAAAATAAAAGCAAATTAAAAACAAATAAAACACAAATTTTTACTCCAACAAATATTGTTTATTTTATTAAATAACAATTATTTATGTAGCTTATAATTCCCTACCTTAAAAATAAAATAATAGCAAAGTAATAAAATATTAAAGTTATAATTCACTTCCTAAAAAATAGAGTTACGAATAAAATCAATAATAAATTAATAATTAATAATTAATTAATAATTAATAATAAATTTAAACACTATATTTATTTTTACTCTAATTCCAATTATATATAAATAAAAAAACAATTATTTATGTAGCAGTTTCCATTCTTAAATATACTTAAAAATAAAATATTTTTATTGGTTTTATGCTTGAATTTAACACTAATTTTGCTTGCTAAAATAAACATATTTAAATACATAAACCAGGTGTTTAAATCAGATGTTTAGCAGATAACTAAAAATTTCAAATTTATATATAAATATAAAGTATTTACTTGTAGGTATATATAAATGATTAATCGAGAGATTCTTTTACTATAACTTAAAAATAACAAATCAAATAAAAGTGGAACACATCAAATCAATTATTTAATTTTGTTTTGTTTGCAAGCAAAACTTGTTTGCTGCTTCCTGGCTGACCCTATTTATACCGTTTTGGCCAAACTACAAAATGAGCGGCGATGGGGGGAGGGGGTGTCAAAAAGGCCAAAAACTTTCAAGTTAAGCCCACACATGCCAAGTAGCTAATCAAATAAGCCAGTAAATGGCTTTTTAGCTCTGACAATAAGCAAAGCGGCAAACTCGTAAACATTTTATGACTCTACTACCAGAATTTTAGTAATTCTTTCAAGTTTTCTGGTTTTTTCAAAATCTAAAAGACGGCATCTGTATAATGTGATGGCCAAGTTGGACATTTTTTTTAAAGATTGATAAACCGCACGGGACCAATCAACACCCAAAAAGTACCCAAAGAGATTGCCCAGTGGGAAGGAGTATGAGATGGGGAGAGAGGTGGAGAGAGGGTGAGAGAGAGGGAAGTTGTAACCCCAGCTCCATTGTCAGCTGCTGTATACTGTGTTTTGGACAAGTCTCTGTCAGCAGCAAGATGCACATCAAATTGGCAACATTGTCGTGAAACTAAGTATCAAGTTTTGAGGCTGATGCTGAGTTGCTCTGTGGCACTGTATGTAGTTGCCTTAAGTACGAGGTAGTTGGTATACCAGTTTCTTTATTACAAAAAAGAAGCTTGGGTCAAAACCACAACAACAGCAACAGCAACGAATTTGCAGCAAGCAGCAAGCAGCAGCAGCAGTCGTCGCCGTATAAGCCAACAATGTTGTAAATAAAGTGTAGAGCTGCAGCCCAAACTGGTTTCAACAACAAACCGAACCCAACACACAACAGGGCAACAACAGCACAACACTAACAATAACAACAACAGCAACACTTACAACAACAACAACAACAACAAACCAACAAACAACCAAACATTTGACCAAATTCAAGCCAACATCGTGCGACTGTCGCCGTTGTCTCGCTGCTGACTTGTCTGTCTTGGTCTTTGATGACTTTTTAACCAATGTTGTTGCCTCTTTTTGTTGTCGATTATATTTCGTTTTTTTTTTTTTTTTATTTATTTATTTATTTCTTACAAAAATACATTTTTTTTTTCTTTGATACCCAGCATAAGAAAAAATGGCCAAGCGGGTGTAGCCAAGGCATCAACTGGCAATTGGAAGTGCTCATCAAACTACAGTCTGGGCAATTTATTTAGAAACTGCTTGAAACTTAGCTCTATTTATTTTATTATTCACTTATTTTCATTTATTTAAATATAGAGCGCCTTTTAAGTCGGCTATTCTTAGTTTTTATTTTTTGTGTTTTTTTTTCGAGGGTATCATTATTAAAGTATTGAAGGAGACGTCTTCGACCCTATAATATATATATATATATATTATCCACTTTATTAGCTTAGTCGCTTAATCATTTCAATACATTTATCTGTGTGTTTGTTCGATATTTTGTTATTATGAGCAAAGCTTCCTCAGCTTAAAATATATCTTCTTGAAACTTGATAATATCGGAGGCTAGCAGATCGGACGAATACATACTACAGCCGCCGATGGTCCGATATTTCTTTATATTAAAAAAAAATAACTTAGAAGGTTTCTGCTTAAAAATTGGTCTTTTGACTTTAATAAATCAGAAAATCTAAGGTGATCTGATCGGAGCACTATAGAGATAGTGTGAAAATATAAAACAATAAAAAAATATATACAATAATAAACTAAAATAAAAAAATTGATATTTATTTCATATAAATATTATTAAATTCATATATCAAATATTTGCATATGTTTATTAATATATTCAGCAGATTAATACTAATCAGAAAGGGTATTTAATATTCGTGGCGAATGGGAAAGCCGTTTTTACTTGTTTTGATTGTATATATTTTTGTTGCCATAAAAGCAGTTAAACCACAAACCACATCCATTGCCGCAAAACTTCTTGTTCGTAAACAACAACAACAACAACAACAAAAATAACAACAACAACAACAACGTTTTGAGACTTTGGGACAGACGCATTGTTGTTTGGCTTTGGCCAAAACCAATCCGGCTGGTTGTCTTTGGCCCAAACACCATAAACATGAAACGAATCTAAGTCAAGAAACAGGTCTCAGTTCATGGCTTAGACTTTTATTGGCGTCTGAGCCAAGAACTAACCTAGGTCTAAACAACTAGTTTGACTGCCTTTATTTTTTGTTGTTTTTCTTATTTTGCTTCTCTTTTTTTTTGTTGTTGTTTTTTTGTTTGGTTTTTTTTTTTTTTTTTTTGTATGCACATGCTTATGGCTTTTAAGATAAAAACTATTATGATTGCTGAAACGTGCAAAAAAAAACCAAACAAAAAAAAAACCAAAACAGAACGAAAAAGAAACAACAAAAAAAATAAAACAGAACGAAAAAAAAAACCAAAACAGAACGAAAAAAAAACAGAAAAGAAAAGAGCAGAAGAAAAAAACAAACTTGACAGCTTGAAGAATAAAGGAGACGAAATACATTTGCAGTTATTAAATATACATATACATATATATATATGTATATGTGTGTGTGTGTGTGTATGTGTCTGACTGAGACGTGAAATTTATGCCTTGGCATAATTAACTTCAAACATGATCTCATAAATTCATTTCGCGTTCGCTTCGCATTTGCCTGTTCTTGTTTACTTTTGGGTTAGGATCGAAACTGTTATTGTTATTGTTGTTGTTGCTGTTGTTGTTGCTGTTGTTGTTGTTGCTGTTGTTGTTGCTGTTGTTGTTCTTCTTGTTGTTGTCGCTTTTGTTTGCCGTTGCTAAAGTGGAGCACACAGCCAAGTGTTCTCCAGTTTTTTGGGGAGTCATCACATATTTTTTAGGTACTCGTCAAAATGATAAGCATTTTGTTGGTCAGCTTCCCCATTTCCTTTTCCTTATTTGATGGCCAAAACGATTTACTGTTTTTTTTTTTTTTTAGTTTTTTTCTTATTTTACTTTACGTTTTAAATGTCATCATTTAGGGTCAATGGAAAATTTTCACTTCTGCTGAAGAGTTATAATTTTGATATGAAATTCGTGCCAGATTTTCTTTCTTTTCAGCTTTTAAGTGTTAACCATGTTAAAAATAGGCCAAGTTTTTAATATGTTCGTGGGTATTGATAAAGTTGTGGTTTTTTAAATTTTAGACACGTCTCCAAAGCAGTTTTTAGTGTTATAATTTTGACATATATTTTAGTCCTCAACTCGTTTTGAGTTTTGAATTTAATGTTGTTCTAGAAACCAAATCATGATCAAAAAGTAGTGTTTTTTTGAAAATCCAATCAGTTTTGAGCAGGTTGTGGTACAATTAAAAATTGGTCTCATGCCTGTTTTCTTGGCTAGGATATAAATATTAATCAACTCTCCAACTTAAGAAGCAATTTTTATATAAAGATCAAAACACGAAAAAAAAAAAACACCAAGTTGTTCCAAATCTGATCATATTCGACAAAGTTGGACCTGTAAAGGGAAAATAATTGCATTGTTGATGAAAAGAACAAGCCAAAAAAAAAAGATTAAAAACCAAACAAAAGAAAATATAGGAAAATAGGGGAAGATGTACAAATTACTATAACTCCTACTTATATTTTCGAACATATTATTATTGAATTATTATTTCGAATTTACAACCCTAAGTTTCCAAAGCAGATAATGAAAATAAAAAATTGTGACGAAGGTGTGGAAATTGAGATAAGAGTAAGTTGCAACTTCCTCAATTTGAGGCGCATTTGAAAGAAACTGACACATAAATAAATGTAGAAAGTGGCTCACAGGTAACTAAAAACTATATATATATATACAAAAATATATATATATATTTATATATATAAATAGAGAAAAGCATTGAACGAATTCGACAGCGAACCAAAAAAAAAAAAAAGCAGTCATTGTAAAATTTATTGCACTTTTCCGCTGCCGCACAACAATCCTTTGTGGTTACCGTCCACAGACCGAGACCCCAAATCCAACAAATAAAAAACCGGCCGACGTTGCCTGACCCAAGCCACAGGCACAGGCACAGACCCATAGCCAGTCCCAGTCCCAGAGCCGGAGCCAAAGCCAGAGCAAGAGTCGAACCCAGAGCCAAAGTCAGAGCCACTTGCGTCAGACGGGGCACAATGAAAACTCTTTCAAATGGCGGCGAAAACAAAACGAAAAACCTGAAACGCGTTACACACACAAACACACACAGACACACAAACACACACACAAACACACACACACATACACACACTTGTAAAGAAAAATAAATACATTTTTCACGAATTAACGTGTTCGTTGAAGCCAAACGACAAAAGGCTTTTATAATTGATTTCCACCGATTGCAGTGCCAAAGCAAATCAACAAATAACAACAAAAGCAACAATACATTTTTTTTTTAGCAAAATCGTAAGCAAAACTAACAAAATTTCCAAGTTCATAAGCTCGACGAGAAGTTACCCTATTTAGCATATGTACAATTTATTTTTATTTTATATATTTATTACATATTATATAAATATTTTTTTTTTATTATAATATTATTATTAGCAGGCTTTGGTATCTATAGATGTTATTATTATTATATTATATTTATAAAATATTATATAAATATATATATTATTTATTTAAATAATATTATTATTATTAACCAGCTTTAAGAGCTTGTTTAACAGAATTGCTGTTTCTTATGCGATCTAAGTGAAATTTAAACAGCTCATCGATAGTAAATACAATACATATATTAAATTAATTATATCTTTTAATTGTTATCGAAAATCGATTATTATTTATATCGATAAAATGACAGAATGATCTGCCCATATTGCAACTTTAAAGTAACTAAATTTTAATAGTCGTTTTTAAGTTTCTTTTTTTAGTTGGAATTGATTAGACAGATGAACCAAATCGAGTCTGTTGTTGTTGCTATTCAAGCACATATATATATATTCATTAAGCTGTCTTCCCGTTACATGCATTTGCACAACTGTAATATACCCATTTTAGCTCATTTTAAAATGTGTTTAGGGTATACTAAAAATATTTTTTATAACTGCAGCCGGAACCAAATTGCATGGATAAATGCACAATGCCAAAATAAGAAAACCAGCAAATCATCATCGTAAACTTGACGAAAATTTTAGCTGTGGTCAAAACACACTTTAAATGCCCTTCCAAGTTGGTATTTGGTGTAGTAAAAATATGTATTTTGCATTTATAATAAATACTTTCGGTTTCTATCTGTGTTTGTTTTCAGGCTAATAATATATTTTTTATTACTATTGATTAAATAACTTTAATGATTTTCCTTTAGTTTATATATCATATGTGTTACGGTTAAATCGTCGTCTATAAAACCAATAGTAAATTATTGATGTACGGCGATTTCGAATTTGAAGTCGGTTTGCTTTACCTGAGCATTTTATTTGGCAGAGGACTATTAACTTGTTTACACACCCGAACTAAATGCATTTACTAGCATTTACCTCAACGGATCTGCCATAATCGTAACTCCTGCACACACAAACACACTTCCACACACACACACACACACGCGCGCACACACACACGCGCACACACACCCAAGGCGGAGCACTTAAAAAAAGGTTAAAAATCGACCATAAACAACGACCCAAAAACAGCATAAAGAAAACAGAAAGAGTAGATGAAGAAAAAAAATAACAAAACACACAAAAAAAGAAAAAAAAATAAAAAAAAGGAAAAGAGTAAAAAAAAAAGTAAGACCATCAACACGATCATCAACGAGAACCATAAATAAGACTTAAATGGCATGAAAAAGGCAACACAGGCAACAACAACTACAACAACAAAAACAACAACAACAACAACGACTGCAATCAAAACGCATGCTGTGGCAGCAACAACAACAACAACAACAACAACAATCGCAAGAGCAACCAAGTTAAGTTTGTGGTGGCCAAACAAAAACAACCAAAACAGCTGAAGAAAAAGTAGCAAAAAAAAAGAGGTAGAAAAAACCAAAAAAAAAAAAAAAAAGGCCAACAACAACAAGTCTAAAAACCAGCCCAAAAGCAACAAACTTGCAGCGACCATAAAGGCAACGACAACAACAACAAAAACAACAACAACAACAACAAAAACAACAACAACAACGAAAGCCGCACCTTTAAACAGACAAACAGATCTCAGCATCTCAGCGTGTGTATGTGTGTGTGGTGTGTGCGGTGTGTGTGTGTTATATCTCCCATTTAATGTATGTTTGTGTGTGTGTGTGTGTGTGTGTATTGATGTGTGCCTGCCACTTGCCTGCCACCAAGCGTTGCTGCAACCTGATCAAGCGATCCTCAAGAGACACCCAACGAATCGAGAAAATCATAAAAATAAATAACAAACAAAATAAGTAAAAAAACAACAACAACAAAAACAACAACCAAACCCAAAAGCAAAAAAAAAAAAATATCAAAAGCGACGCGTGTTGCTTCATTTCTTATCTTTGACTCGATCTTCAAACTAAAGTCCAAATCCAAATCCCAAATCCCAAATATAAAATTCGTTCTCCGATTTTTTTTTAGCTTGATTTCGAGTTGAGTCTGGCTTTTGGGGGCGGGTTTAATTGGGTGTGGCAACTCTCAACTCAGCAGTTGTATTTGCCCCAAAGCTGTTTGTTTCTGCTTTCAGTCAGAAGATGGATTATATATAAATATATATATATACATATATATATATATAAATAAAAGATTTCTCATTTAAACAGCTGATTTGATTTCTGTTGTCCAACTTCATTTAGAATTATTTATTGTTTACCAACACATATAATACTATTTTTAATATTATTAAATATTATTGTTTAATTAAAACTTACATCATTTTTTATAACAATTTCTATTATTCACAATTCATTTATTTATGTAAAATTGCCATAAAAACAACGACTAAATAAGCAATTTAGAGCCGAGTAAATTATTGAATAAATTTTTGTTTTAAACAGTAATTAATTTATTATGTTTTATTTATTTATTTATTCAATACTTAACTCAGAATGTGTGTCCATCGATTTCTGATATTCACAATTTATATATATATCTAAAATTTAAAAATGTAGAGTAAGTTATTGAGAAATATTTGTTTTAATTATAAATTGATTTATTATATTTTATTTGCGTTAATTTAATACACATTCCACAATTTTTTTTACAACGATTTCTTATATTCACAATTTATGTATTCATCTAAAATTGTCTTAAAAAAATTTACTAAAAAAGCAATTTAGAGCGACAAATATTTTTTTTTAAATATAAATTGATTTATTATATTTAATTTATTTTAATTCAATACTCAATTCAGAATGTTTGTCCATCGATTTGTGATATAAATAATATACAAATTTTAGCTGAGTTGCCATAAGAGCAATAGCTAAATAGGCAATTTATAGCCGATTTGATTATTGACAAATTTTTCGCTTTGAACATAAATAAATCTTGGCCACAATCGCCCCACTGACACTTGCCCCAAAAATGAAGCGATACACAGCGCCCCAAGTCAAGTAAATAAATGAATAAAAAACTGAGGGGGGAAAAAATGAAATGTAAAATAACAAAAAAAAAAAAAAAACACGCAACAAAAAAAAGCTGGCTAACAATACTTGAATACTTGTTTGTTAGCTGGGCTTAAAGATTGTTGTAGACATAAATCTGGAAAGCAACAGACAGGCCAGATCAACAGTGGCAGTGGTAACAGAGGGGATTGGGGGGGTGTTTGGGCAGTTCAGCTACAACAACAACAAAATAGAACCCACGGGTAATAATCGTAAATTTACTTCTATCATAATATAAAAAAAATTAATGCCCATTTCTACATCTGCAGATCTTTTGGATATGGAAAATTAACATAAAATTTTTGTGAAATATTTGTAAAGCAACCCAAAACTCTATCTAGATGGCCATAAAGTAATTATATCATCTGGTTTTTATTTTGTTTATTTTCATATATGTTTATTTTTTATCTTCAAATTCAAGATTAACTTTCAATTTTTTTTTTTGTTTATATACATATTTTTTTTGTAAAGTCTCTTTAAATATAATTGTTGTCTGCGTCGGTCTGTCACTCAATAAATGTATTCATTTGCTTATGGGGTTGCCGGGGAGCGGGGCAACAGCAACAGAAATAAGAACAACATCTTTCAAGTCCCCGTTGAAGTTCTAAAGTAATTGCGTATAACTTGAAGTACAATCGCAATACATTAAAATCTAATTGACAGATAAACTGGCAGGCAGCAAAACTCTATTTCGCATTTGTAGGAATTATTATGAGAACATGTGTGTACAGTATGTATATAATAATTATATATATATATATATATATACTATATATTATGTCACACACATGGAGTGTACAAAGTTACGTAAGCACTTGTTGGGGGATCATACCCTATAGCAACAGATGGGATGAGGTAGTTAGAAAGAATTTGTAAATAAAATAAAAAAATTCATTAAACTAAAAAAAAAAGTTTTTTAATTCTTAGTAATATAAAACAATTAAAAATGATATATTTCTAATACTTTTCTAAACTTTAGAAAAATGTACTTTATACTAAAGAAAATTAGAAAAATTAGAAAACCATAATTTTACTTTATACGAACTCCAACTTTATTTAGAGTCTTCAAAATAGCTTCTACATATATGTAAACAAATTCGGTAAAATAAAAAAAAACTTTCCAGTTCTTGGAAATCTAAAAAAAATTAAATTTATTAATGTCTATATACTTTTTTATATTTTAGAAAAATGTACTTTAGAATTACGATAATATAAACCTAATTTTTAGAAAAACATAATTTTTCCTTATAAAAATTATATTTTCCAATTAACTGTTGTGTTTATTTTTTTTTTTGCATGGCATTTTGAAGTCTGCAGCGCCGAATGATGTTGTCTTTAATCGAATAATGATCAACTTTTATGCCCCAGTCGACGGGTAGTATGTTAACTGATGCTGACCTGATGTGAAACATGCTCAAATAACGTGGCCGTAACTGAGACTGGAGATTCGTCAAGCTGTCAGAAATTGGCAAATGGCAAATGGCTAAACTTTCAGCTGTGGCTGTGGCACATCCATCTCGTTGCTTTTATGACAATGGCAACGTATCAAATTTTGGGTTAGCCGTGGGGCAAACAGCTCCTGTGCCCCACTTGATCGTTTTGGGTGGGGAGTCGCCACCGGCAAAAAGGCAGCAAAAATTTATGTGCGCTTTGCGCAAGGCAAAAGTTAATTAAACTTGAAAATAATAAAAGCAAAGGCAAATGCCAAAACACAAAGTGGAGAGAAATAATAATAAAACACACACAGGCACACACAAACACACACACACACATACACACACATACACAAAGTGTACAACGCTGGGCCGCAGGCTATCAAATGCTGGCCAGGCACATCAAATGCTGGGCAGGCACATCAAATGCTGGGCATGCATCATGGTAGATGGGCATGGCCCATCATTAGCATATCGCCGTTGGCTTTAAATGTGAAAAAGGGTTGCATTGCAAAGTTAATCGCCAGCTGATGCCGATGACACGCCACTGGAATGGGTTAACCAGGCTGACAACGAGACGTAAACGTGGCCAGCGAATTGGCCTGGACTCTTTTTGTGACAATGACTGCGCTGATATTGACATTGACCCGCCAGTTGGGTAAGGGTCTGGAACTGGGTTTGGGTGTCAGTCCACCATTCCGGGCATTATCTGAAATCGCGGACTGCAATAAAAGTGTCCAATATTTAAAAGGGAAAACTCGGACCAAAGATAGATCAACACTACAAAAACTCAAATGCTCCGCCGCATTTATCATTCACACTTGAGCTGTAAAAAACGTATAAAGCAAGGATTAGCTATGAACTAAGATCGGATATAAAAAATCTAGAAAAGCTATATTATAGTTAAGCCAATAAACATTTTAATAAATTAAATATAGTAAATTATATCTTGCAATTACATCTTTTAAAATATTCGCTCAATAAGTAAAAAAATAATTATTTAATATAACTACAAATATTAATTAAATATAATGCTAATAATATAAGAATTATAATAAAAATAAAAAAGAATTAAAATAAATTTTAAAAATAAAATCTACATTTTTTTTTGGAACATTGGAACTGAATAAGATTCGTATATTAAATCGAGCATTCGTATTTTTTTAAATTCTTTGCCAATTTTATTCTAAATATATAAAATAAAAAATGCTCTATAAAAATATTTATTGGTTTTATTTTATTTAGAACTGTTAAATTTCTGTTGCCTAAAAATAAGTTTAATTTTTTTAATAAGATTTTAGTTCATAAATACCTAACTATTAATGTTACCCACATATATAAATTCTACTTTATTTTTGAAATTTTCTTTCAATTTGAAAGATCTGAAATAACTCTGAATTTTTGCTGAGCTTCGTCCAATTTTCATTCACTTTTTAATGCAAACTGACCCCCTTTTTTTAGCGCTCTGACCAAAAATACAAAAAAGAAATTAAAAAAAAAAATTGAAAGAACAAAATTAGTCGCAACGAAAAAATGTGTATAAAAATGTATCACATTTTTTTTTTAATTTTTTATTTTCCGGTAGATTTGTTTAATTTCTGCAGGTCTGCTTACGTTTTCAACAAATAGCCGTAAAAATCTTTGCCGTTTGCAGTCGTAAAAAAAGGGATTTTATTTTAATTACATGCGAGTTGCTTTTCTGTATTATTTTATTTTAATTTATTTTTCTTATTTCTTTTTTTACTGATGATGACATGAAGGGGTGGCTCTCACCCCTCCACCCCTCCACACCCCGCAACCAGTCTTCAATCAGTCTGTTGACTTTTATGATTAAGGCTTTTGTGTGAGCGCATTTCCAGCTGATGAAACACCATGGAACCATGGAACCCGCTTACCTGAGCACCAATCACCAAAAGGATCGCAACGGAGCGGTAAGGGGGGCAAAAAGTCCATAAAAAAAAAAACCAAACTGAGAAACGCTCATAAAAAGGATTAATTGTGCGCAATTGAAGAAAATATATATATAACGGTATCTTCCATTGTTGTTGTTGTTGTTGTTGTTGTTGTGGAAAAAGTTTTTGCGACATCGACGGTGAAGTTTTCCAGTTTTCCAACAAACCTTAAAATTGAATTATGCAAAATCATTTAAATGCGTCGCACAAAAAGTTCCATTTTTTTTTTTTGTTTTTTGGGCCAAACAACATTTCTTGGCGACTTAACCACTTGGCATGTGTCTAAGAAACTTAATGTTTTTATGTTGTTTCAGTTGTTGTTGTTGTTACTGTTGTTGTTACTGTTGTTGTTGTTGTTTTGGGAAGAGCTTAAGTTCATAATGCTCATACACAACGCTCCTCGGGGTGTTCATGTGGGCTCAAGCGAAGGATTCTAATGGGTGCCAGCAGCAGCTACTGTGTGGCAGTAAACACAATCCCCCCCCCCTCGCCCCCTCCCCACACGCTCTTACCACTCCACACACAATTGCCATGACAACATTCTGTGTTCCCCCATTAACCTCACACTCCTCCCCCCCCACACACACCTCCCCGCTGCAGCACAACCACATTTCGCCTACTATTTCCACATGCGTTCTTGGGTTAATTGCTCAAGTTCAAAATTAAAATATTTATTACAATGAAAAACTTTGGCACTTTGACGACGCCACCAAGACGACGACTGAAACCAGAACGACCAGGACATGGATGACAAGGACGAGGGGGGGGAGGAGGGGGTTATGAATACCAGAACAAAGAGCATATTACGTGTAATTTGCAAGTGGCATGCCCCGTTGCCTCCTACACATGTAGTAAGCAAGTGGTTGCAAGTAACTGTTGTTGGCGTCAGAAACTTTTCCCCAGATACACACACACACACACACACACACACACACACACATATATACATTAAATTCCCAGTGGTGCTACAAGTTCTGCTTATTGGGCAGCTTAGCCTGGTCTGAACAAATAGCTACACAAACAAATTACTTGGCTAATCCCACAAAGCACTTGCAACATCAAAATATAATCCCAGCTTTGCTTCACTCCAACCAAACTCAAATGCTCTCTCTCTCTCTCTCTCTCTCTCTCTCTAACTGAACTTCTTACTTGGCTCAAATAGCAACTACTTTTCAGCTAAAATGAAAAAGAAAAAAAACATCTCGTTTTAACAACAATCAAAAGGCAAATAAATATTTGTAAAATATTTTGGCCTTAAAGCTGTTGGCTTAAACCGAGCATTAAAACTAACAAGTTAGTTTAACTAACTGTTTGTCGCATCGTTAAGCTAAAAACTGGATTTAAGTTAAGAATAAATTGTGAAGGGAAATTCACTTTTGGAATTTGCAACTACATCAAAAAAAAAAAGTTGTGATCAATTTGAGAGCAACATTATCTTGGGATCCATATGCACCCATATCCAGTGTTAGAACAGGTGCCGCCTGAGGGGGCACGTCGTTGCAACGAGTTCCCTTCAATCTGCCGTGAAGATAACAGATAAAAAAAAAGCAAGTAAAAAAAAAAGTAAGTAAAAAAAAGTAAGCAAAAAAAACACGTCTATAAAAGAAAAACTTGTTTGCCAAAGCCTTAACGTAAATTGTGATGGGCGGCGCTTTTCATCATCTTTTGCCGTATTTTTTTTTTTCCTTTATTTTTTCTACTTCCCCTTTGCACTTAAGCCATTTTCTTTTGGGGGTGTATTGCAAATTTTAAACGCATGAATAGTCAGTTAAGTCCCCCGAGGCACGTTGTGTGGCACACAAGTTTATCTACAAGATACAGCACCAAATGAGCCGCCTGACTGGATGTGCAAATGGGAGTTGGAGAAAGAGAGAATGAGAGGGAGAATGAGAGAATGAGAGAATGAGACTGAGAATGAGACTGAGAATGAGACTGAGAATTAGCGAATGAGCTGTGGGCCACAGCAAATGACCAGGCATATCCGTTGGCAGATGTTTTTTTTACACGCATACCCTGTAAAATGGATTACAAAGAGAGTCCACGCAGCTTACCCAAAATTAACAGTTAAAAATGCAAAGAAGTCAATTTCATTTTCTCCTGCAGATCCAATTTCAAAATCAATTGCATTAAATAATTTTCATCAGGGCTCCAGAATCAAATTATACTTTTTTTTTTAAATAATTTACTTTTTGAGCTACACTTACAAAAATTCAAATATTTATATATATAATAATATTTGAAATAAAAACTTAGAAATCGCCTTCATTAATTTTATAGCATAATTTAAAAATCAGTTACTTGGATAACTTTCACCTGAATTGCTAAATTTCAGTTTTCTTTATAAACAATATATTTTTTCGAATTTATTCCTTTTCCTTATTTTGTATACATTGATAAACAATTTACCGTAACTCATGCAATATATATATATTTTTTTAAAAATAAACTTGGAAATTTTTGATACATTCATCGTTTATTTTGTGGCACCATTCAAAAATCAATTGTTTGGATAACTTAAACTCGGTTTCCTAAATTCCAATTTCCTTTATATACTATATATTTTAAGACAATTTTTTATCCCCACAAATCATTTACTATTTACTGTTAAACAATTTTAAAAGAAATGGCAAAATATATATATTTTTCAAAATAATCTTAAAATTGCTTTCTTTTTTTCTCTGGCACATTTCAAATATCAATTGTTTTATATAACAGATTCATTTTTAAAACATACTTTTTCAGATTATCAACTTTTTTAAAAAATAGTTTATTTTCTGGAATAAAATTCCAGAATACAATTAAAAACTAATTGCTTTAAAAAAAAACTTACATCAGGATTCATAAATTCCAAATCGTTTTTTCTACTGTAAGATTGCAATTTGAAAAAAATCGCGTTTTTCTTTCTCTGCCTTTTTTTTCGAATAGACTGACAAATATTGGAACCTTTTCTAAAAATATGTAAAAAAAAAAGAGTATTTCTGAGTCGTCATTTGGCTTTGGAAGCCAAAAACCAGAAAAGCAATAGGAACATTGGGAATGAGCAAGTGTTGCGGAAATGATTTGGTGCTCTCAGCAACAAGAAGTGTCCACATCCTTGGCCAAATCCACCCGACAACCTGCAACCGACTGCCGACTAAAGTTGCCATGGTTTTTGTTATGGGTTTGTGCCACACGTTTTGGTTGCATGATTGAAAAGTGTTTTGCAATAAATTTAACTTTTCTATTATCTTTATCTTATACAGCGACACGCGTTGCAAGCAACTAACAGCGGGCGTTGTGGGCGTGGCCAGCAAAAAAAAATAAAATAAAAAAAACATTTAGTTGCAACATCCATTTCAGCTTGCAGCGTTGCAAATGCAGGCTGCAACTGAAGTTGGAGCTGGGACTGCAGCTGGAGCTGGAACTGCAGCTGGAACTGGAGCTGAGGCTTTCATAATTGCTTCCTCTTGCTGCTGTGGCAGGAAGCACAGTGGGCCAAGTGGGTGCTGTGGTGTGGGCTGTGTAAGCTCAAAGCACTGTTGAGGGTGCCACAACATTTGAAGATGTTGAACACATACACCTGCAAAAAAAAAATCACTAATTGCTGCTAATATTGAAAAAGATGATTTAAAAATTGATTTCAATTTTATTTTATTTTTAAACGTTTTACTATTTTTATTATTTAATATTTTTGACAGTCAATAATTAAGTCAAAAAATGAATATAAGTCAAAAATTGTGGCAAAATAATTTGATGCAGTTCATCTGACTCATAAAAATAATAAAAAATTCAATTAAATTAATTAAAAAATAAAATCAGAATAAATATTATTCAGATTTAATGTTTTTAGCTTTTGTAGTCTCTGATCGAACAGAAGAGCACTGCGAATCAAGAATATATATATACATTTTTTGGGATCGAACATAATTCTTTGCTACTTTTTTGCACAATTTTATTTTGATATTTTTTTTAATTTCAAAAATTAAAGATTTGTGACTCGAATGTAACAAAAAATTTTGCGCAGTGCATGACATTATTGCAGCTTTCTTCTTCTTCCGCTTCGTGACTACTTCAGCTACTTTTTGCACTCGTGCGTTTCCATTCTGGTCGTCATCATCAAATCCGCTGCCCATCCTACGCTCCTCCGCTCGGCCAACAGGGTCTTTCATCATTATCGAGCGGGCAAGCGAGAGAGAAAGAGAGAGAGATAGAGAGAGAGAAAGAGATAAAGAGAGAGGAGAGTGAAATTTTTGCTGTCATTACTTTTTATGACCCAGCAGCATGATGCAGTTGCCGCATGTGGCAGCAGGAGCAGCAGCAGCAGCAGCAGTCAGTGGGTGGCTAAGAGTGCGACTCACTGGCACTTAAAGTATAATTTTAGGGTAAATCATCAGACAGAAGCAAAGAAAAAGAGAGAGGGACAAAGAGAGGGGGGGTGGGGGGAAGGAGAGAAAGGAAGGTTGTTCAAGTAAAACATCAAAGTGAATGATGAGACTCCGTCCCGCCCCTGTCAGCTCAGCGAACTGAGAGCCCAAGTGACTGGTAATCCCCACCCGCTCCCTACTCACAAACACTCTTAGTACTCAGTACACCCTGCAGTACACCCTCCAGCACACCCTCCCGTCCAACCCCCCCTTAAGCCACAAACTCAGCTGGCAGTTATTGAAAATTAAAAACACATTTTTTGCCTTTTTCCATCTTCTTTTTATATAAAAAAATTTACTCCACGTTTTTTTTGTGTATTTTTTTTTTTCGCTCTGTGACAACTTCAACTTGGGTAGGTGCCCCTTTGTGTGGCAACTTGTCAGCCCTTTTGCTGCGTAATTGATTTAGCAACCGAGAGACGCCCAGCGACCTGCTTCGCAATCCGTTTAGAGTCGTTGCTTAATTTAATTAAATCATCAACGAAAAATACACAAAAAAAATAAAAAGCATTTCTGCCAGCTTTAATTCTTAACTATTTTTTGATAAAACAGATTACGTGGCACAATTTAAAAAAAATATATATATATATTCACAAATGTTATGCAAAAATGTAAATTTTTTTTTAAAGCTATTTCTCACTGCTAAACAAATAAAACTGAAAATAAAAAACTATAGATTATTAATTAAAAACAAAACAAAGTTTTTATCTAAAAAAAAAAAACGCAAAATGTTGCAAATGCCACTGCTGCTTCTATTTTCAGCACTCGCATTTATAACTATTTTTAAATAATTTTTTTTTTATTATTCAGGGATTAGCCTGCAACACGCAACTGGTTTGACTCGGTTTGTTTGTTTTGTTTTTTTTTTTTTTTTAATGTTATTTTTAAATTAAAACAAACAGCGCCAAAGTTTGGAAAAAGTTCATGTCCAAAAAGTTGCCACACATTTTTGTAGTTTTAATTCCCCACTGGCACGGCCAGAGTGAGTGGCATGTGGCACAGAAAGAAAAAAAAAACAATAGTACCTACAAAATATGAACAAAAAAAAAACGGTTTAATCCATTTTTAATTATTTTCATATTTATGACACGAGCAAAGTGCAACAAACACAAAAATAATAAATTACTTTAGCGCTAAGTTGTCAGATACACTGTTAAAAAAAAATATGCCAAAGGTTGTGCATGTTATTTATTGTTCTTATTTTGCCATGTTTAAATATTGCTATTATTTTGCAATTACAAAAATTATGAGCCAAGTATCCTGTAGTTTTTTAGAGCGATACAAAGTTGGGAATTGATATAGGGTTTAATATATATATAAATATATATGTGAATGAATCTGTATTATTTAATTGCAATATTAATTATAACACATATATTAAATCTTAGCTCAATTTAGATTTTTAACATAAGTTCGTATTACATATTTCCATAATATTTTAAGTATACTCCATAATTTATATTCGATTATATTAAATTTTTACTTTCATAAATTATTATCTCAATTGCAATTTTTAGAAAAGTCCTTCTTATAAATTTCCATAATATTTTTAATATATTCTTTGATTTGAATTTTCTTAAAGCTTATTTGAATTTTTCATAAATTACACATTTTATATCTTACATAATATTATGATGAATATGAATTATATTTTATAATAACATGTTTATATTTTTAGAGCAGGTCTAATTATATATATCTCTTAAATAATTTTTATATGTTCTATCATTTGAATTTTTTTATTATTTATTTTAATTTTTCATAAATTACATATTTTATATACCACATTTTATTTTAATATATTCTATGATTGGTATATTTTTACATACTTATATTCCTCTATAAATTATATCTTATTTCTTACATATCTCTAAAATATTTTGTGTATATCCTGTGACCCATTTCTAAAACTGCCTTGGTTTAAAAACCTTAAGAAAAAAAATAGTCAATCAAAAAAAAAAAAATGTATGCAAATTGAAATTTTCGCCTTTGTGCGACTCTTTTATCCGTTTAGAGGAGTTCAAGTTGTTTGTTGTTGTTTTATATTCATAGTGGGGGGCGGGCGGGGGGTGTTAGGGTAACTATTTATGCTTGGCATATCAATAAAAGCGCCTGAGTATTATGGTGGCGTTAGGGGGGGCTTGTAGTGGATGTTGTCGATGGGATTAGCCGGGGTCTTTGACTGCCTTCTGAGTTCAACGCCATTTTGTTTGCCGTTGCCCAATCAGGCGGCCACACACAAGTAACTGCCACTCAATTCCACTACTGCCACACAACCACCTACTACTTCTGCCTGCCACACACACACACACACACACACACACAGCCACTATACACACACACACACACAGACACACAAAAGCGCGAACATTCCACTCGACGTCTCTAATTAGTAGAATTTAATCTTCACACTATGGCAACGTCAAAGCAACCAAGCACGCCTCTCCCCCCCCCACCCCCCTCCCTTCCAGTAACGCGACGTTGCTCATTATGAAAAATTTCAAATTAAAAAGGGGGCAAGTGGCATGGTTGAGGAGGTGTTGCAGGCACAGATAGGGGCTGCTTGCCAAGAGTAAAAGTTTCTCACAAGAAGCGACACCAGGATTTGCATAAATGCCTGTGTGTGTGTGTGTGCGTGTGTGTATATATCACACATCATGATTACATAATTTAGCTATTAAAAGCAGCAAGGAGGAGCTGCTGAGGTTGTCAGCTTATTTATGCCTCAACACGCCATCTGGCGCTGCCTCAAAGGATGGCTGCTGCGTGAACTCAAAGGATTTCTGTTTGGATGTGGATTTGGTGGCATCGTTGGATTCCAGTTGAATGGCACACACACGCACACACACACACACACATGTGCACTTGATTTACTCATTAGCGTTTCTTTTCGCCTCATAATAGACGCTTACAAGTGCTGCCAAGAAACTGGCATTAAACCGCAAAACCAACCAAACAAACCAACCAACTTCCCCCCACTGCCATTCTCCCTTCCGTTTGTCATGCTTACTTTGTGACGAGGCCGAGGCGTAGGCGTCTAAGCTGCTTACGTGTATCCTTTATGAAAATGTAATTGTGCACGCACACACATGTGTGTGTGTCTCTCTGTGTGTGTGTGTGTGGGTGTGCGCCTTTGGTTGTGTTTGTATTCCAGCCTAAGCCCTAATAATCCCCACTATTTGCCAAAAAAAAAAAACAGAAGAAGAAGAAGAAGAAGAAATAATAATAATAATAATAAATGTATATGTGTAAAAATAATAATGTCTTTTGCACTTTTGACATGTAGTCCTGTCATTTTACCGTTCACTTCTTCCGCCCTCAACTTCAATTTTAAACTGTTTCTTATCGTTTTGGGCTTGTGGTGGCCTGGCTTCATCGCCAGATAAGAATATCGTTTGTGGCATGTGGCACGTGTTCCAGTTCCCATTAAATGCAACATTTCGATTATGAGACCCTCTCTACTGCCACATAACTCACACTTAAGAAATATATATATAAATATATATATGTAATATAAATATAGATACAGTTTCTATATAGCTATTAATTCAGAATTTAGTATTATTGAAAAGATAAGTATAAATACCAAATATAACCAATTGCTATCTATATATAATCCTAAACATATCTAAGCTTTTTTTTCCCCTTATAAGTAAGCCTAACAAACTAACGTAATATTTTATATATATTTATTTTATATTTTATCTTATTTATTAATTTTAAATTGCAATTTAATAATTCGCTTTAAATTTTAGGCAAAATGTTAGCTTTTATTTTAATTTGTTATTTTAAAATAGTTATTAAATATTTTAGGGTGTTTATAATTTTACATAACTTAATTTGTAACTTTAATTTCAAATTCTTATTTTAGGCTGTTTATATTTTATTTATAACTTTAATTTGAATATGTAATTTTAAAATCTTTTTTTAAAGTGCATAAATAAATAAAACAAATTAAAAATATACAACTACAAATAAATAAAAATAAATTATTATAAATATGCATATGTAAATATATTGAAAATTATCTATTTGTTGTATTTTAATTAATTTAGACTATATTTATTAAAGTAAATAAAATAAATACATATAAAAATCGATTATTATAAATATACATATGTATATATTAAAAATTCTCAATTTGTTATATATATAATGAATTTAGAATATTAAGTGGAAAAAATATTTTACCAATGTAAGATTGCCTCGCATTGAAAATAATCAATTGATAATCATATAAATGAATCATCAATATAACTTAATTTGAGCTATTTGCAGGGTATGTTCAAGTCAAGCTTACTGCTTGCAAAATTTAAAATCCAATAAAACTGTCTTTCAGATACATTAATACATATATATTTATATATATATATATATATAGGTATTTATTTGTATAATATTGAAAAAATCTTCTTAAGCTGTTTTTATTTTTTCAATTTCATTTTGAGGCGACTTGTGCTGACTCATTGCGGCAGGCAATAGGAACCGCATGTGCTGTCCACCCCAACAAATGAAATTAATTTCATCACTCCCCACCCTCCCCCCCCCACCACACCGATCAACTTTTCTGCCTCAATCTCTTGCTGTAGACACGCCTCCAACAGATTAAAGTGCACACAGAAATCTCGCAATATTTTTCATGCATGTCATCCCACTGTGTGTGTGTGTGTGTGTGATGATAAGATCGCAGAGGATGTTGGTGGTGTGTGTGTGTGTGGGGAGTGGCTGGTGTTGAACAGAGAATGGGCCGCACATTTACCGTTTGCAAGATAAGAGATTTTGTTATTCATAATTCAGGCGTTGTGCGTTTTTCAACCAAAAAACGTTGGAAAATTGCTAAATTTTCCGTTGCAAAGCAAGAGAAATTTATGCTAATTTGTGGCAACTATCACTATTTAACATCAGCCAACAACAACAACAACAACACCTTAACAAAGGCCTCTTTACCCCGCCCAACATACACACCTCCCCCCTCTCCCCTCATCATACTCTGTCTTCCACAAGTTGGAGCAGCATATAATAACGTCAGCGAAACGAAATAACCTAATTAATTTGTGGCACTCATTAGCAACAATTGAAAATGCCACAACCAAAAGCAGCAACAACTAAAAAAAAAAGACCCTACACACACACACACACACACACGCACATCGCCAGTCGTCGGGCGCGTCAACTTAGCCAGAAGTTGGAAAGCTCGTAACAAATGTGGATTATTGGACGTATCCCCCCTCCACTAGCCCCAACCCTCCTCCAACTTCCGGCTCACTCAATCCAACACTCCTGAAAATATATAAAACTTTGCTATTACTGATATAAGTTGGGCAATCAGACCAACTGAATAAATACTCTACAGCAAACAATATTTCAGCTAATGAAAATATAACAAAAAAAATATTTAAAAAAATTGAAATAATAATATATTTAAATTAATATTAATATTTTATTATGTAGCATAATTTTATTACATATTATTTTATATGAATAAACTTATATAATTTCTATAAAAAAAATGTGTTAACTATTCTATTTCCATAATAGCTATTTAGACAAGAAATAAAATTTGGCTGTAATAAAAATCGAACTTTAATTAAAATTTTTAGGAATAAAGTTTAGCTAGAATACAAATCGAATTAAACTAAAATTTTTGTGAAAAAAGTTAAGCTAGAATAAAAATTTAACTTTAAGTTAAACAAAAAATTTTAGGAATAAAGCTTAGCCAGAAAAAAATGAAACTTTTATTTAAATTAAAATTTTTATTTTCAATTGCAGTTTAATTTATACTATTTAAAGTATTTAAACGCAGTTCGAGTTCATATTGAACGATTTTATTATTAATTTATTGCTTTGTTCAATTAAATTAAATGCGTTTAAATTTAATAGTAATTTATAAGCTAATACTTCAAGTTCAATTTCAATTTTTAACCATAAACCATTTAAGCAAAAGCAATTTCAAATTTTGATGAATGTGTCTTTATTTGGCATTAAACAATTTCCGTTGCATTAAGAAACATTTCATTGGAATTAAAAGTGATATATTAGATTTTTTAATGTTTCAATTAAGGCGATAATTAATAATTTGTTTTCATCAAGAAGCGCCCCACACACACACAAAAAAATGCGATAATTAAAAGACTTCCGTTGCCTGATCTGAAATGAAAACAAATCCATTAAGATGAAATGTCGTGGAAAAATCATCAATCAATCAATTTGCAGTAATGATGATATATATATATATATATATATGTATATATGTATATAAATAAAGAGGGAGTTTGTGTTACACTTCCTGTGATCCCATTGCTTAATGATCAACCCAAGGGTTGCTGACCATATTTTGGGCCAGTTAGCATTGGCCATGGACTCCAAGCTGGCGCAAAAATTTATGACAATAGAATGAAAAAATGTTAACTAATTTTCGGCTTTTTTTTTTTTTTTTTTTTTGGTGCGTTGACGTGTGAAGCAGGCGGCTGCCAAAGAAAATGCAAACAGCAAAAAAAAAAAATAACGGCTTAACTCGGGTCAGTCCATCACCTGCTGGTTAGCCACAGGTCTGACGTGGTCGGGTCTGCTCTGTTCTGGCCTGGTCAGAGCTGTGCGTGAGTTGGGCCTATTCGAGCCGCTGTCAGTCGTCACTCAGCCGACATTTTCGTCGTTACAAACGTCGGCCGATATGCAAAATCGTGTGACCCACCCCAGAAGTGCCTCCGATCGCTATCTGGGCGCTAATATATGCGTGGGCCAACTAAAATGCCTTTGGTAATGCATAATTTGAGGCACTTTTCCGGCGCGTTGCGAGTTCCAAGCCAACCACCGGACACTAACCACTGGCTACTGGCCACTAACCACTGGCCACTAACCACATTTGAGGGTTTTTTTTTTTTATTCATTTTGTTTTTCTTTTGTTTTTTTTTTTTGGCTGGGAATATCATTTAATTAACATTTTTCCTCGCTTTCGAGGCGCAAAATAATCACGCATAGGCGGCCTATGTGGTATTTTTGTCTACCCTAAGATCATTCAAAATTGGTTAAGAGCATATTGAAATTATGCAGAAATATGTAACAGTTAAAATAAACCAAAGGCTTTATGTATAAACAAGCAGCAAATTTTAGATTTGGTATACAAGTTCATAAGTAAATACAATGAATTTAATTTTATCGAGAACTGCCTAAGATTCGTGAATAACGATAAAAATCGATAGTAATAAAAATATTACTGTAAATATACATCTTTACAATTAATACATATGTTATACAGATTGATTAACTGTTCGACTTTTAATAAGTTTGCATAGAAAAAACAGATTTTTGGGAGTTTCAACGTATTTTGAAATGGTTTCTTTTTATATAACAACTGTTTACAGGGTATCTTTTAGTCCAGCTGTATAGTACTAGAGTATTCTAACTTACTTTGGTATATGGGTGGATATCATGCCGACACAGTGGTACAAGTTTCATATAAAATATACACATTTATTATAAAGATATATATATTTATTTATTTATATATATTTATTTATATTATGATAAATAAAAAATTATTATTTATATATATATATATATTTAGTTATATTAACTCGAAATTTATGAAGTAAAGAAATGCGAAAGAAATATTTTCTTTTGAATATTTGTATTTTAATAAAGCTTAAATTTTTTAATAATTTACTATAACATACACATCTAATATTCTAAAGGGAAGATGACGCTTGATTAAATTAAACAAATCTAGAATTGAATTTAGCCATAACATTTAATAATATCTTACTATACTAACGAAAAAAAGAAAACTGGTATCTAAAAAAGACAGCAAGTTTGAGCAGTTTATTAACAGCAAAAAAAAACAACTTAAACATTTGTCCCACTGTGCAGGTGTTTCCTAATTTACCTATGTGTTTGACCTTTGCTGTAAGTTATGATTATGGCAACTGGAAAACATTGACATTACTTTGCCTCTGATATGGCTTAAATGAACTTAATTGTTTGGTGTTTTTTTTTTTTTTTTGGTTGTTTTTCGTTATTGTTTGAAAGACACGCACCTTCTCCCGCAGAGAAGAGGTCTGAGCCATGTCTTTCTTCCGGCCAGTTGTGTGTTGAGTGTTGCGTATCTTACGGATATGGATGCGGAATATGAACAAATATGCATTAGCATTGTTACTCGCAACTTTGATTAATTAGCGGCTCTTCTTCGGCATTTGTCGGTCGACTTATTTTTATTTTTGGGCTGCGACTCTAAGTGCGATATTTGTAACACTTTGCTGACTGATTGTTGTTGACCAGCCAGAAACGTGGCTGGAACAACGATAAGGCTAATTAACCCATTGCGCCATTGTTGTTGCCTCTTGCCCTGTGGCGCTGTGAAAGGCTTTTAAGTCGTCCATTGTTGTATTTGTTTTATTTGTTGTATTTGTTGTTTTTGTTGTTTTTATTGTTAAAGTTGTTGCTGTGTTGTGGGGCGTTGCACACGTGTTCTTGGAGCACTCACAAATCTGCGCAATAAATTCCAATTTGGTACCCAAATGGATCCTCCAAAACGGCCAATTAATTTGCCCAAACCAAATTGGCCGCAATCTGTTTTTGTGGCCAAAACAAATTCATATTTAACTCACACGGCACAAAAAAACACACATAAAATATGCTGAAGACCATAAACAAAATTTGTAATTTTATGTTTTAATTCGTGAGAGGCAAAAATTAAATAAAAACAGCAATCAAAATTTAACAATTTAGAAATGATGTAATTTTCCTTTTTACAAGCTAAACATATTAAAACAGTAAAGCAAAGGAAACACCATAAAATATATATATTCTTGATCTGCATCAACAGTCGTCTGTTTATTTAAAGATTCAGATTGAAGACAGATCTAACAGATTCCCCCAAAGTGCAAACTGTTTAAATGAGTGCGAATTATGCTCTTATCAAGTGACACTGAAATTAAAATAAGTCATTGACTTTTACTGACTTTTCATTATCAGCGAAGGCCTTTTTGGTTAAGGTTTTAATATGTTTATTATGTTTGCGGGACGAAATTGCAGTGTCTCCATGGGGAAGACTAGCTCAGTTCAGAGTTGAAGGAATAAAATATATTTCGCAACAATATAATAAATAATAATAAAAATGATTATCACTAAAAGTCGCAAGATGACAAAGACTCAGATAAATAAAATCAAAACCAGTCAATTGATTAATTTCAAATATTGAAATTTAAGTTTTAATTTGATATCTAAATTAAAATGTTTAATAAAATTCTTAATTTAATCGATTGAAACTGAATAATAATGAAATTGTCACAGACAAAAGCAAATTATATCCACTGCAAGAAAATAAATATTTTTGATGATCATCCAAAAACTGAGAAGATCTAGATGAGATCAGCTGTTTAGCTATCAAATATTATAGATTTAATATAAAAAATAAAATCAAAATATCTATATATATATCTATCACACTATAATCATTGCTTAAAGATAACTATTTGTGGAGCGCTCTCGACTCGTGCTTTCTTACTTTCTTTTTTTGGGAATGATGTATTCATATCTTATTTTGGGGCTCAACATAAAAGCCGTCTCCAAACTCAGCAACTAAAATTGTTTTGCTAAGGTGGTAAACTTTTCAAAAATATTCTAAAACTGATAAAAAAAAAAATATTTTAAATAAATGAAGAACTATTTCAGCAATGCTAAATTTTACGCAACTTTCTTTCAGCTATTGTTGTTGGCAGCATAGATCAAAAGTGGGGCACGATGAAGAAGAAGTGGTTGCCAATGGAATTTATGTGTGTAAGGGACACACTTTCATTACTTTCAATTCGGCTATAAGCCTCCGGAGGCATTGTTGTTGTTGTTGTTGTCGGGCTCCGTTTCTCGGTTAACAAGACAAATGCAATTTGAAGGAAGACAAGGACAACAAGGATTCCATAAGCCCATTGATTAATTTGAAATTTATGAAGCGCTCGTAACTTTTGCTCTGCGGTTGAACAGCAGCAGCAAAACCCAACCCACAAGGAGACCACTGCTATTCACTACTAGCCATGGGGTATTCATGGGGTAGTCATGGGGCATTCACAGCTCCACGGCTCATATACGTTTTAATTAAATGTCGCACCGGAGCAGCAGATGCTGAGTAGGAAGCAGAAGCAGAAGCTGAAGAAGAAGAAGTTGTGGCAAATGGCAGTGGAACAGTTGCTACTAAAGATGCATACTTGACAATTTTACGTTAATCCCGGTCACGGAGCAATACACAACACCGATCCCAGACGCCCATTATCGTAAACATTGAGCGTGCGCAAAACTGACATAAATATCATTTGAATAACGTCCTGGCTGGGGCTGTGGTAGTTGCACTGGGCCCAGTTGCCGGATGCTGCTCGGCCCAAAAACAAAAAAAAACACACACACACACACAGAAATATTCATTTGGACTTGGACCACATTCGAACATGCAACTTAATTACGCGTGCCAAGCCGAACGGCTTTTGTTATTATCATTCAGTCAGCCGAGTTGTGCGTTGTGCGTTGTGCGATGTTCGTTGCTGTTCCTGTTTGCCCCTACCGCACCCCTCCCAACGATACTTGCCACTGCCGCTCACCTCTGTGGACTCGAGCTGTACCTCAAAAGCAATCGCCCCGTTGCGTTGATGATAATGTTTTGGACGAGGCATTGGCTGCGCTTAATGAATTTATTTGTTACGCATGGCGTACTTTGAATTGGCAGCCACACACAAAAATGTTTCTGAGAGAGAGAGAGAGAGAGAGAGAGAGAGACAGGCAGATAGATAGACATAGAGAGCGGGGTGGTGAGTGAGAACTACGCAGCGTCCTTCATTGTCCTGCATGGTCTTAATGAAATCCATTATTACAAAAACCATTTTCATTCCTTTCACACAACACACACACGTGCAGCACACACACACACACACACATGCACACACACACACACACTTACACACCGTGAAACACTCTTGCAAAAGTAAATACACTTATTACGCAAAAGTGTTTTGCGCCCGGGTAGGTTTGGCCCCGCACTCCTCCACCCGCAGCCGCTCCTGGTTGCGAAAGGCATAAAACGCAGCAGGAGCCAGAATATTACGCATAATCGTTGAGGGTTAGCGAATGAGCGAGGAAAAAGTGAGAGAGTGAAATAGAGAGCGAGAGCGAGAGCGAGATAGCGGTAAATAAGTTTTGTGTGCGATATGCGAACCGATAATGATATCCGAGCCGGGGCATGAGCTGCTCTAAAGTGACGCGTCAATTGCCTCCCCCCCCCACACACACACACTCACTCCTCCCATTCCATCCCCTTTGACAGACGATTGTTGCGCAAAGCATGTGCTTTATGGTCCAAGGAGGAGGGGTGTGCAGAATTCAACACTCGAAACGCATTCAATTAACGGCAAATATATCCAGCATAATAACTTTTCATCAATGCGCAATCAATTGGAATGCCGACTTCATTTCAGATATGCAAAAATCACAACAACAACAACAACAACAAAAGGCACATTAAGCTACACTTTCAGAGAGAAAAATACATAGAGCGAAAAATCGCTCTGTAACATTTTCAAATAAAATCAGATTTACATTTTAATGAGCAGATATTTAATATATACATTTTTTAAATTTTTAAAAAAATATATAACGGAATAAGGAAAAAAAAACCCTGTTTAAAATCATTCACTGTAAAAATGTACTCTCAAACAATAAGCCGAGCTGCACCTACAATTTATTCTTCTAAAATTTAAATAGATATTTTTTCGAAGTGTATCAGTAAATGACTATAAATAATGATTTGACTTGAATTTGACGGAATGTGTGTTAACAGTGACTTTACTACATAAAATTACCATTCCCAAGAGAATCGATTTTGGCAAACGCAATTAAAACTTTGAATTAAATAAGAAGTTCAGTTAAATACAAAATAAACAAAGAACCCTTCCAGCTCTTCGAAGTATTTGAAATAAAGTTTTGTATCTTTTGATGTTGCTGCTAATGGATTGTGATTTGAATTGAAATACGAGCAGTGCTAGCTGCTTGCGTCATCATTCAAATTGACCCATGAAAGTTTTACCAGTTCTTTGGGCAATCATCCTCAACTATAGCTGAGAGTAAACCCAGTGGCAAAATTGAACAACAAGCAGCCGCAGCAGAATTGTTGAGCGCAACTTTTTCATTAGCCAAAAGACGCATCCTTCCTGTTACCATTTACAGTGGCACACAACTCCAGCATTAAGACTTAAATGACCAAAATGTCGACGTTGACTTCGGCGACGTTTCCTTTTTGGCTGCTTCTAACTTGAACTCCTTATTCAATGCATTCATCAGCTCATTCATTCATTCATTTATTCATTCACACATTCGTTCATTTATTCATTCGCACCCCGCTCTGCCAGCTCCCGTCGTGCCAGCTACCGTTGACTTTGTATTACCGGTCTCGAGGACGCTATCTGCAGCTATAGTTTTATATGTAATTATCTTTACAGTTAAACTTTGTACAGTTGCGCACACATTAATAGCACCACTCGCACTAAAAATGTTTTCAAATGTGTTTTCTATTACATTTTTAATTTTTAGGAACTTATGAATACGTTTTTTAAAGTGGTAAAACATATAATTTTATTCACCGTTTTCGACTTATTTAAATTTTATTAAAAACTAATATTTTATGAAAAAGGAAGAAAATTAAGGAATAAATAGTAGCACAATTTTGAATACATTTTTAAAAGGGTGAGAAAGGAAAAACCATAAATTTATTCACCGTTTTCGACTTAATTAATATTCTTTAGAATTTAAATTAAAAACTAATATTTTATGAAAAAGGAAGAAAATTAAGTCAAAAATAATAACAAAATTTTGTTCACCTATAATTACGAAAATTATATATATATATCTATATACATACACATATATTTAAATTAATTGCAGGAGCAGCATTTTTATTTATATAAACTATATGTTATAAATGACCATTTAAAAAAATTGCAAATGGATGTTTTCTCATATATGTCGTAGAGGTGCTATTATTTTTTTGCATAAATATATATATGTAAATATGTATAACAATCTGGTTACGCAATAAATGCTTTCTATTTAATGAGTTCGGTCCGCTGAAGCAGTTCGGCTGCTGTGCGGAATTCCGGAATGGCAACAAATTTACATGCAACTATTGCTCACTTGATAGATACTATTTATGGGTTACCGAAGCGCCGACATTCATGCGACTTTAATTGCCAAAAAGGGAGTAGATCAGTGTAGCAAGGGAGGTGGGGGGGTGGGGTGAACAAACATATGTATGTCTGACCTAATGGAATTGTTGTCGGCTTCTGCAACGACTCATTTATCATGTGTCAAAATGTTTAACTAAATGGCACTTTGCCGAAAAACTTTTTGCTACGGGGATGTTGTGGGGGTGTTGTTATTGTTGCTGTTCAGTGTTTGCTAAGTAGTTACTTTTAATAGTTGCCGCTGCTATCCAACACATAAATAACTCGTCTTGTTCGCTTGTTGCCCACACGCCCACTTCGAGCTGGCCAAGTGCTAAACATCTTTGAGATACTTTTCTGGCTTTCCCGTTTTTGGGGGCAGCATGATGAATGAGCTGCCTAAGAAGCCTCGGACATAATTATATGCAGCACTCCTCCCCTTGATCCGCCCTCTCACAGCATGTTTTACACATGAAGCTGACCGAAAAATGTCTTAATCGGCCATGTTGTATGCCACAGCCCCCTTTTCTCTCCTGTTGCAAGCAGTTCCTTGCGAGCTCTTTTCGCTTTGCTGATAATCTAAGTTTATCAAATGTGGCCAAAAGCGGCCATAAGAGTCAAATCCTTGCAAATATATTGCCTTGAGATTTGAGGCTAAGCGTCTAAAAACATATTTATTTACACACTAAGCTCCAGTTCCAAATACTCCCAGATAGTTATCCCTATTTTTCATGTGTTCTAACTCCATTTCTATTTACATTATAAGTTCAAGTTAATCCTCAATGGAAACCACCTAAATAACAAATTATATTTGTTAAGCTGGATGTTATTAAGTTAACAGTCTATGCAAAATTATTGAAGAATATTAAATTGTTTTAAATTTAAAATGTGAAAACTATACAAAAATGATTATAAAGTTAAATTTTCAATACCTTTCTAAATCTTTTGAATACATTTTGTTTTAAACGATTTCTTATATAACTAGTCATAAAGCTTATCTAATAACAACCAAGTGTTTCCAAAATTAATATTAATTTTTCTATAATATATCCCAAAAATAATAACTAGATAAACCACCTTAATTTACGCTTATGCAAAAATATTAATTATAAAGTCATTTTCAGGTGTATCTTATAAAAGTAGTTTGGCATGAATAATCACAAGTTATATATGAATACACTTAGCAAAGTTTTAACAACCTCTTTGAAGAATATATATAAATAAAAAAAATTAAGCTTCTGCTTAAAAAAAAAACATACTCACACCTTGTTAAATTGGCTAACTACGAGTTAATACTAATCTAATCTCTCCATATCCGCAATAAGAAGTATTTTTTTCATATGTTACAAAATCATAGATGAGAATTTCTGCTTGCTTTAAAAAAAGCCTGTTAACTAACTGCAAATAGATTCACTAAAAGCTGCAACATTCAGATGCGGATGTCGCGGAGATCGTTGCTGTTTGCTTTGGGGGCAGGCAACCTTCAGAACGGGTAATCAATGCAAGCAAATACAAAAATTAAAAAAAAAAAAAATAGGTAGCTAATTAACTAAGTAGAGCTCAAGTGGGTTTTTGCGAAACGGGTATCGTTATCGGGGTCGGGCATGGTTATAATGGGTATTATATTTATCAGATGTGCATTCATTCGAATGCACTTCCTTTGGGGCGCACTCAACGGCGACTTCCCGTTAGCAGCAACAACTACAACTGCAACAGATACGCATCAGTTGCACAAACCAAACGAAATAAGTAAATAAATAAACGTTCACTCAAGCGACTGTACACTCTGAAAAAACTCGCATAAACCTTCTCAAGTTTATTGCTTAAATATTAAGAAAAATTATCTAAATAAATCAATACCTCTAATAATATGAAAATATTGTCAATTTTTAGGGGAAAAACAGACAGAAACAAAACACATAATAAAATTTATTGGCTCATTTATTGAGCTTAGATAAATTAGTTCTTTGAATTAAATATTTGTATTTAATATAAACGAAGTAAAATGAAATATAACAACTCTGAAATGTTGTACACAAGGAAAATAAAGCCTTCGATTAGACATATTTGTGTTCATATTAATAAAAATCCATATTTAAATTAAGAAATAAATTTAGCACTTTTTTTGTGAGTGTAGAATTTGCAATTGCTGCAGCCCACTTCAAGTGAGAAGAGAGAGAGAGAGATAGGCAGAGAATGGTAGTTAGTGGGAGAGAAGGCATAAGGAAGTGCACTTTAAACGAGGCGACAGCTGCTCGTGGCTTATCCGACAGGCCAAACAATCGCATTCGCCGATAAACGATAAACGATAGCCTAGCATAATTGAAACCAACAGCGAGCACAACAACAGCAACAAACGCAAAAGCCATGATGATGATTATATTGACGTCGACGTCAACGTCGTTGAAATTGAATAAAAATAAAATGTGAAAAAAATGTATATTCCATATAGTCTCAACGTCAACAGCAATTTCAACTAAAGTGCAAGCACAACAGCAAGAAGAAGAAGGCGAAGCACGACAATAGCGGCGACGGCGACGGCGACGGCGACGACAACAACACCTCCAAAGTTGATTGATAAAAACTGTTCAGCTCGGTTATAAAGTGCCCCGCAAGGAAAGAAATAGAAAAAGTAAGCAAAAGCTACAGAGAGTGTTATGAGAGAGATGTGAGGTGTAGAGTGGGGAACTAGCATATCGAGTTGCTTCTCTCTAATGTGACAGCTCAATGCAATTTAGTTGGCAATGACAACCCAGCAATAACAAGCAAAAGCAACAACAAAAGCAACGGAACACAGCAGCAGCAGCAGCAGCTCCATTCTATTATGCACAGTGAGTGACAGCATTATGTATTCAGCGCTGGGCATTTATATGTATTACCAAGCAATATAAAGTGATTTGTATCTGATTTCCCAAATGGCGCTTAAGTAATGGTATTGAAGAATAGACAAACAACTTAAGTGATCGAACTAATGCAATAGCAATGATTTAAAAAAAAGAAAATCTTTATAAAAAAATATTTGTATCCTACATTTATTTTTAAATCTAAAAGTTTTTAAAAAATAATATTTGAATTAAAATCGAATTTAATTTATATTAAGAACAAAGCCGTGCTATGTATGTACTAGTCTAAACACAGCACTGCGTGTCCATCAACGTTTCTACCTTAGTGTATTTGATTCCATATTCCAAACTTGATACACATATGCATATGCATACGCAATACACATGCAATAAACACAAATGCCTCTTTTTTAAGGTAGCGAAAGGACGTAAGTAAACACAGTGAAAAGATCATAAAAATAATGAGTAACCAGAACTGACAAAAGCAACCTGATATGTTTTTAAGTATGGGTGTTGAATAAGGGGAAGAGAGAGTGAAGCGGAAACTGAAAATGTAACGAAAAAGCTGCGCAAACAACTTTGAACGTCAATTTGTCAACTTCAAACGAAAATTGAATGCAAAAGCTTTGCAGCAATTTCAGCTAAAAGGCAGTTGCAGTGGTAGTGGCAGTGGCAGCGGTAACGCCTGACACAGTCAAAGCCAATTTAAGATTTTAAATTTTGCGCTGCATTTTCGTTGCTTTCACTCAGCTGAAAGGTGAAGAGGGAATCGGTGATCTGAAAGTCAAGTCAAGTTAATGCCGTTATCGTAGGTGCGGCAAACATGTCGCTGCCGCAGTCGACGACAGCGACTACGTCGCTTGATAATGAGCAGTTAAAGCAAGAAGCAGACGCAGTCACGAAAGCTTCCGCAATGTTACAATGTTGCGTGTGTTTTTTTGCAAAGGGAAGGAGGAGAGGGAGAGAGCAGGCGATATGCTAGGCGAAATGCACAATGCTCTAACTCAGCTCAAGCATGTGTATGCGTGTCTGGGACAAAATTCGGCGAAATTGAAAACTGCACGTGTTGAGGACTTGCAAAGTAGAAGAATATGAGGCAGATAGCAAATGAGAGAGAGATATGACAAGATAGGGCGACAGAGAGGTAGAGAGAGCGACTCAATGTCGACCACAGCCAGGCAAAAGTTGTCAACTCAAAATGCAAAAAGCAAAGCTGCCTACGTGAGCGACAGTGGCGACGACGCGACGTCAGCGTCAACGTTGTCGTTTTGCTCAGTTTACCGCTTGCCTCTTCCTCTCCCTTTCAAGCAATCGACTAGCCTAACAACTTGAAGCAGCGAGCAGTTCGCAGCCCCTTGATTAACAAAAACAGCCAAATTTGCCATGAAATGCAATTCCTTTTTATTTTTATTTTTTCATTCTTTTTGTACGTTTCTGCTGACTCGCAAAATTTGTTACCGCGTTGTGAAGCTAATTTTTTTTGTTTCGTTTTGATTTTACGAATTTTGTTTTTGTTATGTTCGCTTCGATAACAACTTCTCAACGACGGCAACAAAATTTACAGCTGTAGCTGTCACTGCACATTGGTACAGAAGCGCTGGAGTTGTTGCTAATAAATGTGGCAATTAAATTAAAAACTTAATAATAGAATAATACTTTGAAAAAAGCTGATATTTTAATTATTATTTAATTTCTGCGCTAAAAAAACCTAAACTTAAAACTTAACATTTAGCATTATTTTGAAGATATCTATAGTACAAATACATTATTTGAATAACGTTTATAAAATAATAGTTACACATATATTTATTTTGTTAAACTTAATTTTATTAATATTACTTCTAAATAGTTAATAATAAAATTGTTATGATTTGTTTTGCTGTATAACTCACACTGTACAAACTTATACACACACAAACGCATACATTGTAGCCTAAAATTGTGAACTAGCTCACAATTGCCACTCGCCACTCGGCTATCTATCCAGCGTCATGGCCGCCACTTTGCTACACGAATAGCCAGCTAATTTTTTTTTTTTTTTTAATTTTTTTCTGTGTGCTTTGTTGGCAACGTTCGTTACATGCGCAGAAGCAGGCAGACAGAGGCCCACTGTGCAACGTGTTGCCGTTGACGGTAGCGACAGCAGCAGCAGCAACAGGCAGCAACGATCGCCACAACACACGAACTGAAAACGAGAAACGCAAAAAACGTGCCCGTAAAGCGCCGAAATTTTAATACCCTGACTAAAAATTGCAACTAACTGTAAACGACTACAAGAAAAAAGTGTAAAGTTCTCTTATCAAAAACTTATTGAAGATCTCTCTCTTTCTCTCGCTACTGTTGATCAGAGTTTTTGAGAGTTTTGCTGGGAGTTGTTGTCGAGCTTTTGGCAAAGCTGCTAAAATAACTGTAGTGCTCGATGCTAAAGTTAAACAACAACAGCAGCAAGGTTGGAAGGTGTTTATGGCAGTGGGGGCGGGGGCGGGGGCGTATTGGGCGAGCACAAAAAACCAAGTGACGAACTTACGGCCAACAGCAGCAGCAGCCGCAGCAACAACAACAACAACAGCAGCAGCAACAACAACAGCAACTGGCCCGTTTGGAGCAGCGCGCATGCCACACACAGTTTAAATATGTGAAATTAGTACAAATCGTGATTTCAACAGCGAACGACGAACGACGAAGCGGCGAAAAACAACAACAACAACAAACGTGTCGGGGGATCGAGAGTCGAGTGGCAGCAGCAACAACAGCAGCGGCAACAGCAACATCGTCGCACGTATGTATTGCGGCAATAATAATAAAAACAGCTGATAGCAGCAACAAATAGAAAAGCCAAAACATTCAGCAAGCAGCAGCAGCAGCAGCAACAACAACAAAGCGTCGCATTATCAAGCGAGCAACCAACAACAGGTCTCCAAGCAGAGCACCAACAACAACAACAGCAGCAGCAGCAGCAGTTGAGTCGTTGAGTGAGCGAAAAAAGGCCCCGCGTGCCGCTGCAACCAGCACACACAATACATATAGAGAGAAACAGCCAGACAGACCAGCGCACATGCACACACACACACACACGCATACCAATGCAAAACAGCAAACACAGAGTCGCACACCTTTGCGTTGATTTTGGACGAAGCGACGTCGCACAGTGGTCAAAAGTGTGACCAAAAACTGATCGCACGTGGTAAACAATATATATTTGAGTATTGTTAACAATCAATCAAAATCTATTTTATTCAGAAACCCATTTACGTGTTTAAATTAGTACGTATAGGTAAAAGACCTCCATGACGTTTTAAATTTTATATATATTATAGAGATAAATAATTTCAGTTCATGTTTCAAATGTCATATTGAATTATTTTTAAATTAATTCTTAATTCCATTAAAAGGTGCATACATTTAAGCACAGTAAATCAATATTGGTTAACATATTAGTTATTTCTAGCTGGTTAACATACTTGAGTTTAACTGCAGTTGTGTTGTGTGTTGTGTACCACTGTGCAACGCTCACACGCGCGGCGCTCTCTTCGCACAAAGTGCAGCTGAGCTGCCGTTTGGCCGCCGCCACACTTGCCGCTGCCGCTGCTGTTATTGCTGCTGCTGCTACGCTTCCTCTGCCACACAACCGCTAGCCGCGGCCGCCGCCGCCTCAGTCGAAAGTCAAAAGCAACGTGTTGTGGACGCTTTTTTTTTTAACGTCGCGTTGCGTTTTTTGCGTTGCGTTGCGTTTTACCTTCTTTGCTACCACCACCAAAACTCCTTCCTCCTCCTCACTCTCTCTTTCTGCACGCGCTCGCTCTCTCAAGCTCTCCCTCAAGCTTGCTCTCTCTATCTGACTCTCTCTGCTCTCTCTCTCGTAGCCGACTGCGCGCGCGCGCAACAAACCCAAACACAACAACAACAACAATTTTACCACCCACTGCACCATCATCAGCAGCAGCACCACCAATAAAAGCTCCAACGCCTCCCCTTAAAGCACCGTTAACTTTCACCAGCGATGTCCGTCGCTCAGTTCAAACATGAACCGAACGCATCAGTTGCGGACGTCGCAGCGCTGTCTCTGCCGCTGCCAATGCCTCTGTCACCGTCAGCGCCAACAGCGGATCGCATTGAATGGTCGCGTGCAACAATTTTGGGCTTTATCGAGGATTATCGGCGGCATCGCGTCCTCTGGGACCCAAACACAAAAGGCTACCACATCAAGCAGACCAAATACGAGGCACTAAATCTGTTGAGTCAGAAATATGGCACCGAAATCCGTTCAATACGATCAAAAATTAAATCGTTGCGTTCGTCATTCCATCGGGAACATGGCAAGGTGCTCAACGGACGCAACCGCGGCGTTCATTATCAGCCCATGTGGTTTGCCTACGAAGCCATACGCTTTATACTCGACGGCGAACGTGACGTTGACAGCGCTGCCTTAGATGTGACTGCTGCGGTTGCTGGCGTCGGCGTCAGCGTCAGCGTTGATGTTAAGCCTCTGTTGGACTCTGAAGCAGCCGAAAAACTGGCGCTGATGCATAGCCTAGATTTGGAACAGCTGACAGCTGTTGGCGTCCAAAAAGTTGAGCAGCAACAACAGCAGCAGCACGAAGAGTTTGCTGCTCGCGTCGCTGCTGCTGTTGCTGCTGTCGCCGCCGCTGCAGCAGCGGCGAATGTGAGAGAACATCAGCATAATATGGATGCAGGCGATGCAGACGTCGTCAATTCACCGGGTCCTAATTCCAATGGTAGTGCTGGCGGCGATGGCGAGGGCGACGTTGACAGCGGCATCGACGCAACCGCAACATCAACAGCAGCCGTCGCTGCAGCAGCCGCCGCCTCAGCAGCTGTGGTAAGTCTCCTTTTTTGCCTATTGCCTATATTTCTATTTATTGATTTTTACTTTACGTTGTGCATATTATATCTCATTTCTTAATACACACGCATATTAATAACGGTAAGCTTATTCGCTATGTGCTTGTACAATTGCATTTGTCAATTGTCTTGCAAAAGAGAATTTTGCATTAATTTTGTCGCATTAATATTTTTATATTATTATATAATATATTTATCTTTAATTATAAAAATATACTAAATTAAACAAATATTTTAATATTAATAAAATTATATTAAATATTTGTGTGTTTAGCATATTTACATAATTTGAAATGGAATTTTTTTTTTAAATGGTATTATGCATAATAATTTGCTTATGGTTTTTATTAGGTAGGGTACTCAACTGTCGGCTATTCAGATTAGCATCAGTTCTTGTTTGTTTCTTGTTTTCGTTCCGCTGGAGCTTTTGCTTATTTTTTCATATGAGTGAGAATGAGTGTCAATGTGTATGCATGTGCCTGCGTGAATATGTGTGAGTGGTTTGACTTGTTTTGCGGCAGCAGCAGCAAAAGCAGCACACGCGCCGACGCTGCTAGCTCTGCGGTGTCTAGCGCTTAGTTCGCACAGTGGCACATATTAATTATAATCATTTGTTTTATATTTATACATTTGACTGTATAGCTATATACCGTAAACTAAATGCACAAGTGTTTTTCATTTAGATTTATGAATTTGCCACTTTTTTAAAGTCTCCTCAAAAAGCTTCCACAAATCAAGATGCATTGCAAATGCACACACATAAAAAAATACCAAGCTTGCAGCACTGCAAACACTTGACAATCAGCAGGCTACAATTACGCTGCTGTAATTGCCGTAATATTGATATTAAAAAGGTTTACTATGCAGTTACAAGGTATTTGTTGACACTGTGCTGGTTGCGCTGCTATTGCGTCGCATGCGCTTGATAAGCTTGTGTGTGTGTGTGTCAACTGGCTTTGATTTGCCATGTGTGTTGCATCAGCCATATAGAAATCGGCAGCGCCACACCCTCATCCCCCTGCCCTTTTGTTAAATCCAGCAGCAGCAGCAGCTTTAAGTTGCTTGTTTTTTGTTGTTTTTGTTTTCTTTCGTTCGCTTGTTTTGTCTGTCTCTCGCTGTTTGGACCACTTCAATTTTGAATTCGCCGCGTTGCGTCCCTCACCCACCCACCTTTTCTATCTTCACCTTCGCCAACTAATTTAATCGCCGCTGGCTCTCCCGTGTCGCCAGCTGTATGCAAAGTGTATCTGTGTATGTGTTAGTGTTAGTCTGTTGCTCACATTTGTGTATTTATTTCTTATTACTATTCTAATTTGCCTTTTTTCGCATTCTTCCTTATTTTTGTTCTTGTTTCGTCTTTACCAATTATTGTTATTGTTATTTGTGGTTGTTGTTATTGTTTGTCAGACAAATTCTTCGCACTGCCATTATTATTATTTTTATTTTATCATCTATTTGTTTGTTTTATATATTATTTCTTTTTTGCTACTTTTTAACGATGGGTTTTTTGTCATTTGCTTTCCCAGACACGTTCCTCTTCCGATTTGGATGGCGAGACTTATTGCAATATCAGCGCCGAAGATGTCAAAACGGAAATTGTAAGTACAAACGAGTCCACGCGACTAGAATCGAGTTGCATTTTAATAGAGCAAAATTATTTATCACATTTTAACAAACTACTTTACAAGTTTTTCGATAAATTTATTAAATTGCCTTAAAATGAAAATAGCTCAAAATAAATTGAAAGCTTTGCATTTGTTTTATTATGGAAATATTTTTAGAACTTAGATAGACTTGTCATCGGCAATCTTTTTTTCTTTTATTTTTTTCCTGTTTATCAACATTTTCTATTATTAAGAAATGCATTTCTGTGTTTATTTTTATTGAAATAACGTATGAATTTTCAATGCTCAGGTTTTTTTATCAGAGCTTGGCTAAATTATGTAAATTAAATATTTAAAATATTATCTCATAACAATATTAAATTTGTTTCATTATATATATTTTTGCTTATATTTATATTATAAAGATAAATAGAAAATGCACAGCCTACATTTTTTTGAGTATATATGAAGAGAAGAGAATATTTACAAATAGTGGAAATACAAAAAAGTAATAAATAATGTAAAAAATATAACAGTAATAAATAAATAAATTAGTGCTGCTTATTAACCAATATTACAACCATTACACGTTCTCTCTCCCTTACCCCGTCTCTCTCTTTTTCTCTCTGTCTCTGGTCACAGATCGAGCACGAAGCTGAGCTTGGTATGCTGGAAGGGCAGACGAGCACGCCGATCTCGCTGAGTTATTACAAGGCAACAGATCTGACATACAATCGGCGGAAGCGCAAGGCGCAACTGGATGATATCGATGCCAATACTAGTTACAATGGCAATGGCAGTGGCGATCTCTGTGGCGGCGTGGGCGTTGGCATCGTTGGGGGCGTGGTCGGTGCTTTGACTTTGACGCCGATAAAATCAACAAACCATCAGCAACAGCAACAGCAGCAGCAGCAACAGCAACAACACTTAAACCACAATCAGATCGCATTTAATACGCTTCAGCAGCATTTTAACCACAATCTCAGCCACATAAACCACAACGGCAATGGGCACCAGCAACAGCAACAACAGCAACAACAACAACAACAACAACAACAGCAGCAGCAGCAACAGCAACAACAACATTCCAATAACATGGCACAAAAACGTGATCGTGATCGTGATCTCTCCTCCTCGCCAACTTTGGCCCATATGAATAATAATAATAATAATAATAATAACAAACATATTAATAATAACAATATAAACATTAACAACAACAATCACATCTCCAAATCCATGGAGTTGTCAGCCGCAGCAGCAGCAGCAACAACAACAGCAACCAGCAGCGGCAACTCCAGCATTGCTGCCACAACGCCCATAAAACTTAGCAGCAACAAGAACAACAACAACAACAACAGCAGCAGCAGCAACAATAACAACAACAACAACAGCAGCAGCAGCAGCGGCATCAACAGCAGCAACAATTTGAGTGCCAGCCATGTGGATGAATATGAGGTGTTTGGTGAGTATGTGGCGATAACCATACGCAAACTGAAGACATCGAAATCGAGGATTGTCGTCAAGCATCTGATAAATAATTTGCTGTATGAAGCGGAGTTGGGGAAGTATGATCAGGGTATGCCGGCGACGACGGAGCCACCGCAGCTCTATAAAATGCATTAGCATTTTGAATTGATGTGTTATCGATAAGTAATCGCTAAGCGCCTATCGATTGTCGATAGTGCGTAACTATGGCGGCCAAGTAGTTAACAAAAGAGAGCAGGGATCGAGAGAACGCACTAGTCAGCAACAAAAACAACAAAACAAAAAACAACAATAAAGAAGAAAGCATAAGAAATAACGAAGAAGATGAGGAAGAAAAAGAAGAAGTTGTTAAAGAAGAGCCAACAATTCTAAGCATAGTTAGGTGGAGTAGAGGGGGAACGGGGGGGCTTTATTAAGCCAAGCGCATTTCATTCAGGGACAAAGACCATTTAAGTACTTTATACAAATACTATGTACATACATACATACATATATATATCTACATTTACATACATACGCTATAAAAACTATATATATAGATACATAGATATATATAGATGAGCTTAGTCAATCAGCAGTCGTCAATCAGCAGTCGTCAATCAGTCAGTCAACCCACGAGAGATACTTGCTAAGCGAAATAGCAATAAATATCAACATAACAATTAATTAAATTAATGTATCTCCTTTTTTCCACATACATATATATATATACACAAACTGTATAATCCGTGTATATAAATATTTGAATTTAACTTTTTTTATTTTACTTACTTTACATTTACATTTTGGCAACAACACTTTGAACTCAGGTGCCTTTATTTTTGTAGTCAATTAAGAGTTGTTATCTTATGCATTAATGAGTCGATATACATTAAAGAAATCCACACATATACATGAATATATATATCCTTATATATATATATATGTGTGCCTTACATATTTTAAGTACCCACGTTGAATCAGCAACAAAAAACTGTAGCCACAATATAAACTTAATGCTTTTGTTTGTTTTTTTTTTGGAAACACATCGGTTGTAAATGCTATATATATATAAATATATATATACTAAATACTAAGGCATATTTCCAAACATCGAGAGCGATCTGTATATATATAAAATTAAACAAAAAAAAATAACTATGAATGTATAATTTAGTTTATCTTTTACATTTTGTTACTGCGAACTAATTTGAATTGAGCAAAAGTTAACTAATAAAAACTGTTGAATTATTTCATTTTGAAAATGATATATTTGTATTTCTTCATTTTTGGGTGCTGCAAATTTAAACAAATATTATATATATAAATATATATATATCTAAATGGACTTAAGGGGTTCCATTGGATCTGTCTGATTTCTTTGAGAGTCTTTTTTTTTATCGAATCGAATCGAGCTTAATTTTATTGCGCATTCGAAATGCGATTATTCGTGGAGTACTCAAGGGGGTTGCAGTAGGGGGATGGTGGTGGTGGGGGGGGGGAGGAGGTGGGTAAACAATGGAGTTCGTTTGTTGCCTGAATGACAACGACAACAATTGTTGCTTGGCTCTAATCGTAAATCAGAAATGCTCTCAACTGTAACCAAGAACTAAGGGAAAACTCTGTCGGACAAAATATGCAAAATGTAAACAACAAAATTAAAATAAAATCAATTTTTATAGTAAAATAATAAATAATTATAATTATATATATTAGAATTATATAATTATATAGCAATGGATCATTTAATTTCGTTATGTACAATTCTTGATCAGCATTTTTGGCCGCGCCGATAAAATTATTCAGTTTTTGAGCTTCCATTATGAAAATTTTACATTTCTGGTTTGGATAGAACATTTGTTCGGGTCGAATCAATTTATTATTTAGATGTGTAATGTGGGACGGATCAAAACTATTTTGCTTAACAAATTATCTGAAATCTAATCTGCTTCTCCGATTTAGTCAATTAATCATAGAGATCAGACAACTATATCACATAACTGCCATAGAAAAAATTAACTGAAATATGAGTTCTAGCATGAAAATCTTGTTTGTTTAATAAGATAGACAAACCAATATTACTTAATATCAGTGCTAATATTTTAATACCAAATATCAGAAAGGATCGCTTTTTTTTGCATGACTAAAATTAATTTTCTTTCCACTTTGTTTACCATTTTTTTTTTCGGAATATAAACTAGAAATTACATAGCTAGATTTTAGGATTAAAGGGTATTTAGTTGTCAACAACATCAAAGTAAATGAGTAATTTCCTACTTATTATATTGTGTGGTCGTTGATAACACCTAGAAACAAATGCTGAACGATAAGACTTACTGAATGGGCTTATGCACAACATTATATACATTATATACACACATATATATATATATATATATATAGATCAAGGCCACAGTAAATTGAATCGCCTCGGAAATAACATCTAATTATAGATAATAAAACATAAGTCTACATTTTCTGGAGACCAATAATTTTATGTTGCCTGTCATTTTGTATTCCATATCTATAACTGAAAATGTGTCAATTAATTTTCTTAGATACTATAGTGAACAAGATTGTGTAGTTTCTTTGTTAGATTAAAGACAATAAGTTAATTTTTCAAGAAGTTCCAATTAACTTATTCCTTCTTTTTAACTGTGCCAATCTTCTGAAAGCTTCAACTTTTTATTTATTTATTTTAAATAAATATAATTTTTTATTTTTGCCATATGTGTTTCTATATATATTATAGATTTAAGTTTATAATGCTGTTCGATTTTAAATTCTATTATAAATATTATTTCGGCGTTTTTAAAGTTTTAATTTTTCCTATTGCCAGCGCTTATAATTTGTAGTTTGATTAGCATTTTCTGAAGGGTTTCCTTGTTATAAAAAATTAATATTTTTTTTTGTTTCCTTATTATAATAGCTAATACATATTTATTTATTATATATGATTACCCCTATACAACATGTGTTTTATTTTATTAATTAATTTTCTTTTAATTTTTAATTTTATTTTTTTTCTTTCATTTAAACACATTTATTTTTTGTAACTTTTATAAATTTAATTTGTAATAATTATGTACTGTTTTTAGAAGACGATAAATAACTGAATAAGGCATACATATAGGGTTAGGGGTAGGGGAGCCCAACACAAATTAGTTTTCTACACAATCAACAGTTTCTCATTTATCAGAATACGAAACAAGTCTGCCAGTCTACAAACTAAGCTCGTCAACCAGTAATTGCGCACCATAGTAATCAGAATTGCAGTGTATATAGACATAGAATACTACAATGTACAAACATATATATATATATATGTATATATATATATATATATATATATATATATGTGCACATATTGAGCACAATGCATGTGTAGTCAGTTCGTAGAATTTGCGGCGTTTTTCGAGGAAACGAGAACGAGAATTATGAAAAAAACGAAGCGATCGTCTGGCACTTGTTGAGTGTGTGTGTTGAGCAGGGGGGGGGGGGCATCGTATGCTGGAGGAGTGGCAATACACAGCAAAAACAAAAAGTAGAAGAGGAAGAAGAATAATATAAAAAAAATGACGCAATGGGGCCGTCAAGCAGCTGTCGTTTGTTTTGGGGGAGCTGCTTTTGTTTTGCTCGTCGCGTTTCGCTTCGCGAAGCTGAAAGCAACATTAAATGTATAAAAACTAATGATAAATTCTACACACATACACACAGAGTGAGTGGGAGGGGGGGGGGGGGGGGGGGGTGCGTGTGTGTGCGCGCTGAGAGGCTTTAACTTGAGCTCAGAGGCCCCCATGTCAACAATCAACAGTTTGCCATAAATTATTTTCGCAAACAATTCGCGCCACACGATGCTTCCCCAGGGAGCCAACACTCAACTCTATACACACAAATGTGTGTGTGTGTGTGTGTGTGTGTGTATAGACAGCAAACAGTGTTGATAAGCAGCCAACTATATTAAAAGCAACACAACGATTGTCACACAATCAGGCATTGAGCAAGTCCACCCTTCTGATAACACATATTTACATATATATATATATATATATATATATATATACATACATATATATATATTTATATAAGTGCATATATATTTATTGGAGAGTTAAATGGAAAGCGTTAAGAGCTCTGATATTGGGTAAGGTTGGGAAAGTGTTGTAAATCAATTAGCCAAAAGCCTTCCACAACAACAACAACAACAACAATAACAACAACAATGGCAAAAGTGAGTCGAGAAATTGCGTCGCAGACGATGCTCAACAATGTTGTTCAAGTGCATGAAAAGGGCAGCAGGGGGGTAGGGAGGGCGGGGTAATGGTATGTGGTAAGTGGGAAGTAAGACCTGGCCTGGCAATTGTTGTTGTTGTTGCTGTTGTTGTTGTTGTTGTTGTTGCGCTTGTTGCAGAACTTGCATTTCCAATATGATTTATGGCAAAACAAAATGCACAAATGCTGTTACCAGCTATTACGATAGTCGTCTGCGATTGCTGCCACATAAATAACATGCTACGAGCTACGAGCTAAGCTACCCCACACCCCACACCCCGCTCCATTCCACAGCCATAGCCCCACACAAAGAGTGGCGGATGGTGCAACAACGGATAAATGAGAGCGAAGGCGTTGCTGTTGCAACTAATTTGTTGCTCTAATGGGACAAGCAGCACAAGGAGCGATATGTACAATATATGTATACATATCCATATATATATATATATATATATTTATATTTGTATATATATATATATATCAGGTATATTTCACAACGTGCCAGAAGTTTATTCTGTTCATAAAGTTCATCTTTGTGCTTTGTGCAAAAGTTTTCATGGCAAAAATGCACTCAGCAAAAATGTAAATAACAATAATAAAAGTATTAAACTTCACAATTATTTATCAGTGATTGAACATTAAAAATCGTAATTGATTTTAAGTGCAACACGTATATAAAAAAAATAATCCTCGCTTAAGTTGGATTATTCCAGTTTGTTGTTTTCTTGCTTAAAGCCTTAAATTGAGAGTATTTTTTTTTTAAGCATATTAAATTATTTTTATATAATACAATCTTTATAAGGCTGCTTTCACTGTGTACAAATAATTGATTTAATATCAACTCCTAACTAAAGTCCAGTAATTAATTATTATTGCCAAGAGAACTGCAATTTAGTTGCAACATGATTTATTTGAACGATACTTTTATGGACTCCTTAACCCATTTACACTTACGTAATAAAAGATTTACAGAGTTTATTATGTTGCTGTATAAGCTAAATATTTATACACTATTTTAGATTTCATTAAAAGGATACAATTATATAACAGGTATTTTTTTTATATTTAGCTATCAAGTTTTTTTTTTATTTAACATTTTTTGTCAGCTGTCTGTTTCGGTTCGCATAATTGCTTTAAGAATTATAAGAAATAATTAAAGAGCCATCAAAAATTCAAAAGACCAATAATAATTAGGGAAGAGAATGGCGAACAATAGAAACAGATAGCTCAGCATTCAAATCAAATTGCCCCGAAAATAAAACCTGAGCCACAGCAAAAAAGACAAAACGAAACTAAGCAACAACAAAAAAGTAAGTAAGAAGTAAGAAAATCAAGTAAGAAAGCTGCAGTCGAGATAGCTCGCCTAGCAGATGCCCTACATCCGAAATAACTTTCCATTCGCTGCTGGCTAATTTAGTTATAGAAAAATACAATTTTACAGTTGATCAGAATTTTGGAAGATCTGTCTTTTAAATTGCAGCTCTTATAGCAATTGCATACCGATAATTATCGATAATAATTAAATTGAAATAAAGGAATATATATTTATATTTTGAAAAACTCACAGATAATCAATATTAATATTTGTTAGAAAAATATATGTTTAAAAGAAAGTTCTTAGATCTATTATAATTTAATTTTATCGATATTCCTTTATAAGCAATTATCGTTTAAGTAAAATGAATTTATGCGAGAATTTACATGCCAAAGAAGACTCTAAATTTCTTACAGACAGAATCGAGTAATTTATAGATGTTATTCATGAATATATATATATATATATCTAACTGATCTGAGATGCTACTTTCTGCTTGCCGCATACTTTTGCATAATGTCAGCAAACTCTTTTGGCCAGAATCGAAACACAAATGCGAAGCGAGAGGAAAAGCAGAGAATTAAAAATCATTAAATGCACGAAATGGCAGAGAAATGTGCCATGGCCATTAAGAATAATGTAAAATGCCGTCAAGCAAAACGAGAAACGAGGAAAGAGCAAAACCCAAAACCACTAAAAACCAAGGAACCCCAGAATTGGAGAACTGGAGAACTGGAGAACTTGAGAGTAATTACTATGCCAAGATCACGTTTTCGCATTTTGCGAGTGTGCATGCCGAAATGGAAGGACGATTTATGTCCAGACACGGATGCAGATACAAATACAGCTACAGATACAGATGCAGATACAAATACAGCTACAGATACAGATGCAGATACAGATACAAAAATAAACATAAATAAAAATACGGCTGCAGAGAAAGGGGCAAATCAAATTAAAAAAAAAAAATAAATTTTCGTTTTGCATTACATCTAAAGGGGAGTATTGAAAAAGTTATGCAACAATCAATCAAACAATCAATATATACATTTAAGCCATTTAAACAATTCTGATATAGCCGAATCAGCTGCATATCAAATTTCACATTTAAATTAAGAATTTTCAACTCAAATAGGAATATGCGAATAGAGTCAGCTGCATTTTAAATACAAAAATTTCACTTTTTAATTAAGTAAATCAATCAAATTAGAATTTACCAAAAGGAGCCCAAAATGTGAAGTTTGATTAATTTTGGAAATAATAAAAATAGGACCAATTTGGAATAATTATATTTCTTAAAGCAATTATGCGAACTAAAACAGACAGCTGACAAAAAAAGTAAAATTAAAAAAAATTGATAGCTAAATATAAAAAAAAACAAAATTACCTGTTTTATAATTGTTGAAAACTATAAACATTTATCTTATACAGCAACACAATAAACTCTGTAAATCTTTTATTACGTAAGTGTAAATGGGTTAAGGAGTCCATAAAAGTATCGTTCAAATAAATCATGTTGCAGCTAAATTGCAGTTCTCTTGGCAATAATAATTAATTACTGGATTTTAGTTAGGAGTTGTTATTAAATCAATTATTTGTACACAGTGAAAAAAGCCTTATAAAGAGTGAATTATATTTAACTTGAGTTTGAATTGATATTTCTAACAATAAAATATTGAAATACCTATTAAACTTGGATTGTCTGCAATGAAAATTAAAACAATCCCAAAGTAATTCAAGCAATAAAAAACACAGCAAATTTTTATACTAAGATTAAATATATTTTTTTTATGTTTATTTGTTGTTTCCTGTATATTTACATATATTAATATGCTTTATCTGCTGCTCAGAGCGGTTAATGCTTCCAGTTTAGAGATTACAGACGCTATCCATCCTCATCGAGAGTGACGCTTTCGTCACAGTTGACATGCTCAATCTGAGGATGAAGATTGCCGCCCTGCAACATCAACTGCTGCAGTTGGGTTACATGCGAGGGTGTCAGTTGCTCCATGCAGCCGTAATAGAGCACATCCGAGATGAGTTTGCCGGCGAGCAGCTGCTGCTGCTTGGGCATCTCATCAAATTGAGTGCGCCAGGTGTGAGCCAGTGCCTCCGCTGTGGAGAGCAAGGAGAAACGCTTGCGTTGCTGCTGCTGCCTGTGGGAAGTGGGTGAGTGGGAGGCAGTCGAGTGGAGTGGTGTGGCAGGAGCAGCGGCAGATTGAGGCAGTTCATCCTCAACAGCAAAGCGACGCTTTCTGGCAGGGAACGCAATGTATGTCTGAGGTGAATTGTAAGGATTGTGAGAAATGGAAATGGATTTAAGCTTAAAAGTTAATCTACCGAATCGTCGGGCGGCACTTCTTGCTCTGGACTGCTGCTGACAGTCTTGTGACAACTCTCCTCCTGCCCCTCGAGGAAGCCGAGCAGCTCAAAATACCACAACGTTGACTCGAACGGTTCCCGCTCATCGTCGGACTGCTCCCGTTTGCGCAAATCACGTCGAAAGTTTGTGCGAAACGAGTTGATTTTCTTGACGACAAGTGCGCGATCCGCATTTGGTTCCACTTCGCGCAGCTTCCGCACCAGCTGCTCGTAGCCGGCTGTCTTCAGCGAACGACTGCTGTACTCGGGACTCTTTACCTTCCAGACGGCAGGCAGAGATCGATAGAGCTGCAGGAATTCCGTCCAGAACAGTCTGTCGCGTGAGTTCATCGCCAAAAATTTAATCAAATGCTGTCCACAGCTCGAACTCGCACACAGCACTGAATACGCAAAAAAAAATTCTGAGCGCAAGCTTGCATGCGCAAAATGCAAAATGAGACATAGAGCAACAGCAACAGCAACAACAACAACAACAGCAGCAGCAGCAGCAGCAAACCTAATGAGTGTGCGAGCGAGAGGGAGAGCAACAACGAAAAGATATAAAGTCAGCTGCTCTGCTGCGCTGCTGCTGCAAAGTGTTTGTTGTTTGTGCAAACAATTTGCGTTTTACGCTTTGTGCTGGCATTCGCCAATTGCTAATTTGATTGCGCTAAGTAAAAGCTAAATCAAAGAAGCAAAACAAGAATAAGAAGAAACAGAAAGAAAGGTGCTTGTTTATGTGTGCTGTGTGCTTGTGTGCTATGTGTGTGTGTGTTGGAAATTTGTGCAAAGCAGGAACGAAAGAAAAGAAGAAGATTTTTTAGTTCTGTTCTCTCAAATCGACGACTTGTGAATTTTGAGGGTCATCATTTTAAAGCTAATGTGAAAAACAATAAATATAATTCCAAATTATAGATTGCTTGTATTGCTTGTTATTTCTCAATAGTTTATTTAAATAAATCATATTATATTTATTGTGATTTTATGAATAGTTCTTAAGTGCCAAAGGAAATGCTATAATTTCATGAGAAACTGGAAAATGACCCCATAATATGGTAAACGTTTTTTACAATTATTTTTACCTGTAGTATGGAGCTGAAGTCCATTTAAGAAAGTGTAGAAATAATCAAAATAATCAATTTATGTTTTCTGTTAACAATAATTCAAATGAAAGAAATTAAAATTATTGTGTGTTTTATGTTGTTAATTTTGTTTCCAATAATTTTATATTTTATTCTGAGGCACAGCGATTTTTTAATCATCTCCACAAGATTTAAGTCATAATAATAACCTTTCACTTTCAATTAATTTACTCAAGTAATTCTGCATTTTAGAGCAGTGCTAACAGATAATGTAAATAAAATAAATAATAGCTGGAACAATTTGCGTTTCGCCCAGCATAAGTTTAAGAGTTTTAGAAAATTAATATTTATTTTATTATCACATTGTAAATATTAATTTCATATATTTTCAAAATTAATAAAGTTGTAAAAATTTGTATAAAATTCTTTATATTTCTAAACTAAGAAGAATTGCGTAGTCTGAGTCTGACTTAAACTTTGTCAAGTATATTGGTAACTGTGCAAATCAGTTGAATCCATCAATCATTTCAGCATATTCAAGCATTCTCAAAATGTTCTTCCAAATCTGAAATCAAAGGAAAAAAAGTCTATTAAAACTTGAGCGCATTACAATTGTGTAAGCATTTTCAGCTTATTATTTTTTTTTAATCCTAAATACGACTCTGATTCGTATAGACTTTTGAGTCTCTTACATTTGGTATAGGGTATTTTTAATATTTGGTAACAGACTGTTTTGTCGTCACTCCAATTTCCAATTTCATTGCCCTGACAATACTTGTAAATTCCAAAAAACAAAACACAAAAAAACAAAGCTTTGCTGCAGTAATTGGCTCACATTACAGAAACTCAAAACTCCGAAACTTGAATGCGAACTGCGGACTAACTGGAAAACCGCAGCACCATCCTCAGCTCCATGCTCAGTTCCATGCTCAGTTCCATCCTCAGATTCGGATTTAGCTTCAGCTACAGCAACAGCTTTGGTTGGAAACACTCCAGTTGGCACCCCTTAATACCCGGTCATGTTGCGACTGCTCGACTGGTATTATTGTCGTGGCACAATATTGCTTCCAAAAATGAAACGAAACAAAACAAATACGTGACCAGAAATTACAAAAAAAAAAAACAACAGAAAAAATGGAGACGAAAAATAAATAAATCCCAAAAACCACAAACAACAACTAAAAATACAATTATAATGGAAAAAAAAAACTATGACGCTCTGAAAACAGTGCAAAAAAAAAAAAGATGAGGAAACAACAAAAATCGCGTTGATTTGAATTTTAAAATGTTTTCATGGCGTTTGGGTTGTGTGTGTGTGTATGTGTGTGTTTGCCACTGCACTGTTTTGTGATGCCGCACCTTGGGGCAAACTGTTTAAATAAAGTAATCTCAAAATAAACAGAATATTTCACAGCTACTTAAATTAATAACAACAATGAGAAATACGTTTTAAGCAAAAATTTAAATTCTTCAATGCGTTTACGAGGCGTATGCGTAATAAATGTATTTATATTTATATTATTTATGATAATAAATTTTGCAATTTTGTAAAGTAAACATTTATTTTTGTGTTTGTTTTTTTTTGGGCAGTCGTTGCTTATGCTAAATATTATTAAATGTTTTTTTGTGTAATTACTAAAGTTTTGTGCAACAGAGGCAAATATAAAATTGTGTTATAATTATTAATAATTAATAATAATAATTTAATTCATTTCTTTTTTTGGCATCAGTTCAGTGTGTGAAGCCGAATTGCATTTTGGTTCAGTTTAAGCTGCTGATTCGAGTTGGTTTCAGATATTTTCCGGTATTCGACTTGAGTATTATTAGATTTTTATAATACTTTGACACTGGTTTTAAAGAATTTGTTTTCATAAATATTTAAATATTAATACTAAATATTAATACTAAGTAACTCTTTTAAACGTGGCTAGATTTGCACTTATATTTAAAATGCATTTAATTTACAATAATAACAAAAATATAGTTCTAAAATTTGATCACATTTTTTATATACAATTAAAATATCGTTTCATTTACAATATTTTTAAAAATAGATTTAATCTGCTTATATTCTTTATATGCAATTCATATTAATATTTTCATTTTGGATTTACTGAAACTGTTGCCTAAATCTGTGCAGATAACCTTAAAATAAAATCCAATTTGGTTCAGTGTATTTTGGGCAAAGTCAACTTCGAATTTGTGAAACTTTTGAGTTTGCGTAACAGCTGATAAATCATAAACATCTTAGGGCAATGCCAAGGCCATTAGAGACTGCAACTTGGTAAGCACACACAGGATACGCCGAAAACATTTGGTTTCACATTTGGGGCACATTTGAGGCACATTGGAGGCACATTAGGGGCACATTGGGGCTGTGCGCATATCTTTCGTGCCACTGTTCAACTCTCTTCCACTTGGCTGCTATCAACAAAAAACTTTTACACTGCCATTTGATGTCATTGTTGTTGTCGCTTTTGTTGCTGCTGCTGTTTTGCTATTTTCGGTTTGTGGCCATTACACATTTCAACGGAGACAAAAGCAGGCTCCAGTTGGAGCCGGAGTTGGCCAACTCCAGCGCAACATCAGCGCAACAAACTTGCAGCCGCAACAACAAAATTATGTAAATTGTTAAAAAAAAAAAAAAAAAAAAAAACAATACATAAGTAATAGAAAAAGTGTACAAAATGTTGATAATGAAACTTTTCAACGCAATAAATAATAACAAAAACACAGTCAAAGCAAACGCCATGTCAAATATTGATTTCGCGTTGAATTTTTATTATGTTTTTTCACTGTTTTTTTTTTTTTTTTTGCTTTTTTGATTATTTCTATTAATACACAACGGGGATGTGCGGTGTGTTTTGTGTTGTCTGTTTGTGGGGCTTGGCTTTTTATACAATACACTGCAATCTACCAAACATGGTCGATTCGTTTGGGTATTATAAGGTATATAAACTGATATCTGATACTATAAAAATTGAGGACTTTCTTAAATTTGAAATACGCGAATTTAGTTTATTTTATGCTATCGATAACTGTGACAAATTCGCGTATGTCGAAGCAAATTGATAAGGATTACAATTGTAAAAATAATTTCTTTTAATTGACAAATTTATTGTTTGTTTATTACTGAAGGGATTTTAATAAAAACTAACTACTATCAAAGTTTACAGTTTCAGGGTATATTCTGTCTCGTTTTAACATGATTTTAAATTTTTTTTATTTGGTATATTACCTATGTGTCCGTTCCAATACCCAGCTATACGATTCACAATCCACAGCAGCCGGTGACTTGCAAGTGAGTCGCTGATAACGCCACAAATTGCGTCTAGGTCAAGTTCCATAATTCATCTGTCTACCGACGTATGCCTCCATTTATATAATGGTTCGACCTATTCACTTATATACCCATTTGTTTTTCAAAAGAAAACGCCGAAATACAGAAATTACTTTTGGTATTATTCGCCTAGATATAAATTTACAATCTCCAAATGATTAATCAAATATGAGCTAAAACTCAGAAGAGCTGATTCCTTAAGTGCTACCCATGTATATTTAAAAAATAATAAATTATTTTAACTGAAAATAAACAAGGAAAAAATATAGAAGATATATCATTGATATAGTTAATAGAATAACTTTTGAGTAAATGAAAAATGTTATTCTTTATTTATTACTTATTTATTTTATATAATAATATATTTAAAATTGAATAGTATTGCTAGGGTATCTGCTAGTCGGACACACGTTTTGTGTGATATGTGTGTTTTGTATGTTTTTTTTTTTTATATTTTTGTCGCTTTTATTTTCGCATATGGGCATAAAACAGCAACGCAAACAGACATAAAACGACATACAAAATACAACCCAAAATTGCTATGCAAATACAGAATATATTACCTGAAAACCCACCTGCAACCCTGCCTTTACCACAAGAATACACACGCGCCATACACACACACGCACACACGCACACACAAGCACACACACACCCAAGTACACACACCTGAAGCCACAACAAAATGTCGCCTAGAAATTGATTCAACTTGCATTTATATACAGAAACAGTGGGTGTGGCTATATACCCACAAAATATGCAAAGGTGAGATACAGAAAACTAAACAGAAAACAATAATAATAACAATAATAAGTAAAATGACAAATAATAATAAACAAATTAAGTACGCAATAATCATCAGTCAATTTGAGTTGAGTTGTAAAACGGCTATGCAAATGGAAGAAACAATTTAATCAATAGAAAATTATAATGAACTATTTAAATATTATTAAAGATAGCAAAAAAAAAAATAAAAAATAAAGAAATAAAGAAAATCTTTTCATTTTAAATAAAAAAACTTTTTGGTTTAAACTGCTATTTACACAGCCAACAAGGCGTATGAGTAATAAACCCAGATAAACCAATGAGAAAATAAAATAAAATAAAAATAAATATGAATTGCAGTTAGTTTAGCTAAAAAAAAAAGTAGGGTAAGGAAATCCTAAAAAGATAATACATATCTTTGATATAATTCCCTTACTTGCCGTATTTAATCGGTGCATGATATGCATTTTTTTTTTTTTTTATTCGCAATTTTTAAACTCATTTGCAAAAACAATGATTTAGCATTATTCGATTTGGGCAGAATAATTTGCCTGAAATTATCACTAAAAAAGATGAGTTGACAAATAAAAAAAAAATGACCCCACTAATTTTGTTGTTGCAAATCATGGCAGATAAAGAAATTAGTGAGCAAACTGACAATAATTTCTCATGATAACTATTTATATATATATATATAAAGAATTGAAATATGGGTTAGGCAATAAACTCGTTTTATTATTACACACTTTGTTTTTTTTTTCTATTTTATTATTTTTCATATTTAGCATAGAACTCAATCATAAATAGCGTCTGAAAATGTAGTCGCAGTAATAAAAAAAAACAACAACAACAACAACAACAACAAGTAACATTGAAACAACTCGCACGACATCTCATAAATATTCAACTTTTGTTATGGTGTCTGCTGCATATTTTAGATACCCTAACAACGAATACACTCATTTTCTAACTAACTTTGACAGGAGTTAATTGTGATAGTTATAAATATTATAAATATTTTTAATATATATTTTTTTTCTTTATTTTTTTATTGATTGTGCAACGTTTTATATTTAAGATATTAGAGTATTGCTGCTTCGATTTTTACTTTGTTATTTCTATATATTGATTACGTCTGTAAACAAATAGTAAAATCGTGTTTTCAGTTTTGCAAATACATATTTATTCATTTGATTTGCACAGCACAACAAACACACGCACACACACACACACACACACACATTGGCACACCAAAGTACTCAAACACCCGGTCAGACATAACAGAGACAGATACCAGACCAGACAGACTTGCAACTATAAATACCAGACTAGAAAGAGACGGAGATATATATATATAGAGATAGAGAGAGAGAGAGAGAGGGCGAGAGGGCAGGCGAGAGTTGAGGGTCTCTGTAGAATCTGTGTGATTTGCTTAAGCGTCGATGAAAACGATTCAAAAAGCGCACTTTTCGTCACGCTTCATCGTCCAATGGCAGATATAGTTTTACAGTTGTTGTTATCGTTGTTAGCAGTGAACTTGTTATGTACCCCGAATCGATCTATTGACTCGTCTACCCAATGTGGCCGTTAATAGCTACAATTGTTGCATATGACGCAAATGACCTGGCCAACAATAAAGTGTTGGCCATTCATAATTAGCACATGAAATTAATTTACATAGAAGCGAAACTAAAAAGTGTTTAGCTAAGTTAACAACTGATTAACTGTTATATATATATATATATGTATATATATATTATTTACATTAGTTTACAAAATAATTAGCATTATGTTTCGCAACTCTCACTGCAAACAAGCCTAGAACAAAGTAATTTAATTAGTTTAATTACCATTCAATTAGTGGCATACACAAAACTAATTAAATACTCGAAGAGTTTTTTAATAAACAATCAAAGAAATAATTATTTAAATATTAATATAGTTATATATATATATTTATATTTATTTATAAAGAGATAGAGTTGGAAATGGAATTACAGATGCAGACATAAATAGATAAAACTCTGATTTTGAGCGGTCATTTTGTTAGTTGAAATAGATTTTTAATAAATTTGTTTAAATTTTATTTTATGCAAATTACTACTTAAGGGTATATATTTAATAAGAAAAATAATAATTATTAAGAAATTCGCCAAATAATTACATACAATAATACAATATTACAATAATTGATCATTTTAAAATTTTTCAACAGCATTATTATATTTTTTTTTATATATATTATAAGAAAATAATAATTATTGAGAAATTCGCTCAATAATTCATACATAAGTTTGATAATATTTAAATTTTTCAACAGCATTATTATTTTTTTTACTTTGCGCAAATCGTAAAATTAACAATTATTTAAAATATGTCTATAAACTTTGAAATGATATACTTAGATATCGAAAATGTCATTAATTTAAAGAAAAATCTTTTAAGCGCAATTATTAAGTGCATCATTTAGTCTAACTAAAATATCTCTAAAATATATCTTTAATGAAAATATGTCTTAAAAATATTTGTAACTTTCTATCCAGAAGAGTATCTTAATAATAAATAAAACGAGAGCTAAGCTTAATTATTATTTATAGCTGGAAATATTGCACAACTATTTCCAGCTATGCATAGAAAATAGTTGGTGGCAGGCAGACAGGGGCAGACGGGTCAGATAGGGGCAGACGGGGGCAGATGGGGGCAGGCAACGGCTGTAAAGTATCTGAGCAGCACTTGATTTGTAGCCACATCATGTAACAGGCTGATAAACATGACACACACACACACACACACACACACACACATACACACACACATGTATGTGTGTGTAAGTAATTTATGTAAATACGAGTGGGTCTGAATATTTTATATAGATACATAGTTGTATATATGTTGCACATATATTTGCATGCTGGCAGACTAAATACATAGCTCGACTGCCCAACTGCCACGTTGCCATATCAGTTGCAGCAGCTACAAAATGTGTAGCATGTGCCACACATTACACCCCGCCTGTGGCAACTAGTTGAACTGAAATGTAGTCGCTTGTAATTTAATTTGCATTTATTTATATTCATATGCATGATTATTATTTGTCATATTGTTTGAGTGAAGCTGCGGCTAAATTTAAATATTTAATTTAACAAGTTCTTCAATTAAATTATTAATGCAAATTGTTTTTGTTCGGCAAAGGGTTGCTGGGTGATAGGGAGGGGTGGGGACCTCGTTTAAGTAGCTTGTCATTGCTTTTTAGTTTACGTAATTTACAAATTGAATAAGTAAAACTTGAGCAAGAGAATTGAGCTACGACTATTAGATACCCAGTGTTTTAGACTGCTACATAAATCTATTTAATAAATGTTTATCTAGGGTATGTGCTAGTCGTCTACGCAGCTCAAGTACAAAATGCTAAACGTTGAGCAACGCAAAATGGCAAGTTGTAGACTCAATTTATTTGTAGGTCATTTTCATGTAATGCAAAATGCTGCAAAAGTTGCTGCAAAAACAAACAAGCAGCAGCAGAGGCAGAGCTAATAGCAGACGTAACGCTAGCAGAGGCAGAGCTAGCAGCAGAAGGAGAGGCAGAGGCAGAGGCAGAATTAGCAGCTAATGCAGATTTCTCAGCAGCAGAGGCAGAGTTAGTAGCAGCAGCAGAGTTATTAACAGCGGCAGAATTATTAGCAGCAGCAGAGTTATTAGTGGCAGCAGAGTTAGCAGCTACTGTAGAGATAACAGCAGCAGAAGAGCTAACCGCTATATAGAGTTAACAGCAGAAGCAGTTTTAGCAGCACTAACAGAGCAGAAGCAGAGCAGAGTAGCAGCAGCGGAGTTATGAGCAGCAGCAGTGTTAGTAGCAGCATCGGAGTTGTAGGCTTATTTAGAGTTAGCAGCAACAGAAGCAGAGAAGCAGGAGAAGCAAGAAAAGCAGAGCTAGCAACAGCAGAGCTAACTGAACCAACTAAGTTTTAAGCACCGGCAGAGCTAGCTACAGCAGAAGCGCAGCAGCAGAGTTAACAGCCATCATAAAAGTTAGCAGCAGCAGCAGCGCAAACAGCGTTTTGCGACTATTTCAAAGGCGTCGCTGTTTGTCTACGCAAAAAAAGTTATATCAGAGATTTATGAGACAGCCATGCACACAGACACACCCACACCCACACACACACACATACACACACAAACACATTTCATCTCAATGCATGTGTTTGAGGTTAAGAAGCTGACATTTTGAGGCGATTTAGCCTGACAGGCGACAATGGGAGCGAATTGTTCATTGTTGTTGCTGTTGCTGTTGCCTCTGTCGAGTTTTATGAGCTGTGGCAGCTCCACCTACATGCCGCTAGTTGCAATTGTCAGCTGGGTCTGTTGTGCACCAGGGTCAAACTAAACGGGCCACAAGCCTGGCAGCTCAAGATTGCCATAGTTTTTTTTTTTCATCGAGTTTGCCGACGGACTTCAAAAATATGCACAAACTTCACATAAAGTTTAAGCAATATATGAAACTTGAAACTCTGTGCAACCCCGGGCGGTAAATTCAAGAAATAATACTAAAATTCACTTTAAAATATTTATTTAGAAATACTCAACTGACAGCGAAATAAATAAAAAAAAAATAAACTGATGATTTTAAAAAATGTTATCAATTCAAACTGCAGAAACTCTACAAATCAAACTAACTAAATCTAAAATTATATATTGTTCTTTCAATGAACGAACTAATCACATAACTACCTGATATATATATATATATATATATATATATATATAAATGTTTATATGTTTATTTTGATCAATGAAATCATGTTTTTTGCCCCGTGTTAAAGTGTTTCGCACGTAAATTATGTTGACAAAAATCAGCACTATCTGAAATAGTTCTTTAAAAAATTTTTGCAAATAAAAACAGATTAAAATAGTTTGCGGTTCAGCTCGACTAGCAAATACTCCGTTTATTTTTTTGTTTGTCTTGTTTATAAATAAAATTTTAAGTTAATTTAAGCCTAAAATTTTTGATTGATCATTTATTTTAAAATAATTTAACTGTATAGTGAATATACCCTATGTGCAGCCAAGTGTAAAGGGGTATCTTCATTGAGTGCAATCAGAAAAAGACCGACAGTCTGCCAGGCATTGAATTCTTATTGATGATAGGCTACTTTAACCGTTAACTGATACCGCAAGTTGACCAAATAACAAACTAAAAAAAAAAAAAAACTGAATAAGAATAATAAAACGGAATGAAAAACAAGCAGAAAAGATAACGTTGAATGTTTTTGAAAACAATAAAAAAATAATTCTTATCAGCCCAAAGGGTAGTTGGTCAAAACAACGTCAGAACAGCGATCGGCCTTGAGTTGACCAATAATTGTTAACTGTTTAAGCCTAGCAACAACCAAGGCATTTTCAGCCAATGTAAGACGATGCCGTCCAAAGTTGAGCAGGTTCAAAACTTACATTATTGCTAACCACTCTGAATCACTGATAACACGTGAATTTTTTTATTCAAGAAAATAAAACAAAAAACAAAAACAAAAAAAAACTAAACTACTTGCAAATATTTACCAATTTCAATTAACAATGCAACAGACCAGTCACGCCATGTGACTGTCGAGTGGCCTGCTAACTTGGTCAATATAGTTTCAGCTACTAATTAGAATTTGCCATATCAGTTTCTGTAAGTATTCTTCGTCTGCTGTTCTTATCTAAAAAAAAGTAGACAATGTAAAATAAAGGTCAACTCTTAACTCAAAATATATGTTAGGTAATTAAGACTAATTCTTTTGGGATTTGAAGAGTAAACAAAAGTTTGCTGAATGGATTTGTTTAAGATAGAAAATAGCAGCTGTGACCCCATAAAGTATATATATTTTTTATAAGTGTATATAAATGATTATATATATATATATATATATATATATATATATATATATTATACGAGATTTTAAGAGCTAGAGATTGAATTTGATTGGATTGAAAGTTCCTGTAAAACATGCTTAAATCAAGTTTATTACTTTTAATCGATAACTAATCAAATATCGATATGCGATGGCCTTTCAAACGCTGTATAAATTATACTTAAATATTTTTAATAAAATAAGAAAAACACATTTTGTTAATCAAATGATTTTACTTACAATTAAAAAATAAATCGAAATTATTTTTCAATATTCCGTTTCTATATAATAAATTTTGTAAACATATATATATAAATTAGTTGATCGCTGTTCCATGGTTCCAACGAATTACTCAACTCTTTCAGTTTTTAATTTAATTTAGTTTAATTTCATTAAAATTATTTATATTTTTATTTTGCTTTAAATAACTTGTTGACTGTCTTTTTTTTTCAAGTAGTACTATAAACATTTAATGGGTCTAGTTAAATGCTTAAGTATCATGTTATCTACCTTTAAAATTGCCCATTAACCATAACACTTAAAGTACTTCTTTTTTTTTAAGTAAATGTTAATTACTCAAAAGGATGACTAAGTTTGGGTAATTTCTCGAAAAGACTTTCTTCTAGCCAAGATCTGTGCTTGTGGTGACTTGTGAGGTTAAACATAGCTCAACAAATATATATATATATATGATCCGATGTGTGTTTACGTTTTTCAGTTCTGTTCTGTATTTGAGCAGCGCTGAATTTGCATTTACCTGATGACTAATCAGGCAACTTGGGCAAATGTTTATTTGGCTTGGGTTCAACAGCGCATTCAATTCCAGTACAATTGGGCCGCATTTGCATGTAAACACACACAACAACAACACACACACTTATATATATCTATATATATATATATGTATACCCTGTATGTCCAAGTATTACTTAATACCTTTGACTAAGCGCTGCTCACAAAACTGAGCCATCAAAACAACTTTCGATTACGAAATTTAGCACAGCGCACAAAGTGGGGTCGTTTGGGGCCTAGCCAAACACCACGCGTGCATATTCGTCGGCGAAGGGGAGGGGGGGGGGGGAGAGTTGGCAGAAATTAAACGAAAGAAACCAAAAACTGTTGCATTAGTTTCAAAATCAATTTGCAACTTGCAAAATGCTCGCCATAAAAATAAAGATGAAAATCTTTCTATAACTAATTTTAATTTATATGCAAAATTCCAAGTGTAATTCAGTTCTGGCCTGCATATATAAAATTTTAAAGAAATGTGTAGAGTGTAGTCTACCACTTGGCATACCCTTCTTATTCAAGCCAAGTCGAGGGTAGCTGCCAAAAACAACAACAACAAAAAAAACGAGCAAATTTAATGAGCATTGCGAAATGTGTTTGGTTGCCCTTTCGATGGCTGTCAAGTACACAATAAACAACAACAGGTTGAAGACTAGCCAAAAGAACAACAACAACAACAGTAACAGAGACAACTGCCAACAACAACAATTGCAACAACAGCAACAATGACAGCATTAACAACTTTAACACTTAACACAGCTGAAAATGAAAATTATACAAAATTAAAAATACAACCGCAATAAATGATGATGATGATCATGATGATGATGATAATGATAATGATGATGATGATGATGATGATGATGATGATGATGATGATGACGATGATGATAATGTTGTTCAACAATGATGACTAATGCGCTGCGTTGGCCAAGTAACTCGCATGGAACTTAGAGCATGAAACATGAACAACAACAACAACAATAACAACAATTACAACAACAACAACAACAACAAGAACAATATACAGACAAAGAAAAAAAAAACACTTGAACGAATTGAACATTGCGAAGTCATCGCTGCGGTTTCTAAGTTGCCTACAAACTGAAACTGAATGGCTGGCTGACTGAACGATTGACTGAATGACTGATTGATTGATGGACTGACTGACTGACTGACTGATGGACTGACATACGAGCGGTTCCGTCCATGAATGATGACTGCGTGGTTCAGTGGATCAACCTGTAAATGCGGCATTGCACGGGTCAAAGTCATGCGAGCATGCCTCATGTGAAAGTTTTCAGAATTAATTCTTATATTTAACATAAAATCCATTTAACAAATTTGTAATCCATATTGTGAACTTATATAATACATATATACATATATTAATTATATTTATTGTTGTTCTATTTCTATTTTATCTATTTGATTTATTTTAGATATTATTGTCTTCCAATGCAGAAAATGATAAATAAAAATATTTGTTTAAACTCATCATAAAATTGACTTTATTTATAAATTTGTTGCATCCAAATCAATTTTTTTTCAATTTAAAGATGATCACAATTGTTTTCAGAAACATAAACATAAATCCTTATAGATATTTTTGACTTGTAACTCTGAAAAAAACAAAGGCTTTTTTTTTAATACGAAAAGCATTAATTTTGGCAGTTTTCCAGCAAATCCATCATTAAATTGACTCAGTTATTTATTTTATCATTTCAAATAAAATACGTAATTAAGTAATTAAATAGTCTTTGACCCTTGTGGCGGAAAATGATTTCTAAGGCATTAAAAAAAGAAAATATTCGATTTCCCTTATGTTGGATTAAAACAAATAAAACAAATAATAAATGCATGATTTCCCCAGTGTGCATTGCAGATATGCATATATATATATATATATATATATTTATATATATATTGCAATTTTTATTTTTTGCTTTTAATTTGACATTCGATTGTGATATCGAACATTTAACTTCAAAGCCCCACTGATTTATTGTTCCCTTGATAGTTAAAACATTTTGTAAACAAGTTAATTATTTGCTTCTTTTTTTATTTTTTAAATAATCAACAAATAACAGCGGAAACTTATCGCGCTATAAGCATACTTATTTATTAAATAAATAAATGAGTTTTTTTTTATTATTTAAACGAATTCATCATTTGAGATATGCCATATCATTTGTGCGTAAAATGTATCTGCATATTTATTTAGTGACACAAAAAAGGTAATATTTATTTATATAATTCTGATATATACTAAAAATATATATAATTTTGTATAAATTTGTAACACAAATCCATTACCTTTTTTTTTGCTAGGCACTGCTCTGTATCTATTGTACATTTTGTGTATCTTTAAGATACTTTTGTAAATGTGCTGTTTTATCTAATTTGTTTTTGGCCACCTCAGCTTCATTTATCTCCGGCTGCAGATGGAGCCAGTTTTGAATGGGTTTGTTGGGTGTTGGGTACTGGGTGCTGGGTGCTGGGTGTGGGTGGCTTTAGCTGGTTTTTTTTAGCTGGTGCGTTACAGAGATAAACAGCCATTTAAAACGACGAAAATTTGCATTTTTATTGCGGTTGTTCACTTGTATACAATAATTGCCGACCGCAGCAGCCGTTACATTTCATATCTGTAAGATACATTTTCCAATTTACCAACTGGCCACCAAGGGGATTACAATGTGTGTGTGTGTGTGGTTGTGTGTGTGTGTGTGTGTGTGTATTACAGCGTATTATCAGGTCGGCCTTTGGGCCTTCTTCTACTGCTGCAACTTCTTGTCTTCATTTATTTTGTTGTTGTTGTTTATTTGCTTCTTTGTTGCTTTTTGCTACACTTGTTTGTTGCTTTTATCTTTTGTTTCTATGCTCAAAATTTTGCACATGTGGCTATATTTTTTGTTGTTATTGTTCAGCGCATGCAGTTAAAGCGCGAGTGGGACAGAGACAGAGGCAGTTACAGTAAGACAGAGTGCGAGCTAGAAAGAGATGGAGAGAGAGAGAGAGAGAAGAGCTGGCAAATGACTCACAATTGGTTTGCAGTCGTTTTCTTTTATTGCTGTTGTTGTTTTAAGCACTTCATTGTTGTTGTTGTTGTTGTTGTTGCTGCTGCTGCTGCGACTTATGAAACCTTCGCTGTTCATTAGTGTTGTTGTTGTTGTTTTTGCTACTTCTTTTGTTATTGCAATGAAAAGTTGTCGCCGCATTGTTGCCAGCCCAGGTACAAAAACACGTACATAAATGCATGTTAATAAGTACATCTGTGTGTGTGTGTGTGTGTGTTTGTGTGTGTGTATACACATATCATTCACATTGTGAAAACCTTGGAACGCTACAATTACTGTTGACTTTGTTGTTGTTGTTGTTGTTGTTGCTCTCTTCGCCCAGTTCGCATTTCCGCTTTCCTGCCTCGCAACAGTCGTCATTGTTTTTACAGCCACAGCACCGTTGGCAACAACTACAACAGCAATCAAACAAACAAACAAACCAACACACACACACACACACACTCATACACATATATATGTCTGCGTAATAAACATGCATACACTGAGAGAAGTGATGCATTTAACATGACAAAGTGCATAAGCAGCTTATTACAGTTTTTACACTTGGATTTAATCTGGGTAAAATTCAAAGGCACATTAAAAATCTACAGAGAATTGCTTCGTTTTTTTTTTCTAAATAATAAGATTATGCTCAAAACTGCTTGGAATTCTACTAAATGAAAAATTATATAAATGTATATATTATATTAATATGAATACACAATATATTAAAGATATATACATATTCATTTAAGCATGACTTATTATTATTATTACTATTATATTTGCGTTTCTTTTCTAAAAATGCTTTGTTTCTTTTTTAATTAAAAAATATACAAATTGATTAGGCCAAAAAGCTGATTACTAAAAGAATAATCTGAACTTTCATTATATTTATATGTATATATATTTATATATATTAAAATAAATACACAATAAATTAAAGTTATATACATTTTAAACATGTCTTATTATTATTACAATTATTATTGTCTTTCAGGAACTTCAGAAATGTTTCCATAGCAATTATTGTCAATATAAATATTAAGTACTTACTTTAAGTAAGTTTTAACAACATTATAATTTGAAAAGATTTAATATATTTAAGCAAGTTTTTAAGATTTATTTTGTTGATTAAAAGTTAAACAATTTGCCAAAGATTCGCTCGTAAAAAATAAATCACTACAAGTTTTTTCAGAAAAATACAATAAACTACTAATTAAAAGCATAATCAGACAAACAGACAAACAGTCGTTTGGCTCAGTGCATTTCGGCCACAAAACAACATAACAAAACGCAAAAAAACAACAACAACAACAACAATAGCAATGAGAAGTACAAAAATCGCTTATCAGTTTTCGAAACAAGCAAATCTAAGTGATACCAGCAATTGAGTCAGAAACACAAAAAAGATACGACAAGTTGACAAAACCGAACAGAACCCGACAGAATCAAACAGAACAGCAATACACAAGAGTATCTGTGAGATACAATTGTATCTCTCGCATGCAGGTCCACGAACACACATCGAAAGGATCGAAATTTACTACTTATAGCATTAGAAATAATAACAACAACAACAACAACAAAAAAGGTGTCTGCTGAGGGCTCGCTTGTGTCCATATCAAGATCGTACCACAGATCTTTTGTGGTTGCCACAGACAAAGGACAGCAAAAAAAGAAAAGAAAAGAAAAGAAATACAGAATTACAGATCTGCTGAAGGTCATAGAAACATAGGGAAAATGCTTTAAATTATTGCCCAGGGACAAATTGTTTTTTTTTTTTGTCTGTGCAGAGCAGTCTCAAGATTTATTTCCGAAAAATGTCAAGGAAACATGTGTCGCTACTTGGAGTGCACACAGCCCACAACACCAACAGATAGTTTTGCTGAGGTTGCGTGCCAGGAATTTTGATTAGTTTTCAGAATTTTCTAGAAATTTTTGGAACTCAGCTCTGCTTACAATATTGCTAAGCAAAAAGACATCAGACTTAATTTTTATATTATACTTTCACCACAAATAGACTTAATCCAAGAATGCAGTTTTATATTTTATATATATAATTTTAGATTTTGGTTTATTGTTATAGATAGGAATGAACAATATGATAACTAAACGGACATCGAACTGAATGTTGTTTCTTCTGCTATAAGCAGATTCTTAAAACCAATTTTGATTTCAGCTTATAAAGTTTTATAATGTTTTGACTATTATATGGTTTGCTAATTTGTAACCTGAATAAAATTAAAAAACGAAAAGGGGTTTAATGAAGTTATACAAAGGTTTGTAACAGTCAGAGGAAATACTGTCAGACTTAATTTAATAATGTAATAAATATTCAAAGAAAAAATTTAATAAATTTATACTTAAAATTAAATTAAAATTATTTATACATTTATAAATAGGGCATATTTATAAGATTTCTGGGGGTATTTAAATACAACATTGTTTAAAATTTTCTACATGGTGAAAACTCTCAAAAATCCTCATTAGACCAACAAATATTATTAGTACGAATAAGTTAAGATACACCCACCCATGCAAAAAAGTTATTCACAAAATGGGATTTTAGAAATGTAGCATTTATATAGAAATACTTTAAAGATAATAAATAAACATATAAAGACTTTATGGAGTTATACATATTCTAAAACGGCATCAAAAGAGTGAAAAATTCAAAACTTAGAATATAAGTTATTATATAAAAATCGCATATCAAATTTATTTAATTGTTTCGTAAATATCGATTTTAATCAATATCACACAGCACTAAAAGAAATAATTATAAATAAATTATAAATAATAATATTGATAAACAAGTCATTTCAGGCTGATTCTATTTGTGCTTTCTTCTCAACGTGTGGCACAGAGTGTTCACTGTAACAGACAACACTCCTATCAGCAAAAATAATTACTTATTTACTCAGTGAAGTGTTTGCCTTCAAACAGCTGATAATAATCATTATAATAGATTCAGCTTCACAGATTTCGTAAGTATTGATAAGAATCTTTCACTTATTCTCTGTCTGTGTTTCCGGCTCTTTATCAGATACTTGTTAGCAGATTATCTTAAGGATGAACAAAAGAATTCTGCATTGCTTAAATTATTTGTTAATGTTGATTTCCTGGTTTTTTTTTTGCGACACGTGTCCAAATACCAAAATGCCACGCGCAAAAAACTCAAAAATTTCCATGCCTATAATAAATTGTCTGCCAATTTCAGGAAGACAAGTAAAAAAATGGTTCAAAATAGCTGTGCCGACGCATGTGTCTATCTATCTATCTCTTTCTCTCACTATCTCTCTATCTTTTTCTATTCCTCTCCGTCTCTCTTCCTATATTGAGATCTATTCAAAAATAAAACGCAAGCAGTGAAAATATTTGCGATTGTTCGCAGTTCAATAATAGAAATTCCTTGTTGACATTAATGAGATATTCATCCAAAAATCATCAATTCTTATTTCATTCAACCAACTCCAGATTAAATAATATGTCAAATACTGTCTCCATTATTTATTTTGTTGATTAATATTCAGAATGGAATTCGAGTTGCAGATGTTGGTAATTCCCCACAGATGTTTTTTGCTGGGGAATCTGATACAACTTTATACAGGTGCTATACCTGATCAGATGAAATAGGGCAACAAATAAAACATAGCAAAAATAATTTAAAAAAAAAAAAAAAAACAATTTTATTTGGAACGCGTGTGTCACCAAACAAGAGAAACGTGTTCAAATATAAGCGTAACTAAAAGAAAATAAATAACAACAACAATTTTTATATAGTATCTATGAAATTTTTGTATTTGTGAAAACAACTATAAATTACAAAATCAAGGAAATTATCAGCGTCAGTCGCGTCAGCAGAAATCTGAAAATGGCGCTAACTGAACAATAAGCGAACAAAATAATGAAAACAAGACAACAAAGTTCAAAAAACAAATATTTTTAATATTATAAAAAAAAAACAACAACAACAAAAAACCAAAATCAATTCAAAACGAAAAACATGCGAATTTTCTGTGACGTGACAGAAAACGAAAATTTAATTTTACATTTTATGACGTGAGAATTTTAATTTCACTTACTTATTTAAAGCTCTTAATTGGAACGGATTTTATTAATAACATTGACAATATTCACACATTTCTGCCGTTAAATATAATGTGTGTGAGTAATCAGCTTTATATATACACACATATACATACATTAAAAAGCATGAACCTTATCAAGTTTAAATTATTGTCAAAAATATTCACAAAAAAATGTGCACCTGAAAACAATTTAGAGAGCACCAAACGAAGCTGCTCGACTAGCGAATACCCTGCACAAAGCTGTTAAGAAGTCAGTGGGTTTTTTTGTAATGTAAAAATATGTTTTGCTTGAAAAAAATCTGTTCAACTTATGCGATCTATTATATATTTATTATATTATATTATATATCTTTGTGTCATTTATTCCTATTGAAAATCGAAGTGTATCAATATATATATACATGTATATATCGGTTATAGTTCCATTTGCCTGTACTTCAGTGTACCCTCTTTAAATAGCATATTTAATAATCATCTGCTTTGAATAATCTTTTTAAGATCTCTCAATAGCTGTTTTAAATAAAATTTTACTAAATTTAAATAAATTTCAGTGTCTATTTTGCAAATTTGTGTTTAAGATATGAATAAAGAAATATTCCAGTTTGTCAACTTGCCCCAACGTTGCTTCAGGAGTGGCACAAGAACCACTGTCAATCCGGAAGAGCTTTCAAACTTAAGAACTGTTGTGGAAGGAAATAAATAACTGCTTCTCATCCAGTATAGAAACATGGCCTTTAAGTCATTCCAAATTGATTCCTATCTACAAATATCCCAAAATATATCCGTAGAATATTATGCAAGCTGCTTCAAACATACCAGGAAGTACGGTAAATAATCTTAGAACTTAGCCAGTCTAAACAATGGATTAAAATTGAAGCGATTCTCTGATTATTCCTGACTGAACTGACTACTAATCTACTAGAGAATAGCACCGTCAAAAGCACCACTAGAGCAACATAATTATTATATTTTTGAAACTATATTATTATATTTTGAGCCTATAGATTCCTTAATAACCCCTTCTATATCTTTGCTGCAACATAGCTTAAATTGTCAACAGAACCGTTTCTTAATATTATCGTCAAAAGTAATCCCAAAAGTATCGTTTACAGAGCCTTTATCCATCAGATCTCTGATAAAACCAAGCTTTTGCTATGGAAACAGTACATGTTAAAAAACTTTTATTATTCGATGTGGGTTATATAAAATTTGTATTGTCAGATCACACCTATAAATCTGTTAATTTATTGCCAAATAAAGCAGATACTTTGAGCTTAACAAGCTAGCGCAGTTGCAGTTGCAGTTGCAGTTGCTGTTGCAGTTGCATGCTTTTTAGCCAAGTTCATAGTGGCGCCGACCTGTTGCCCTGCCCCCGCGCCAATTGCACCGTCCCCGCTTAGCCTTGGCTATGAGCGCACTGAAAACCGGGCTGGCTGCTAGCAACAAATCGCCAAACTGGTTGCCACCAATTGTCTGCCACAGATAGTTTGTTGCGATTGCAGTTCGAGTTGATGTTGCTGTTGTTGAGTTGGCGATGTTGCCGCACTTCACTTGGCTGCAAAAGAAAGCGGCAATCTGCAAGCTGCAGCAAGCACCCGCTATAAACAGTGTGCCCTGCCGCTGCCCCTGCCCCCGCCCCGCGCCCCAGCTGATAAAATAGAAAGCCGTTTTGTTTTAATTTTTTTTCCACAATTATTTTCCGCTAGCGCAGGAAAAATTATATGCTTTATTTTTGTAATTTGTTTTTACCTTTGTTTCTGCGTTTTTTTTTTGTTGGTTTTTTTTTTGTTTTGCTTACATTTTGGTTACAAATTTCTCACAATTATTTTTGTTTTTGTTTTTAAATTACACAATAAAAAAACTTAACATTAAATACAATATGTGGTTGTTTTGTTGTCGTAATAATATAAAAAAAATTAATACATGAATTTCTTGTCGTTTATCGTTTTTTGTGTGTTTTGTTTTTGTTTTTAATAAATAGTTTTCGTTTTTTATAAAGATAAGATACTTTAAGCTGGTATAGATACTTTTGTGTGGGTGTGGGTGTGTGGGTGTGTGTATGTGTTGTGTTTTTGTGTTTGTGAGAACATTAAGTTTTCTTTGTTACGTTATTTTTAATTTTTAAAAATTATATCGCATTGCATTTTAGTTGTTTTATTTTTGCTGCTACATTTAGGTTTCTAATTATTATTATTTTTTTTTGTTTTTATCGCAATTGGAGTTTTACACAGACAAAAAATTTTACAAATTTTTTACGCTTTCACATTTACTGAGATATTTTCATTTGCCTTAACATTTAAGCAATATTTTTTTTTTTAAATTTAATGTTTTTGTTGTTTGTGTTGTACGCGCTATACATTTAATAATATATAAAAATTTGTTAAAATCCTAAAATTTGTTGGTTTTAATTAAGATTAATAAATAATTTAAAAAAATTTTAATGCAGCAAGCTGCGTCTAACTAAAATTGGATATTTGCAATCCACTTCTACACTTATTACACTCATTGAATGATGATCATTTAAATCGATCGATCATCGCAGCGGAGTTTTTACAGCTCTGTTTTTAATAGATGCTTCTCATATTAAACGTACATAATAATATGTTAAATTTTAAATTTATCAAGATCAAGTTTTTTGTTTGTTTGTATTTTGTTTTGTTTTGTTTGTTGTTTATTACTAGAATAGCATACAATTAAAAAATCTGTTCACATTTAATTTGTATGTGTATGTGTGTGTGTGTATGGGGGTGTGTTAGTGTGTGTGTGTGTATTTTATCATCGTTTTTTGCCTGGCCGTACTTGCGAGCAAGCGCACGCAAAAAACTCTTAGCATCTTAAACAGTATCACATATTCATGAGTTGTCGACTAAGCGACCCTCGCAGCGGCCCAGCAACAGCCCAAAAAGAGAGCTGCTCCTGCTGCTGCTGCTGCTGAGGCTTGCGGATCGCCGTCTTTGAATTTCATGGTTTTTTTTTTAATGGTTTTTGTTTTTTTTTTTTGTATTTGCTTTTTGAAAAGGAGAAACAACTTAAAACACTAGTTATTTGTTTTTTGTTTTTTCGCTTGCTGCTTATGTTTTTTTTTTCTTATATTTTTGTTTTTCTTTTTCTTTTGATAGCATCTACTACGCATCTAAGTAAAATGTTGGTGAGAGTCACAATTACAAAAAACAATAAATATTTGTATTCAAAAAGAGTTGCGCGTGAGCGAGCAACTCCTACTAGTATATTAGTATGAGTTTGTGTGAGTGTGTGTGTATATGTGTATTATGTGTGTATTTGTGTAGGTGGGGTGGCTTCGAATACTTGCTTCGTCGTCGCGTTGCGCTCGCAACTAACTACTGCTCTCGACATCACAGGGGGTGTTGGGCGGTGTTAAACGCGCGCTCTCTTTATATATATATATATATTTATACATACATATATATATGTATGTTTCGCACTCGCTGGGCTCCGTCTGTCTCTCACTCTCTCTCTCTCCTTCTTTCTCTCTCGATCGCACTCTCTGCGCTTACAAAGTTGGCGTCGCAATCGCCTGGCTTGAGCTTGAGCTCGTGCTTGAGCCTGAGCCGAAGCTGTAGCTGCGCCGAGCGCCTAAACCATCGACCGAGTAAAGCTTATGCTTCGTTATGGTATACTCTGGACTGATGGTAATGGTGCGTGCCAGGCTCTTCATGAACTGTGGCAGCAATGCTGTCCAGCCACGATGATCCTGACGCAGTGTCAAATACACTTCGAATGTAGACACCGTATCCGGATCGACTTTGAGTGAGGCGATGCGTCGTGAATTTTGTGGCTCATCCTCGAATTCCACATAGATGGTGCAGCCACGAATGCCGCACGGCTCCTTCTCCGACACACGAATAATTTCCGCCGCAATGCTGGGCGTGAGATCACAGGGTAGCGACACTTCGGTGCACGTCAAATGGCGAGCCTTTGCCTCTCGCAGCTTGTCCAGCAGTTGCAGCGAGAGAGCATTCACAGCCGACTTATCGACGTCCATGCACAGCGACAACTCCTCGTCGTCCTGTTCATCGTACGAGATCGCGATCGGATAACGGTTGTTCACGAAGTTGCTGTTGCTGTTTGTGCTGTTGTTGTTGCTCGATTTGGTTTTCTTGCTTATGCTGCTGCTGCTCATCGTCGGCTGCTTGTGCTTAATACTGTGATTGTTAGTCTGGCTGCGGCTGGTGCTATTGTTGCTGCTGCTGCTGTTGCTGCCAACGGCAACGGCGACCTTCTTGGCCGCAACGGCGGACGACGTGGGCGGTGTCAATGTGCTGGTCCAATCTAAAATAAGAAAACAAAATAAAAACTCTTGATAAGTACACGATCAAAATGCAGAAAAATCATCAACAAAATAAGTCTAAAAAAAAGAATATTAAGCGATTAAGAAAAAAAAAAACGTTGATTTTGCTTTGCCCATTTGCTTAGTGGTCAATGTTCACTCACACAAACACTCAGAGCGCAACGGCCGCTTGGCAACAAGCAGCGAACGAGATAAAAGCGGAAACAGGCAGTTTTCAAGAGCGAGACAGATTGAGTGAAAATTAAGTGAGTGTGAGCGGGAGAGAGCCGTGCACAGTGTGCCCAGCAACAAGAAACAAAAAACGGAACCATTAAAAAAATATATTTTTTTCTTTTTATATATATTTTGTTTTGTTCACATAAAATACGTGACTTTGTAACAGATGTTGTTCGTTTTTTTTTAGCTTTCAGCATGCATGTGTAAATTGATTTTTTAATGCATTACATTTTTTCATTTTACGCTAGTTGTAAATAAAAAATCTGATGCAATGTGCCAAGCAATTTTCTAATTGCGAATAAATTAAAATCTAGCTTTGTAATTGAAATTTTTTGAATATTTAAAATTTTACGAAATTTTCAAAGGTGCCCTTATATTTGAAAACTATATTAAATAAATATTTAAATTTTAAGATTTATGCAGAAAATAAATAAATTGTCATATCAAATTATTTTGTTATTTATATTTTTTTTTGCACAAGATTTTTTTTAATATTCTAGAAACTGAGTTTTCGAACTTATTGTTTTATTTAAGAAAACTTACCTCTAACTTTGTTGGAGCCGAGGACACCGCCGTAATTTGACTGGACAGCGAGAACTTCCATTTTCATTAGACTTGTTGTTTTTCTGTTTGTCGGAAAAATATGTTCTTCTCTCGATTTTGTCGTTTTCCTTTGTTTTTCGCTTCGGTTGCTATTTTTGTATCACTTGAAACGTTCTTTTTACAAATTAATTAATAGAGTTTGTTGTTATTAATTATTTATCACAATTTGCTGGTTGTTTTATTTCTTTATAAAATTATGCTGCTGATTGCTTCAAATTTTTAAATTAACTTGATTTTTTGTTGTTGTTTTGTAGTTGGAAATCACAGCACTTTTGTTGTTGGTTGGTTGTTTTATTTGTTTGTTGTAGTTTATCACTTAAATGGCGTTGGTCCGTTGCATTTGTTTGATGGCAATTATATTTGATTTAATAATTTTCATAAAATTATTGAAAATTTTCTTTTTTACAGTTACGAGTACTACAAATACATTTTAGATGTAGTTTTGTAATTTACTCATTTTTTACATAGAATTCTTCGTGAAACAATAATGATTTGTTGTGTTTTTTTGTTTTAAGTCCAACAGTAGAAAATTGAAAATACACGCTATTTTTTGCTGCTGTTTGCTTTGCTCTGCTTTGCGCTTTCCTTTCTAGCTGCTTTGCCGTATGCTTACTTTTCTATGTGTGTTTGTCAGCAGTGTTTCGAAGCTACTATGAAGAGCAAACGGTCTGCATCGGCTTTTATAGGCCGGTTCGCTTGCGGCTTCACTCATTTCCCTCATATCGAATGTAATGGTAGTGGTGGTGGTGGCTGGCTCTGTGCTAGTGTGTGCATGCGTGTGTGCTGAGAGGGCAAGAGCAACAACAACAACAGCTGTATGTGTTTGCTGAGCAATTAGCGGTTGTACTCTCCGCAAAGAGACCGCTACATAAACGTATATACGACGAGTGACTGTGTATGTGGGTGCTGTATTTGTAGTTGTTGCTGTGCGACAACAGCAGCAGCAGGTAGAAAGAAGTACATATAACAAGAGGGCAAAAACGGCTGATGTAAGTTGGCTGATTTTTTCAGCGACACATCGCTCTCTCTCTGTCTGTGTCTCTCTTCACTCATCAGCTGTTTCACTCAACGCTCTTATTTGTTTCGCCTGTTTCGCTCATGCGCACACCTACAACTGGCCGGCTCTGTCTTGCTCTGTTCTGTCAAGTGAGCGAGCGCCTCTGCCTGTGCATGTGTGTGTTTCTGTGTAAGTTTGCAATGCATACGTGACTTTTGTGCCGGTTGAGCATGTCACGGCTGCTGCCGGCGCATGCAGCAGCAGCAGAGACGTCAGCCCAAAAAGGATGATGAAAATGTTCTCTCGCGCTCGCTCCTTCTCTGTCGCTATCTCTCTTTCTCTCTCTCTCTCTGTCGCTCGCAGGAGCCATCGCTCGCACACACATTGAAATTTTCATTTACTGCCAGGCACTCGTCACACATAGATATACACACATACCTCACCTCTCGCATCCCGTTGTGAAGACCGTTTCGTTCCACATTACTGCGCTGCCCGCAGTTGCTGCGCTGCTGTTGCTGCTGCCTGTTTTTGCTGCTGCTGTTGCCCCTTGGAGAACGCACCATGTCAAAATTGAAATTTTCCACTGCAGTTTCGCAGCACTCGAAACGAAAATCGAAGCCCAGTGGCCAAAATGGGCTGGCTCCGGGACTGATGCGGATTCCGGATTGAGGATTGACGATTTTAAGCTGACTTTGACTCCGATTACGATTCCGACTCTAAATGTGTCCCATCCGCTTACAATGTGTGGCTAATGGGCATATCGAGTTGCAAGTTGTTAGTTGCTAGTCGCACGTTGCAATCCACATGCAGCAACAGCAGCACCAGCCTATTTTCTGCTGTTGCCTAATTTCACAATAACTACCCCATATATACATAATAAATGAATACATAAAAATAAATATATATATAAAATTAATATTCATCAATGCCAAGCTTAGATTAACTATAAAGGATGATATATATATATATATATATATATATATATATATATATATGGAATAACTAATAATAAATTTGAATAATTTACTCTTGGGGTCTTTCCTCTTTGACTCCGATTTCAATATCTACATTTTTGACTGATTATATATATATATATACATATATATTTATGTACACATTTAATTTGTTCAATATCAAAGTATTTTTCTTCTTTAATTTAAGAATTTTTTAAAACTCGTCTGAATTTAATCTATTTATAAACATATATTTAACTGGCATTTCAATTTATTAGTGTTGATTTTATGAACTGTTTACTGTTTCATAATATATACAAAATTGGGTAAATCTTTTGTATTAAAACGTTTACGTTTGCGACACAAAGACGAATACGAAATCCATTGAATTTGATTGTATAATCAGGCGTTTATTACTGTTGATTACACTCGGCCAGAAAAGTATGTTGACAAAGGCACAAAATTGTATTTTATTTTCGCCATTTTTTTTAATTACTTTATTATTTTTGACAATTAACTCCTAGTATGGATTTTTTTGTTTCAATTAAATTAAACAATTTAGTTGCCATTTTTTAACTATTAAAATAAATGATTGACAAAATTATATGATTTTTTTGCCCTTTGTCGAAGCTCTTTCTTCACGTAGTGTAAATAATTATTATTATTATTGAATTGAAGCAAACAATTTCAAACGCTTATGAAATATATTGAATAAAGGAGTTTTATGAGCAGTTTTAGATTATTTTTATAAGAAACAAAGAAAACCAAAACACAAACAGAATTTGTGATTAAGATTCCGGTAAAAATCACGTAATTTATTAAAAGGTTTTCCATGTAACACTAAAAATATCGTAATTTAAATTTAAATCTGTTGTCAAGGCAGATATTTATGTATATATATATATATATTTATATTGTAGTTTGTGCTAGATAGAAATCTACAGCATATTGGAAATTTCATCAGCATTTGAAAGTATTCTCTTTTTTGTGCTCGTCGTTTTATCTTATTTTTTTTTTTTTTGGTGGAATAATATTATTTATTCATATCATGATTTGAAGCAGTGAAGTCCTTTCATTTCAATTGAATGCATCTGGTAGATTTTGTTGTTGCATGTAGATTGAAAACGAAAGATTCAAAGATTGAAATGTATCTGAACCTGTTTGCTTTGCCTGTGTGTATTTATTTGTGTGTGTGCATGTGTTTGTGTGTGCATGTGTGTGCGTGTGTGTTTTATGTGTCCAGCATTTCACATTGAAATGAAATTCTATAAACTGTGTGTGCGTGTTTTTATGTTGTATCTTTTGGCTTATGCTGCTGTCAGATACATTAGCATGTGTGTAGATACATTTGCTTGCCACATAAAATAAAACCAAAGTTTGCCTTCTCATGAGTTTCGCAATCGTTGCAAATGTGACGCAGCAGATTTTGCTTCCAACCAATGCTTCCAATATATATATGCATATAGAAATCAAAGTTAATGTTAAAAAAAACAAATAACATAATCCATAAAAATCAATTTTTGCATCAGAAATTCTTGGTAAATATTAAGTTTTTTCACGCACTCATTTTCAAAGAACAAAATCCCCACAAGCTAAAAAAAAACATAAACTGTGTTTTTTCGGGTGAAAATCAATGGCGAAAACTTCTTAGAAATTTTCAATATATTTGTTTTCATTGCATTTTATTTTTATTTTAGCTCAAATAAGTTAATTTCTTATATATATAAACAAATGGTTTTGCAACAATTGATAAATTGATAAGGAAAATGTTTGCAGATGGTTATTAAGCGAATATTGATAAGCAAACCACAATTGAAAGCAATTGATTCATAATGAGCAGATAATATAATTTGTTGCTGACGTTTATTCCATATCTATATAAAATATAAATAGATAAAACCATAAAAGATAAGCAAACAAAATGCGAAAAATCATTTCGCTCAAAATGTAGTGCGCGTGGCGCCATCTAGCGAGCAAAGTTGCTTTCTTCGTTCAGCAACATCAGAAAACAGTAAAAAGAGCCTAAATAAACAAAAGTTTTATTTTTATTTGAATGCTTAGCAATTAATTAAATTATTGAGTATTGGATGGAAAAAGTATATATGTTATGAATGAATAATTGATTTATGCACAAATATGCAAAAGTACTTTGGAAACTTTTTTTTACACAAATTTTTATGATTTGAATTTAGGGAAGTGGGAGATGTAGAGGTGGGGTTGCGTATATCCAAATTAGCATAAATAAATATGTATTTATTTATATGTGCCTTATTTCAAATTCGTTTCTTATGCAAAATGCTACAAAATAATTCTTGTCAACTTTTTGAGCTAAATTTTTCACTTGCAAAGTACTCAAGTTGCCAATTTGAGTAAGAGTAATTTTTCACTCAAGAGCCAGGCTAGCTACAATTTGCTCTTAGCTCTTACTCTTTGAGTGTGGCGGTGCGCTCTTTATGCCAATTGAGCGCAAAGCTGTAAAGTGTTGAGCCACAGCTGATGCGACTCAATTTGTGAGCCTTTGCTATTTGACTGTGCAGCTGTTTCGCTCATCATCTGTTTTGCTGGCGCACAGCAGGTATTCTCCACTCTCTCTCTTTCTCTCTGTCTCTCTCTCTCTCTCTCTTACACACACACACAAATGCACTAGTATATGCATTGCTGTATACAGATATAAGTTAGTCGCTGCAGTTCTGCCGGCGTCTCTGCTGGTGCTGCTGGATGTATCTTGATTTTCCAACCCGTTTCTCGCAGTCAACGCGCCCCCAAAACACACACACACTCATGCGCATGCAAGTAATGTGTCTGTATGTGTTAGTATGTATGTAATTTGCTGCTGCTGCTGCGGCTGTATTTGTTGATGTTGTTGCTGTGTTTTTGTGCCCATTGCTTACGCATCGTTGCCGTTTTTCACTCACTCTGCAAGCTAAGCCATCAGCAAACGAGTTCAACAGCGGCAACGTTGCACTCATCTGTTTTTCCACATATGTCTTTTTTTTTGTTGATGTTTGCTTGTTTTCTTTTTCGCTCGCTTATTTATTTATTTATATTTTATATTTTTTCTTATATGTCTTCGCTGCTGGCAAAGCCAAAGAGAGCCAAAAGCCGCGTTCGAGTGGAAACCGGCCGGTCGCGTCGCAGTCGCAGTCACCGACGACGTCAAAGTTTATGAGCTTGTCTTTTTGTTGTTGCTGTTTCTTTTCTTCGCTTTTGCTTATGGGCAATCATCTGTTTTATTTTGCACACACAGATGCAGACTTGCATTTGAATGTGTGTGTCTTTGCATCTGACAGATACAAAGTCATTTGTGTGTATCTTATGCTGCTGCTGCTGTTGTTGCATTTGCCGTCAGCTCTTTATTTTTTTCTTTTTTGTTTTTCCATCAATAGTTCATTTTCTGCTTGGCAACGGGTTTATTTCTAGCTGCTTCTTTTTATTTTCTTTATTTTTTTTACTATTTGTAAAGTTTTCAAGAAATAGGAGAAAACGTAGCAATGATGAAATTACTGGACATACGTGTGAGTGAGATAGCCTGAGTTATCTCCATTTTCAGCCTCTCTTTCGGTCTCTCTGTCTCCCTCAACCTCAACATGTATGTAGTGTGCATAGGGGGTCGATTAGTTCCATAGGCAATTAGGCGAAACGAGAATGCAAAATGCAAAAGACTGAAGATTGTTAAACAGGTGACAAAAGCGAAGCATACAAAAAAACACACAGATAGAGTGGAAGAGTGAAAGAGGAAAGGCAAGCTGGCACGAAAGAAAGAGCGAGATGGGGTTTAATTGTGCTTAAGGTTTTGTTAAATTTTGACGCTCTTTCAGCTTGTGTTCTTATGACCTGGGCGCATATGTATGTGTATCGTATGTACACTCATACAAATATATACACTATGTCAAGAAAGTGTTTGGGCGCAGGAAAACTACATATATATATTTTTTTTTAGCAGGAAAAGTACTTTATTATTGACTTATTATGTTTTTTTTCTACCATTAAATGGAGTTTTTCCAACTTGGTGTAGGAATCTTTATCATGATTCACTAACATAAACAGTTTTAAAATATTATTGTCTGCATACATACAAGCATAAGTGTAGCTAGTAGAAAATAGATTTCATAAAATGAATCAGAGAATAAATGGCGAAATCTTTTTTGGCATTAGTAATTTCATATTTTAACCAAATAAAGTTCAAAATGATGTGAATAATAATACACCGTATAAAAAATATACGATGAAATACCTATTGAGCCAGAAAATGGTTAATAGACACGGAGAAATATATTATGTTCCCATCGAAACAAGTTACACAAAAATATATTAGATAATGTGAAGTAATCTTTTTTTAAGAAAAGTAGAGCTATAAGTTCAAATTGATTACAGCAACATTTTATAATTTTTGATTTATGATTTATAATCTTAAATTACAATAAAAAAAACAACATATTTCTAATTGGAAATTCTGTATCTCAATAAATAATAATTTGTATTAACCAAAGTACAATTTATCAATGTCTTTTTTTACGATTCTACTTGCGCTGATTTAAAGATACTTTGAAATAAAAATTTGTTGAAATGGAAGTCGAGAAATCTCAGCATGAGTTTTATGGATAAGGGCGCAAAGGTTCCACAGCAACTTGATGCTCGTAAAAATAGTGTCACCCCAGTTGTCAGTCGCTCACACACACACACACACACACACGTACACACACATGCTGAGAGAGACACACAGAGAAAACAAAAACAGCTCACACAACTTCCTTTCCAATCAGAGGCAATTTATCAATTTAACACTCAACTCCCAGTCGCAACTTTGCCATCTATGCCCCTAAATCTTCTCTCTTCTTCACTCTGCTGCATCTCTGCTCATCCTTTCGTTTCTCCTTCTCTCTTCTTCTCTTTGTTCGTCTGTTTGAAAGCGCTAATCACCCTTAAAATTGCGTGTGCGACATCCGAAACGAAGGTCATGGATTTTTCCAAGGGAGCAACAACTGATTCTTGATTCTCGAACCTGACTGTTTGACTTCTCGACTGGGGATGCCTGGGGCGGGCGTAGGGCATAGCCGTCGAGGGGAGGAGATGTGTTGCATACAACTAAAAATAAACACACAGAGAAAATTATTTCATTCCAAAAGAGAAACGATTTTTATTATAAAACAATAAGTTTTTGACTGTCGTAGGTAAAAGTATACAATCGGAAATCGAGAAACTGTTTTCAATAATGAGAATCAAAATAAGAAAATTTAAAATTTAAGTTTCCTTGGATTTACTTTAATGTAACGAATTTTTTTGGCATTAACAAATTCTTATTGATTTCTCACTCTAAATAGAAAAGGGTATTTTAAATTTATTTTTTATATATTTTATTTTACTTCAATGCTTGTCAATTTTAATCGAAAACTCAGTAGGGTTGAACTACTATATATAATATATATATAATAATGGTCGATAGATGAGTTTGTGCTAAATTAACTTTAGTATTTACCTAGTTCTGCTATTCAATCTAAAGAAGTTTAAAACTACTATTTGGAAACAATAGATATGTATTTACAGTGACAGCTTAATTGAGATCTGTAGAGTATTTAATCTTCGGCATGTCTTAGACAGCATTTCTAGTTTTATGGTAGTCCCTAAACTAAAGTAATTAAAAAAGAAAAACTACAAACTGGAATTGAAACTGGGACTCGAATCTGGGCTTAATTTATGCAAACAGTTGCAGTCCCAAGGTTATTGTAAAAGGGTCTGCATTTAAGATGATTTTCCAGATTGATGACACTGCATCAGCTGTAAGTGTTAACTGTCATCCCATACCCATACCCATACCCATCCATAAAAATAGCCGTACCCCTACTCTTACAATTATCAATACCCTTACCCATATCCCCATCCACAATTTCCATTTGCTGTCCGTTTTTTTTTTTTGTTGACATTTTGAGTGGATTTGGGCATCAAGTACCTTTTCCATAACTATCCCTACCTGATGACCGGTTGGCTACCTGATATGCATCGAGCCTGTTTCCAAATGAGCCGCAAATTTTCCACAATGAGTTGGCCGTTGGGTTTTTCCCAACTCTGCCACGACATCCCTTAGAGGTGCCTGGTACCCGTGCCCTGGTTAAGTGTTATGACTCTCTCTCATCAAGTTACCAAGGTAATTTACTTAATACTCCTGCATTATGACCTCAGTTGATCTCCATTTCTTAATTACTTTCAAACAGAAGGTTCCAGAAGTATATACTCTTTACTAAATAAAATTATATACTGAAGTCGAAAAGTAGATATAATCTTAATCAAGTCAAAAAGTAGATATAATCCTAATCAAAATAAAAAAAATTATTATAAAGCTGTAAAGCTTAAAAAGAACATAATACATAACACAATATTTGTCAACGAAAGTAAATTCGTGAAAGAAAATAATAACTAAATAAAAAACAAACTTTTTTGAATCAGTTCGTCATTTTGATGAAAGTATTATTTATATATATATACATATATATTTTTAGAGTTCTTTGCAAAAATTCGTACTATATGTGCGACTGTTTGTATACTAGTTGAGATAGGAATGGACCTTGACACGAACTCAGCCGATTAGAACAAATATATATATATTTATTGTTGACAGTTATCGGGCGAGTTATAGTAGCTATTTATTATATTAATGCAGCAAATTGATGGAACCAATTGCGATATGGCTCTTTGCCCCTTATCTAATTTCAACAAAACTTCGAGGACAAATCGTCTGACAGGTATTCTATGCATCAGATATCGCACTATATATATATATATATATAAATGTATGTGTGTGTGTGTATGAGTATTACTTATCAACAACAACAGTGGAGCGAAAGAATATTAAATCAATATTCAACGGTGCTAGGGCTAAATATGCGTCATACGTATACCAAACTATAATACTTGTGTATATCAATTTTTATAGAGGTAGGCGTAGGGGAAGGACTCCAAGAGAGGGTGGTGCTGGTGGGGGAGAGGTGCTTTGCAAGGTCGCGTGTTTATCGCAAATCGTGTACCTGCACTTCAGATAGCTAACAACGGCGAAATGATGGCGTGTTCCCAAACCACTTGCCACCTGCCACCTGTCACCTGCCAACCCCCCCTGTTTCTCAATTCTCCCGTTGTGCTCCACCTCCAAATAACATGTCGTGGAGCGCGTAGACACCGAGTCTACTGAGTCAAACAACGAACAATGAGTTTTTTCACTTTGATTAGATCACTTGGCAAATAAAAACAAATAAAAAATAAAAAATAAAGAAACAACAAGCTGATAAGCGACCGAGTTCTGTGTGTGTCATGCACAAGTCGGGCCTCTCTTTCTGAATTAAATCTTGCAAGCGATATCAGATGTACTCCATATATATATATATATATATACAGTTGGCAACAAAAATGAATGTACCACTACAACACTTTCTTATTCTTACGAAACACAATACAAATAGTTTGTAATTTTTTATAAATTGATTTTTAACATATATTTTAGTATTTGCCCTAAAAATTAAAATTAGAACTGCTGCAGAAAATCTTCAATAAATCTTTTATTTATATAAAATTTTTTAAATTGTGCTATTCTAATTATTGTTTTATTTATTTAGTATATTCATTTTAAATTTAGTTAAGTTAAAAACTTAAAACTTAAATCGTGATTTTTTCTATCTCACATTTTTTAAGCGTCTTCTTTCACTTCTAAAAACGTATTTGTAAGTTCCTTTAACAAATTTAAAGGTGATATTATTTTTTTCGCCACTGTATACGTATAGAAAAATATACTCATATATATATATATATATATATATATAAAGTGATACAACATTTAATTGCTTTAGAGTAAGCAATCATTTCATCAGCAAATCGAAGCCTGAGCAACCGAATATTGACTAACACAACCCAAGAATTTCACAAGATTCGTTTATTTTTCTGCAGTTTTTTTTTTGTTGTTTTTAAACGCTGACAAAGAGAATTTCGCTTATGTAACCAGACAGAGTCAAAATGACCTGTTGACAATTAGTCAAGTTTTAGTTCAACTAATTGCATTCTTTTTGCATGAGTGTCTCAGAAGTCAGGTGTTCTGCAAACAGGGCCCGACTTGTTAGTCACTCCCCATATATACATATATATATATATATATATATATATATATAAATGTGCTATCAGTTGTATATTCTGACTGAGTAAATTCTCAGCTAATTTACATCTTATGGAATTTGTTACACATACATCAAAGAAATATATATTTACAAAACTTTTTTTTAACGAAATCTGTTGAAATTTTAGCATTTAACATTTCCTCATTTTAGTGAATAAAGTTTAGTTAATTAATTCCAGTTGCGATTCATCGAAAAATGAGTCTTATTGACGCTTTTTTTTGTGAAATTCGTGACTAATTTGAATACCTGATTGACTTTCAGATATCCTCTACGCTAGAAAGTATGCTACGTAATGTCAGAAGAAGAAGAAAAGTGGTTTTTATATTAACAGTCACATTACAAATATCAAAGTGATTAATGAATCGTAATCAGTATTTATATAGGAGCTGTATTACTTAAAGGGTATCTAAATTATGATATGCACAACTAAGAAATTGTTATATAAAACAGATAAAAAAAACCAAGCAATATTGCTCACTCGAGCTCGACAAAGATATATCTTTATCTATTTTTTTTTTTTTTATAGATTTCAGTTTAAGAAACTTTACACACCCAAATGTAAGCAGGTGTGAAAGTTCATCTAATTCTTATGGTCTGTGGAGATGATGAAGAGTGAAATGCTAAATAAGGCGTAGTTTCTGAACCGATCTTTCTGAAATTTGCACAGTTATAATAAGTAGTAAATATATTGTAAGTATAAAGTAATATGTCAAGGTATATTATTTAAGAACTGCCTAAATAAATAAATAAAACGATATCTATCAATATTCAAACACAACTGGGCCATTTATCGATAATGCAACAAATAAACTTGATATATAAATACTTATTAGCCAAATTGGTGATATCAAAGATCTGCTCATGCCTGACTCTGGTCTTATTACTCATCAGAAATATCTCATGGAATCGCAGCCGTATTCTGCTGCCTGTTATATACATTTCAACTAGCTGGTAAAACCCCATTTAACCATTTTTATTTATTTCACATAATAGGCGCTTATAAAACCAAAAAAAAAACGCTTTGTTCAGCAGATTTTGTGTTTATCTCGCTGCTCAACCGATTTACATAATCAACGAATCGCGCTTTATTTTGCTGCCTTTACTTTTTGTCCTACTCTTCCCCTTACAGCTGCTACTCCTCTCCACCTCTTGTCTATTCTTGTTTATTTTTTTTCTGGATTTTGTTACGTCCGATTTAATGTTGTGGTTGTTGTTGTTTTGTTCTGTGCATTTAATTGAATGCTGATTAAGTTTTTATTCAATGAACCAAAATGCAGATACACACATTCGCAGATACACACACACATATATCTATATATATATATATAGATAGATATATATAGTAAATTCATGGATTAGTCATTTATATTGACGCATTTGACTTGGCTCATTTCTGAACGTGAATAATTTAATAATGCCCCATTAAATTAATGAATTTAGTTCAAACAGGCAACTAGATTTAATGAAAGGCCTCTTTCAACATTTATATAATCATTTATGTATATACATTATCTGCATAAATAGTTGTTGATAAATGGCTACCAAAAATCAATCAAAATCATTCATAACATTTTTAGTATGTATTTTGAATATGCTCTTAATTCAACAAAATATTAAAGCATTTATTTATATATTTAATGTGGCCTGAAACAGTTCACAGCTTTTAATAAAGTTTATTAACAACGAATTTTAAATTTAAGTCAAAATTAAAAATAATTCTGGGAAACCAAATTAAATTTAAAATAAAATAAAATATACAAAGAATTAAGAAAATAAAGCAGACATATTGATATGCAAATACAGTTTATTTTCTTTAATTAACAATGTCTGTTATCAGAAAAAAAAATAATCAGAAAACATGTTTGCCACAAATATCGCTGTTGGCCTGATAAAAGTGTGGGAATAGATATTTAGTGGAATGATCTCAGTTTGTTAAATGCTGACTTAATTTTCGACGCTTCCGTTATGCAAATAGATTAACAGTTGTGCTTATCTTAGCATAGATTAAAATTGTGTCTACCGAAATCGAATTAGGAACAGTTGTCAAAAATCCAAAAAAAAAAAAAACACATTGCAAATTTGTAGACTTTTTATTGGAACATAAGGTGGGAAAATTGTGGCCTAATTTGTCACATTCCCATGGAATATGTAATTTCACACTTCTGGCCAAATAAAAACAGCAAGAAACAAAGCCAACTTAATACAGAAGCGTGTCTAATGAGTTGTCCAACGGAATGGGAAACCTCCTGTGACCAGACCAACGCAAGAAAGAACATGTGTGGAAGAAGAGATCTAAACAAATCCCAAGAAACCCATAAATTATCTCACAAAAATCCTCAAAAATAGAAAATGTGTCAATGTAAACACAAAATGCGAGAGTTCGCCCAGTCAAAAATACACAAGGCAAAGGGTCGCAAAGGCATCTTGGCATCTACTGCTTTGTCTGTCTGTAGCATGCAACGCACTCGTTAAGCTGAGTCTGCCACCAGCCAATATGCGATTCTGGTGCTACCTGAATTGAGCTACCTGCTGATGGCACTAATGGCTAATGGACGGCAGCGGTCAGTGGACAAAAAAATGAGAAGAAGAAATAATTAAATTGCAATTATGTGCAAACAATGCCAAATCCGGAGATTCGGAAAAAGTTAATTACACGACAATAAAGAGCAGAAGCAGCAAACAACAACAACAGGGCTCGGCATAAACACACACACACACACACGCATACATGCATACATACATACATCCGCCTGACTCTCACTCTCCCTTTCCCATTCCCATTCCCATTCTCTCTCTTTGCTTTTTGTATTGTACTCTTTTTGGCTTTTGCTTGGCGGAGTCTCGCGCCTTAAGCTGACATTAATGTGCATTTGAATGAGCGGCTTCGGTCAGTCTCTTAATCGGTTTGTTTGACAGATTCCTTCGGTTCGACGACGACGACACGTCGTCTACATAATCATTAGCGACTAGTCTGTGTGCACTTTGATCGCCATTTACCGATTTGACAAACATTATCAGTGCCCCTCGCTATCGCTCTCTATCTCTCTCTCACTCTTTCTCTCTGTCTTCCTGTTGTTGACTAATAAAGACGGACACACACACACACACAGGCACAGACACAGACACACATTAGCAATGGTCTGCTTACAAATCACTTAGTCTTGCCCCCTTTATTAAGAAGAGACGCAGACATATAAGCCAACTTGACAAATCGCGATAAGATACGCTCGTCGACAAATTGAAAAAAAAATACGGTAAGCATGTTTAAATGGAAAGTGATGTAATGTGAGATATACATATATATACAAATATTTGATAATTTCGATTTTGAATAACGTTCACAATGTAAATGAATTTTTATCTATAATTAATGATATTTTAAGCACTTTTGCAGATTGTGTTTATATAGGCTTATATTAAAAAACCCAATTTTAAATAAATTTAAAAATAATTATCAAATTTTTACAATTTTCTTTTTTTTATGTATTTTTTTCATATAGTTTGCACTATTTTTCTCTATGTTTTTGTGATTTATAAATCTTTAATAAAATAATTGGAAATGAATGTAACAAAATTACTTTAGTTAACAGTTAGAACTTTAATTAGATCAAATGCCAACGAGCTAAAATGTGAGTAAAGCAGGTCAAATGCCCGAATGGAGGGACTGGGCCGGGCGGGTTGACCAAGTTAACACCGCTGAGTGACAGCTGCTGGTTTTACTGGGTTCAGGCAAGTTTAATTAGATCTGCATATCGAATGTGAATCCGTTTCGTAGTAGAAATTTACTCGAGTTCGAAAGAGTCTTTGGCACTGCCAGGATGCACTTGGCGCTGCTCCTCACATGGATTTCCCTGGCGCTGGCTGCGAAGACATGGACTCATCTAATGAATCCCCTGCCCGTGGACAGCTACCAGCGTCAGCTGAAGCTGTTGCTCGAGCGACTGTTGTGGAGGGCGCAGGTGGAGCGTTGCTCTGCTGTCATCACCGATGAAGTGCATTATGCCATCTACGATCGGGCATATTTCGAGGCAGTCGATCGAGGATTCCCCGCCAGCTTTGTGGTGCGTGTCAAGGACAGTGATAATCTCCGCCAGCCACCCAAGCAAATGGAGCTGCTCCTGCGTGCCATCAAGTCCAGTGATTGTGATCTGCACGTGATTACCCTGCTCAACGGCTGGCAGGTGAAACAGTTGCTCCAATTTGTCTACGAGTCGCGTTCTCTGAACATGCAGCGCAAGTTTCTGCTCCTCCACGATGCGAGGCTGCTCTCCGAGGATATGTTGCATGTGTGGAGTGTCTTTGTGAACGCCGTCTTTCTCAAGCGGCAACGCGATGACAGGTGACAAATTTCTTTATAATTTAGTTCTTAAAATCAAATTTAAATATTTCTTTTGCAAGATTCTAAATGGATAAACTTCCATAACAAATGAAAAATTTAATTAAGCTTGTAAAATATTTGTTTAATCGAGAATTATATTAATTGCAGTCTGAAATTGACTGCTTAGAAGCAATCAAAATAAATAAAATTAATACTTATTATTAATGAACTCTTTTTGTAATTAATATTTATGTTTTTTGCTGTCTCCAGTTCAAACTGGACTAGGATGAGAAACAACACAGCGAACAATGAATTAAAATTATATTATTTAAATTATATAAATATAATTACTATAAATGTTGTAAATAATTCACTTCTTATTTCGAATTTTTTGTACTATTTGCAAAGACTGAAAAATTTATGATTTTTTTAAATGAATATTTAACATTATATTATAAAATATTCATATTTAATTTATTTAATATTTATGTAGCGACTATATACTGTTTAGAGACTATATACTGTTTGTATATTGATTTTAATGACAAGTTTTTCTTCAAGTGCATTTTTCTATAATGATGTCTAATAAATATGATTACCTTATACAGTTATAGTATCTCAACCATTGCTTATCCGGGCATTCTGAGCGGAGTTGTGGTCGTCAAACAGCTGGAAAATTGGAGACCTGATAAACGCATTGATACACAACACATTTTTAAGGATAAAGCACGAAATTTAAATGGTGAGCGGAGAAACTAATTAAAAAGTTTAATTATTATAAATGTGAAGTTTTTTACTTATTTTACTTATTTACTTATATTGATTTATATCTCTAGAGTTTTGTTAAGAGTTTGAAAGATATAGAAAGACTCAACCCAGCAACGATTTTCGGGATCTGGAATTGATTTTAGTGCTATAGTTTCAGAATATTAATAAATAATAATAATAATAATAATAATAGATTAATGTTAAACTCCCACTTTTCCACATCCATTTGAACCGGAACAGGTGCCCAACTACCTGTTGCTCTGGTTGAGCACATGCCGATGGTGCTGCCGAAGGGGTCCACAAATGGCTACGAGGGCGTTGAGGTGGAGATCATGAATGCTTTGGCTCAATCCCTAAATTTCCAGCCCCAATATTATGCAATAAATGAGAGTGCTGTCAGCGACTTGGAGCAGACCCTGCTGCAGAACGAGACCCATTTGGAGGGTGGCCTAATTGGAGAAGTGGTGCGATATAAATATGCCCCTTCTTGTGGCAAGATTAACCTGTCTAATAATACCAACACGAACAGGCGCACCACAATGCCCGCTTCGGCATTGGGGATCTGCATCTGTTCGAGAGCTATGTGCAGCTGGTGGAGCTGAGTGCCGCACACAGTGTGGAATGCTTGACATTCCTCACCCCGGAATCATCGACGGACAACTCGTGGCAGACTTTCATTCTGCCCTTCAGCGGAGCGATGTGGGCGGGCGTGCTGCTCTCCCTGATTGTGGTGGGCACCATTTTCTACATCATTAGCTTCCTCAATGCTCTGCTCCAGGGCGGCGCCAGTCAATTGGTCTTCTTTCGCTGCCTGCGTCGCAGGCGTGGCATGCAGCGGGATCCGCTCAGCTGGCGTCGTCTAAGCTTTCGCATTGCGCTGGGCAAACATCGGGCAGGGAGTGCTCGACGGGATCTGTTTGATGACTACTCCAATTGCATACTGCTCACGTACAGCATGCTGATGTATGTGGCACTGCCACGCATGCCCCGCAACTGGCCGCTGCGCGTGTTGACCGGCTGGTACTGGATCTACTGCATCCTGCTGGTGGCCACCTACAGAGCCAGCTTTACGGCCATTCTGGCCAATCCAGCCGCACGGTGAGCACATAACTCAACTGCAAATATAACTAATATGTCGAAGTCATCGCCAATTTCGCTCAGTGTGACCATTGATACGCTGCAGGATCTGAAGCGAGCCCGCATTCAGCCAACAAGTGCCGCAGCCGAGCATAAGCAGTTTTTTGTTGATGCCACCGATGAGGCAGCTCAGGATGTGGGTGCCAGAATGGACATAGTGGCGAACGTTGCCGTTTTGGTAGGCACTTTTATATATAAATAATATATTTAATATAAAATATTTGATTGTAGAAGAAAAGCATTGCGCGGGGCGAGTGCGCCTACTACGACAACGAGTTCTATCTGAGGCAACTGCGTGTGGCTGATGAGGCACGTGGCGTGGGACCCTCCTCGCTGCACATCATGAGGGAGTGCGTTGTCCATATGCCAGTGGTGCTGGCACTGGAGAAGAATTCGCCTTTAAAGACCCACGTCGATGACATAATACAGCGTCTGAGCGAGGGCGGTGAGTGCGAATCAAGAACTACAAGTTTGAATATGCTAGTCGAGAGTGCTCGACCTAAAATTCAGCTGATATATATAAATAATGATAAGTTATAAAATTGAACATTAGAATTTGATAAATTTTAGAATAATGAAGAATTCAGGAGTCTTTCTTCTACTAACTTTACTTTCCAAGAGTGATCGCTCTCTCTCGACTCTTACTCTCTTGCAGGTCTCATTGACAAGTGGTTGAGGGATGTGGTGAAGCGTTTGCCCGCCGAGGAGCAGCCGCCGCAGGAGGCACTAATGAATCTGCACAAATTCTGGAGCTCCTTTGTGGCTCTGGGCATTGGTTACCTGGTATCGATATCAGCGCTGCTCGTCGAGCGTTGGCATTTCAAATACTTTGTGATGCGGCATCCATTGTACGATGTGTACAATCCCAGTTTATACTATAATTTTAAGCGTCTCTATCCAGATGAATAGCGCAACAAATTGTAAAGAACTTTTTCTAAAATATTTGAAATTTGTATAAGCACATAAATATAATAAACACATTGTTTTTAGACCACAAAAAGAAAATGACAAATGGATTTGTCAGCTGACGCAATCGACGGACCCCTCGAGGCATATATATATATATATACTTGCTGGTACTTGGATGATCAAGCATCTGATATAATGCCATATATCAATCCGATGCAAATGGCTACCAGTGGCAATGTGGTGAATAAAATTCGAGTGTTGTTTTTTTTTCATTCTTTTCTTTGCATTCACATTTCGTAAATTATAATTCGCATTGTTTAAGTTTGGAAGGCACATTAAGCATTATTTGTTTATCGCCGACTGGCGTCTTGGGCAACAACAACAAAAAAAAAAAAAAAAAATAGGCCCAAAATCTACTGAATACTCGTAAATAATTCGTTCTTTAAGTGCCAGACTAAACATACACTCAGCGCAAAATGAATGACCATTAACAATTCAATGGAAACTGATCAGACTCAAGCAACAATATGTTAAAAAAAAAACAATTGTTTGTTGCATTGCTTTTTGAAGTACTTTTTCCATTATTTTTTTTTTCTATATATATATTTTTCGTTTGTTTTCGATAATTGTAAGTACTTCAGGGAAATGTGTTTGTTTATCGCTGAGCGAGCTATTTTCTTCAGGCATTTATTATACTAATTTAATTAATATTTTGTAATGCCTTTTTTTTTGTATTAATATTTCTGGTTTTGGCTTTGGCTGCATAAAAAGTAATTAATTCATTTATCAGGCAAATTTCATAACAAACACATTTCATTGTTGTTAATTTCTGGAATTTTTTTTTCCCAGATTGTTTTGTTATTTCTTTTGATAAATATTTATGGCTCTTTTATTTGTTTTGTTTATTTTGCCATGTTTGTTGTTGTTTTGGTTGCTGCCATTCTAGCACATTGTGTTTACAATTCTATTTTATTTAATTTAATTAGTTTTGCTTCATTTTACAATGCTTTGTTTTTTTGTTCTTGCTGCTCTTTTCTGCCGCTGCCGTTTGGGGGCCTCTGCATTTAATTCCCCTTGGCTTATCCTCTTGTCCGGTCCCAGTTCATAAAATTCCCATTTCTCTCACTGCTCTACACACAGAAATTTCTGTTGTTTTTCTCTTGTTGTTTTGTTAAAAGTTTTTTTTTTTCAGCATACATAAAATCTCTAATTGCCATTTCCGTTGCCAGTCAAACACCACCCAACCCCATACCACCCCCTACCAGCAAGCACTCCACTTACAATATCAAAGTGGATGTAAAATTGTTTTTGTATCTCATTTTTCTTGCCCTGAAAAATTCATATACATATTTGTAAATTAATATGTATTTTTTTTATTAAAAAGGTTCGCAAATAGTCATCGGCAATATTAAACTCATTTCCTTTATATAGAAAATATTATGAAATCCCTGCTCGCATTCTGGGGAGCCATGTGCCAAACGATTCATAATAAAAAAGACCATAAGATGGGCAAGTAACATTTTACTTTTAACCGTTGCTTCCAAAGCTATTAAGATTTTATCGCTTTTGGTCGGCTTCCCCTAGATAACCCCCTAAATACTTGAAAATAGCTGGATAACGCATCGAATCCTGTAAAAATCTGTTCAGATTTGACCCGGTTAGAGCTATTTTCTTTACCTTGAATTTTGAGTCAAGCGTCAGCCTAAATAATGCTTTAAATTTTTTGATTTAATTTTTCGCCCAAAAGTATGCTTTCATTTTGAGTAGTGTAAAATATTTTTAGGTTTAAATTACAAACACAAATTCAAATCAAACAAAATCGATATCAATTTATTTCTTTGCATTTATTAAAATATGGTTTTCAATCTGTTTTACATCATTTTTCGCATCTCTGCTTGCTGCAAAGAAATCAATCTTAAATATCTAAGACTATAACCAGAAAATACATATTTTTTATAGGTTTTTGTTTTCAGCATTAATATATTTGCATTTTATTTTAGCGTCTAGAAATAAAACAACAAGAAACAAATTGTACAATACATTTAAAATTTACAAAAAAATTTATCAATTATTTAGACGGTTTCAATTTAAAATATATAATTATATATTTATGTGTGTATAAATTATTAAAACCATTTAGCTGCTCGTTCTATGTGTGATTTGGGAGTTCAGTTCCAAGCAGCTCCTAAAATGGACACTGACACCCAATTTTACTATGTTTAATTATTTCAGTTGTAGTCAGCAATTATAGATCAATCATATTCAGATGAAAAATTTCACGTAATCGTTAAAAATACTTAAACAATTTGGGGCAATTTAAAAGCAAATACCATATAAGTAATCCCTAATCGTTCTTGTACTTATATAAAACTATATCTTTATACATACATATTTATATATATATATATGTGCTTTGTGTACGTATAGAAAATCTACTGACATTTTGTTCGTATTGAGAGCCCCTCGGACAGAGTCGCAGAAATCAAGTAAATCCGGAACGTATTCAGTTTTTAGCACAGTTTGTAATTCAATTCCATATTTATTTAGGATATAATTTGTAGCACTTGGTTGCAGTCCACGTTCAGATCGGAGTTACTAGTCCAAACGCTCTATTCGATAAGGCCGAGCGCTCGTTTTGAGTATTTTTTTTTTTTTTTAGTTGTTAAGCATAATTATTAAATTAAAGTTTTACACAACTGCAAGTCTAACAAAATGTACAAACTTTAATCTAGGCATAGATTTAATATATATTTCATGTTCTGATTTTGTTACACATTTAAAATCCTATTCAGTATTTGCAGGAAAATTCATTTAAAAAATTATTTTGTGTTAGTTTCTTGGCGTTTTTGGACAGCATCGTAAATAAAATAATAAACGTCATACTTTACATATATTTATATTTATACTTTGCAAGTAATTCTCTCATTATTTGATTATAGACTTCGTTTGCTCTTCATTTTGATGTACTTCAGAGTTTTGTATAAACAATATGCAAATTCAAAAAACATATCATGCCAAATGATAATTCAGTGCTTAGCACATTTTCTACTTTCCATATGAAATGTGTTTTTTTGTGCATTGAATTTAAATATATATCCAAAACTCAGAGTTGTTACAAAATAATATATAAAGGATATAACTAAATCGCAATGCGCTTGCTATGATATACAATATTGTTAATTATAATTACAATATAATTATCACTGTTGCTGGTTTAACATGTTGTTGTTGTTGCTGCTGTTGTTGTTGTTGCTGCTGTTGTTGTTGTTGCTGCTATTGTTGTTGTTGCTGCTGCTGTTGCTGCTGACGGACTTAGCCGGTGGCCTCTGTGGTTTCCGGCTCGAATACATCGTCCGACTCTTGGCCAACCATATATTCGCCTTCCTCGTGCTCGTGCTCCACATCCTCATCGTAGTCATCGGGATACTCACCAAACTCCGACGACTCACCAAGCGTCCAGGCATCGTTTTCCATTGAGTTTCTTGGACTGTAATTTATGCTGCCGGTTAGCGTCAAATTGTTGGCCGGTCGCTGGACGCTGGGAGAGAAACAGATTCAGTTTTAGTATTGGTAAATAACACAAATTAATAATAATAATTGTGAAATGTATTCAATGCTTGTGGTTAATACAAATCGAGTGCTAAACTAGCGACTAACTAAGCGATTTTTTTTTTTGTTAAATTGTTGTCTATGCTATGTGTGTGTGTGTGTTAGAGTGTGTGTGTGTGTGAATGAATTATGTGTTAGCTGAGGTGTTATCGCTGTTATCGTATGATAAGTGTAAGTTGGTAAGTAAGTAATAATAACTGGTAACTGGTTAGTTTCAAGGTATGTACAAAAAAAAAACAAGGCAAACATTTGTACACAGTTCACAAACAGTTGTTAAAAACTGATGGTTTTTGTTAAAGAAATGGTTGTTGAGGGGGGTTAAAGTTCATAGGTTATGATACGGTTATGATATGCTAAGACTTTGCTTTGTTATGGATGCGTATTTGTCGCACACGAAGCTTTCAAAGCTGCTCAATACAAACAGGATAGAATATAAATTAATTTAATTAATTAACATTCTTTTTTTTCTTTTTTTTTATATTTGAGACAATTTGCACAATTGCGAGCAACAACAACAACAGCAACGAATATAATGAATCAAATGCATAAATGTGGAATGTAACAAACAAGTAAAGAGCAACGAGTAACGAGCAACTAGTAACGAGCAACTAGTATCGAGTAGCAAGTAGCGAGTACCGATTGACGAGTACTCGCTGGGTGCAGCAACTTTTCTATTACATTGGCAACTCGTCGAAAGCGTCGCCATTCGTTGTCGCTGTCGTTGGAGACTCGAAAGGGATTCGTTCGTTTTGTGTGCAACGAATAATATCCATAAATACAATCTCGTTGCTTTCGTGGGGAGGGTGGGATTCACATTGATTTGTTGAGTATTTACCACTGGAATTAACTTCTAGTGTCACAATCAAGATTAATTTACGTAGTTAGGAACCGCAATTCGTTGGTTTTTTTGCCTGCTGCCTTGCACCGCACCTCATGTTAAATATATATATTTTTCAGAAGATTGCTTTGCTTAATATGTGTGTGTGTGTGTGTGTGGGAGTGTGTGTGTTGGTGTGTTTGGTTTTGTTGGAAAGTAGTAGTCGAATGTTGTTGTTGTTGTTTTGTAGGCTGTATGTGGTTGTTGTTGTTACAGATCGGTCACTAGCACACCATCCCTTGGTCATAATTGTCCACGGCGATAGTGTGAACGTGATGGTCTACAAATTGCAGATGCAGTTGGGTGTTTGGTTTTTTTTTGGTTTTTTGGTTTTTGGTGTTGGATTTGTAGGTGTTCACAGAAATTAAAAGAAAAGAAAGTAATTAGCAAAATTAAAAACAGGACGTGAGCTTAAACATTATTAAACACTAGTTTCCTACTATTATTACTACTATTTGTAGATATTTGGAGAGCAAAATGAAAACACAAAAAAAGGAAAACTAAATTCCTACAAATTGGTTATTTGCAGGAAATATGCAATATTGGTGTGCCTACATCTTCAGCACGGATCACATCTACAAAGGATTAGATCGTAAGCGTGGTTAAAAAAAATTGGTGAGTATATTGCGATTATATTTAATTGGCCGATAAACGCACCTTTACCTCTAGCCGCGAAATTAACCACAACCTTAAGCTAATAATTAAAAGAATAAAAATAGGAGAAAAAATAGCATATTACGCACAACAGGAAATATACAAAAAAAAAATACGTAAATTACAAAAATAACTCTAATTAGTCAATCGATAAATATCTAATCAAATTCTCGTTGATAGTCTAATTATCTACTTATTCTTAGCTTACAAACTAATTAAGGCCTTCAGTTATTGATCAATTTGAAATTGTAATTTTACTAATTAAAATTATGGCATATTTTGTTCTATACCTTGCTAAATATATTCCCCAATATCATAAAGTTTTGATCTGTTTATAAATAAAATAACAAATTATGGAACATATCAAAAAAAAATTAGGTTGAAATTCATTTTAAATATTATATAAATTACTATTTAAAAAAATGAAGTAAAATATCTAAAAAAAAAATAATAATAATTATAGAATTGACTTCTATTTGAAGGTGAAAAAAACAAGCTAAAAACAGCTTTCAGCTTTAAAATTAATATGGTCTAAATTGATTGTGGTTTAAATACCAAACTTTTCTTTAAAATCAATTTCAGATTATAGATAAAAAAAACTTTTCAGCTAAAATGTTGAATGTTGATTTTAAATGGAATTAAAACTTTACAAAAAACAAAACTAAAAAAACGTTTGCCTATTTGAACAAAAAAAAAAAATGCCTGTCTGAATTTGCTGCAGCTAAGATGGGGCAAGTTGTTTTGGGGTGTGGCGTGTGGAGAGGGAGGGCTTACTCAAAACATCTGTTTAAGACCTAAATGTTGTACACATATTATATTAATAATAGTATTCGCTGCTCCTTCGCACATTCGCCGGTGCTGAGAATTTACCTTTCGAATGGTGCCGCATCGTTGGCCGCCTCATTCAGCTGGCGATGCATATCGATCTGGTGCTGATTGGTGGTCTGGGCACGGCGTGCCTCCTCCTTGCGGCGTCGATCCTCGGCGGCCGCTTTCATCGGATCGTAGGTGGAGCGTCGCTTCCACATGACCATCTCGACCTCCTTTTGTTTGTTCACTGCAAGCAAAGATGGTAATTCAAATGGGGATTCAATTTTGCGAGTGTTTTGTACTCACTTGAGGCATCGCGTCGCACAGCGGATGAGGCACGCATCCCAGAGACGCCACCGCCCAGCGATGTGGTGCTGCTGTTCATCACCGAGGTGTTCGAGCGAACACTTCGATTGCTGGTCCGAGTGCCGTCGCCACGCGTCAGACCCATGGATGAGGCGCTGGGACTGCGCTTCATTTGCTCGGCCGGCTTCAGGGTGCTCTTCGCATCGTTCTTGCGTAGAAAACTATTCGATTGCGCCGACTTGTACTTGGATATATCCAGATACTTGGGCTGGACACGCCCCTGCTGCTGCTGCGACTCCCGGGCACTGTTCGCATTTGCATTCGCCGTTTGCAGCAGCTGCTTCTTGGCATTGGCCAGACTGCTGGGCACCTGCTGCGCCAGCCGGCTCAGACTTGTCTCGCGCGGCATCGACTGCCGCGTCTTAGTTGCCGCACAGCCGGAGGCGGCACGCGGTGCACTCTTGATGCCACGACGCGGCAACTCCGGCGTATTTGGACAGGCCACCAGCCCGGCAGCTGACTGGGCAGCCAAGCTCAATTTGCCAGCAGGCGCCGAGCTGGGCTTCGATGGCGTCGCGTTGCCTGCCACACGCTGTTTGCTGCGCTCGATCCGCATGAGCAGCGCCTTGTTGAGCCGCGTATTGCTCAGCGGCACAGCTGCTTCCGAGTTGTTGTTGTTGTGCGTCGACTGTTGCTGCTGCTGCTGGTGCTGCTGATGTTGCAAGTGCTGCTCAAACTCCTCCTCATCGCCGCTGGAGTAGTAGGGACCGGTGGTGCCCAGTTCATCCTCATCGTTGATGTAGTATTGGAGCTCATTGTCGTAGTCGCTGTACGAAGATTGCTCAAAATTATTGCTGCTTGCGGATTTCTTTAGTTGCAGCTGCAACTGTTGCTGCTGCTGCTGCTGTTGCTGTTGTTGCTGTTGCAGATGACGCGCTGCTGGCGGCATGTATAGATTTTGAAAGTTGGGTCGCGCCTGCCTCTGCATCGCTTGCAGCGTTCGATTCTGCTGCTGGAAGGAACTGGAGCGACGCAGAGGCGATATGGAGCCACCGCAGAGCGCCGATGCCGGCAGCTCGAGCTGCTGCTCCACATCGTCCAGAGAGTTCTTGCGGCGATGCAGCTGCTTCAGCAGATAGTCACCGCTGGTGAGCAGCTGCAGCTGCGCCTCGTTGATGCTGCTGGTCATCAGAGCACGATGCAGCGGCGATCGACGATAGCCCGCCGTCGTCTCCAGACTATGCTGTGGACTGCACTGAGCCGCCGGCGATTTGTTAACCGAACTCCGACGCGAATTTGACTGTGACGGCAACTGTTCCATGGCCGGTCTCGAGCGGCTGGCACTGCGCGCACGCCCCAACGTGTGCAGCGGCGATGGTATCTTGCTCGGGCTCTTTGGCGGCTTATACGGCTCACCCGGCAACTGGCCCTGACCACCATGGCTGCACAGCGCCGGATCGCTCGCGTAGTCACAGTCACCCAGCAGACGATATCTTTCGGCCAAACTCCGATTCAATTTGGCAGCTGCCGCATATTGTCGCTGCTGCTGACTGTACAAACTGAGGCTGTCATCCGTCAGCGAATCCCCTCCCGTATCCGAGCAATTGTAACTCCGCGTCATCAGCTGCAACAGGCAAAGCAAATTATTAGTTTATTGTTATTTTTATATATTATTATTATATATATTATTATTATATATATTATTATTATATATATTATTATTATATATATTATTATTATTTATATTATTATTATATATATTATTATTTATTATATCATTATTATTATAAATATTATTATTATTTTTATATTGATTTTAGTATTCATAGAAATTCCTAATCCGAAAGCAATATTATCAACAATATTAAGCAAGAATTTAATCTTTAAATGTAGCTTTATTCGATAGATAATTTAACTATCGAATTTATAGCTATGGAAAAAATTGACTATTTCCAGATGTACTTTTTAGGGGTATAATTTTAGCCTGATTTTTATAGCTGAATCGCGTTTTTAGCTTTAAATGTAATATTATTCTAGATGCCAAAACATAATGGAAAAAAATATGATTTTTGAAAATAGAGTTACTTTTCAACAAATTGTGGCTTTGGAAAGGTTTAAGCTATTCCAAAGGGCATTTCTTGAGAGTAGAATTCGAATCGTGTTTCCAACTTTGAAATGCAGTTTTTATATAGAAATCAAACAACGATTAATACGATAAAAAAAAAAATTATAGCTATGGAAAATTTAGTCCATTTACAGAAATATTATTTGGGTGAATAATTTAAACATGATTATTTCGAATCTGAATTGCGTTTATAACTTTAAGTGTAGTATTATTAAAGAGATCAAACCAAGACTCTTTGAAAATCTGATCTTTTGGTCAAGCTGCAAGGATTAAACCCCTTTTGGGTTCAATCTTAACATGAATTGCAATCACAAAATGTATCACAAACGAAAAATGCAAAGCTTTTAAAAATCAATTAATTTTTCTCAGTGCAATTTGAAGTTTTGAACCCACCTGTGCCTGGGCCTGCTGCTGTTGCTGCCTGCGGCTGGCCGAGCTGCTACTGACATCCTGGGCGAGACTGCGAGCGCGTGCATTGCGTGCCCACTCCTGAATCCAGTCCTGCTTTGTTGGCGCCGACTGCAGACGCGCTGCCTCCGTGGTGGGCGTCGTTGGCGTCTCGGGCAGCTGATGATGCAAATGTGACTGCTGTTGTTGCTGCTGTTGTTGTTGCTGTTGTTGTTGCTGTTGCTGCTGTGTGTTGCTGCTGGTAAAGACATTCAAGCGATATTCGGCCTTCTGGCGATCTGTGGCGCTGCCCGCCATGGACATAGCCTGAGCATGCCGGAGCTTGGCCTCATTGCTGACATACTCGGAGCTGTCGATCTGTGACGTGGACAGGCTGTGCGATGCGTGACGCGGCTGCCTGGGATGCGTGTCCAGGGCACGCTGCTTGGCCAGCACACCGCTGGTGGTGACGCTGGTAAAGCAGCCCACATCGGCGGCCGGTGTACGGGGCGGCGATGGTGGCGTCAGTGGCGTTAGTGGCGCCTGCGGCTGTGCTTGGCGCAGCACACCTCGCGACTTTAGCTGCTGCAGATAGGCGCCGGTGGCATTGGCCGTGGTGCTGCTACCCTTCTGCTCCTGCTGCGGCGTCTCGTGATAGTAGTTGATCTCCAGCACATTGTTCTGCCGGTTTGGCTTGACCGACAGCTGTTTGGGTCGCGATTTTGCACTGCGATCGATGTTCATGAGATCCTTTTGCTCCTCGGTGTAGTTGTCGCCATCCAGCGTGTATGTGCCCGCCTCACTGACAGCATCATCGCCATCTCCCCCACACTCGCCCGCCCCCAACGCCTTTAGGTCATCGAGCGGCGGATGCGGACACAGCAGCTCCACCTGCTGCAACGCCAACTTCATCGCCGTCGATCTGGGCGTAAATTGATTGCTGCGATTCGCCAGCAGATTGGTGGCGCCTTTCGGCGTAGGCCTGGACTTGCCAGTTGCCACCACCTTTGGGGCAGCTGGTTTTGGTTCTGGCACTGCTGCTACACCGGCTGCCGTCGCCGAGCTGCGCGGCGACCAGCTGTGCCGCTTGGCGGCGTCTCGAACGCGAGAGGCGCTGCGTTCGCGTACGCGCAACTTGACGGCTGGTGTTGCTGCCGCTTGTTCGTTGGTGGGCGTGGCCGGCACTGAGGCATCATCGTTGCTGGCCTCGCCATTCTCCAGCTTGGACATGGAGGCGCCACGTTTGTGGCGACTCTGAAAACGCTCCATCATTGTCTTGTAGCGTGCCGCCTGCACAGCTGCATCATTCTCCGACGCATCGAAATGATCAATGGTGAAGGAAAGCGCCTGTTTGGTGGATGTGGAATTCGATGCCGTCGAATCGTCCTCATCCGCAGCAGAGATATCAGTGTTGTTGCTGTTGTTGTTGTGATTGTTGCTGCTGTTGCACTTGTTGTGGCTGTTGCTGCTGTTGCTGTGGCTGTTGCTGTTGTGTTGATGAGTCGTCGCTCTGCTCAGCACAGCCGCTGCAAATTGTATGGAAAAAGCAAACAATTAAATTATTTTTTTATTTATTTATTTATTTATTTACAACAGCTTTGAATAATTCCGTTTGAGCGGTGAAAACGAGAGACTAACTTGCCACAGAATTCAACTGAACGAGCGCACCAACTCAAGTGGCAAGCAACCCAAAGCAAACGCAAAGCCAGTAAGTGAGCACAAGTGCCACAACAAGCGGCAGGGGCAGGTTCAGCAACCATGCAACCAATTGGGCGCTTGCCACTCGGGGCGCAACAAAAATGCTTTGTTTGTGTGCAAAACTAAATTGAAATTGAAATTAAACAAAACTCAAAACTAAATCGATTTTATATTCAACTAAAAAAATTTTAAATAAATTTTGCTCGATTTAAATATTTAATTCTAAATTAAAAAACAGAATTGATAGCTTTGCAGAATTTTAAAGATATAATAATTTATGGTAGATCTAATAAAAAACTAGTTTTTGTTCAAAAATTCATTTATATATAAGATGTGTAACAAATAATCTATCAAAATCAATTTTATATAATTCAGAATATGATCTTTTTCTCTGAGAAACCTAAATTTCAGTTAAGATTTTGGCATATTTTTTTAGTAAGAACTACAACTTAATTTAGGAGCTGCATTTATAAATTAAAATAAAAATACAATTTAAAATTCAATTTAAAAAAAAAGGGAGTATAAATGGGAAAATAAGGTGTGCACAACAAACCAGTCAAGTTGAGCAGGTGGGGAACGGTGCATCCGATAATGATCAGTCATTTCGCTGGCCAACAATGCTGAATGCAAGTGATGACGCCCACCTGTATTATGGATATTCCCCCACTGCTTCCGCTAGCTATACTCATTTTTTTTTATTCCTCATTTTTGCTTTGCATTATTTCCGCGGCAGAGCGAACAAAAAAAAAAAAACAGAAAATGAAAATCAAAAAATTTGCTTTCAAGTTTTGCCAAGCCAGTGATCTCAGTTGTAGCGCTGGACGGGACTGGACGTGATCTATGCCTGACTGCTACTGTATATGCATATATATATATATAAATATATATATAATAATATATATATATATATCTATGTAGACATCTACTTATAAGACTCAAGCGAAAACGAGCAGTGCAGCAAAATGAAGGTTAGAGTTCGTTGATTTCGGTCAATTGTGTGTGTGTGTTGGTGTGTGTGCGCGTGTGTGTTGGTGTGTGCGCGCGTGTGTGTTGGTGTGTGTGCCTGTGTGTGTTGCTGTGTGTGCCTGTGTGTGTTGCTGTGTGGTCTCCCAATTGTTTACGCTCCGGCTGCCTCAGCTTTGTTATTTAGATGCACGTGTCTTCCGTTACGCCTTGCAACTTCAACTTCTCGAATTTGGCCTTAGGGCTGACCAAATTTTTTTTTGAGCGATTTCACTCAACTATTTTTGGCCGCAAATCAATTTATTTTCAGATACTTTTTTCGGCGAAGAAGAAATTGGTAATAGATAAACAGGAAACACGAAACAAAAGCGGCAATGATTTTGTTTAAAACGAAAATTAGCTTTTAATTAGAAAATTACTACTATTGTAGAATGGAAAAAGCAGTAGTAAAAATTTGAACAAAAATTTTATTTAATTAATATCCGCTCAAAATCAGATTAGTTTTGGTTATTTATTACAACCATTTCCGTTTCATAACGGACGAAATTTAAAAGAAGTCTTAATAAAAAATACATATCAATAAATTAAATTAATTGCAACAATATTAATATATTGAATCTTTTGTCGTTTTACAAATTAAAATATTTATTATATATGGAATTTTCCGTTTTAAGTGTATTCAACAATATTAATGAATTAAATCTTTTGCCGTTTTACAAATTATAACAAAACAAATATTTATTATTTTCCGTTTTACTCGGAAATTCAACAATATTTATGAATTAAATGTTTTGTCGTTTTACAAATAAAAATAAAACAAATATTTATTATATATGGAATTTTCCGTTTTAACTGTAAGTTCAACAATATTTATGAATTAAATGTTTTGCCGTTTTACAAATTATAATAAAACAAATATTTATTATATATGGAATTTGCCGTTTTAACTGTAAGTTCAACAATATTTATGAATTAAATGTTTTGCCATTTTACAAATTGTAATAAAACAAATATTTATTATATATGGAATTTGCCGTTTTAACTGTAAGTTCAACAATATTTATGAATTAAATGTTTTGCCGTTTTACAAATTGTAATAAAAGACTGACTCATCAAACGTCAATTGTGGAGACAATGACCTCAATCAAATGACAATTTATGATCGCATCGAAGCTTTCTCTGCTGTCTTCAGGCAAACATATATATTTCTATATATATATATATATATATATATATATATATGTATAGATAAATATAATCACATTTAAATACATGCAAAACCGCAAGAGTTGAGCATATTGTTTTATTTGTTGATGGCATTTGAAATGGGCGAAACGATTCTAAAAAAAAAAATATTTATTAGCTGCCCGAAAGCAAAACTAGTCAGCTTAAAAGTTATTCAACGTTTTAACGGGAATGACGTAAGAATCGCTTACGAATCGGCCAATTATAAACGAATTGAAACCTGTTGCCATTTAATAGCTGGGAAACTGATAAAATTGCTATCGATTTGCTTTTTGTGCAGTTGGCTTAAATGGAACACGCAATATTCATAATTGGTAAGAGAATGCAGCCCAAAAACCAAACAGCAGGCATCGAGCCCTTCAATTTCTTGAGCTTGACTTTCCAAAAAGAAAAAAAAAAAAAACCGAACTCAAAACTAGAAAATGAAAATAACAACGAATAGTTTCAACATCAAATGGCTGTAATAACATTTTGCTTATTTATTTATTGCAAAAAGTAAAAGCGCACATAACAATTAACAAAAAATTAAAAAAAAAAAAAAGTGAAGAAAAAAATCATTTAAAAACTGTAACGGCAACAGACAACAAAAAACAATAACAATGGCAACTAACCGAATATTGACGAGCTAACAGACAATATTTTTTTTGGCATGCTTGCTGGTCAGTGTAATTAGCGGTAGCTGTGTCGTGTTAGTTGTGGCCTTTGTGGCAAGCACAAAGCACAGTGGCAACACTTCCTGCCATAGTCTACTGACATGGATCATTTTGGGTTGGTTGTTGTTGCAACAAGCTCACAACTCGCTGTTCTACATTGCAAACAAAAATCACGTAATGTGCAACCAGCAAAACAATATTCGCAATTTTGTCATTATTTATTAAACTGAAATACCCTGTCTCGGACTATTACCGGTTGTGCTCTTGCAACAGACTCAGTTGGAGGCAAGTAAACGATTTACAAATAATATTTATAGGACAGGCATTACTACTTTACGTGCAGTGTATTCTACACTCTTCAAAAATCACAAAATTTCTATGTGTTGCAGAATTCTAAAATTATTAATAAAAATTAATATTTTTTGAGTTCCACAAACACTTTAAGCAGATTATAAAATTTATTTACTTAAGCTAAACTATATTAAAAAAATAAGCTCTAACCAAAAAAAAAATACATAAAACCTTTAAAATTTAGAGCATTTTTATTTCTCAGCGTAAAGTTTGTGCAAACTTTGCACTTCAGCGAACTGCAACGATTGTTGCCAATTGTTCATCAAATGTTGCCAATTGTTCATCAAATGTTGCAAGTATTAACTTAAATTAGATAAGGTTCGTCACAGTGTTGGCTTTAATAGTAGGTCGAGTGGTGGTAGGAAATTGCAATCAATTGGCCAGTAACTGGGCTAACTTCTGCTAATAACCAATATTAAAACATGCTTAACTACAAAATATGAGCTTAACAACGGCTTAAAGAGTTTTAAGTAATCTCATCCATCATCTCCACTTAAAGCTTAATTACACTCTTTAACACATCGTAAACTGCAAAAAATCTAGAGTATTTTTTTTGCACATATTAAAAATCTCTCCGAAATGCTTGCGGCTTCGATTGCGTTGTGCGAGAAAAAAAACAACAACAACAACAACGCTTTGCTTTGGGTGCCGCTGAGTCAGTGTCGCCTCAATTGAAGTATTTTGCTTGGTTTTGTTTTTTTTTTGGTTTGCGGGAGGGTAGGTGAGGGGAGTGATTAACGTGCACGGCATGAAAATAGTAGATAATCACAGCAACTGTCCAATTGTGCAAGATCTGACAGTCATAAACACAAATAATACGAGAAAAATATAAAACTTTGGACTGACAAAGTTTAAATACCCTAATAAAGTTATTACATTCATTAGTTGCATATTGGTTTAAGAATGATTTATAATAAAACAATAAAATTATTTATATTATTAATTCATTCTGTTTCTATATCTGTAATTTCATTGAAAACAAAATTTGCCACAAAATCAAAGAGAGATTCCAAGAGGGAAAGAGTATAAATATCAACAACTGATAAATACCATGACAAAACACCTATCTTTCCCAAGCACTCGTGGAGGAAACTGTGTCACAACTGGCCGCACAGCTATTGGATTATGTCACCCTCAACTCGTTGCAACAAAACGTCGCATAAATTCCATAGAATTTCGCGGAACAGCAATTGGCTTTGTTTAAACAAACAAGTCAACCAAACAAATTACAGTACATTTGTTGGTATATCTGAGAAACATTTGAAATATTTGCAATTCACAATTGTGTCTCGATTTAAACGTAAAATAAATGTAATTATAAAAACGATGGGCAATGTGCCAAAAATGCTGTTAGCCTTGTGCCTAAAATTTATGACGATCGATTTGATTTCCAAGCCATACAGATGTGTATGGAAAATAATCGCCACGATTTTGAATATTTTAATTATTTCGCAATATTTAACAATAAAAATCAATCAAATATTAGGCAGTCTAACTTATTCATCACCTAGTTTCAAATTTTTTTCTATTTTTATACAAATGTATAATTAGTTAGCAATTACTAATTATAGTTGCATCTCAGAGAGAGAACTGCTTTAAGTGAAAAAATACACAACTAGTTTTAGGGCAACGTCCCACTGTGCAACTCCCTTTTATACTCTGTTCTTTTATGGGTGTGTTTTGCGTATGTTTAAGTTGTGCCTGTGTTCGTCTGTTTGCCATGACTAGCGCAATAAATATTTGCTTTAAAGCCGTGGCTTAAACATGTCAGCAAAATAGCTTCATTAAAAATTCAAATTAAAATTCACAACAAAAAAGAGACAAGTTTAACAACAACAACAACAAGATCATGTTTCTTCTGCTGCTCCTTTCTGCGCGTCTGCTTTGACAGCAGCGCAGTAACTGCGACTGCGACTCTTTTGTATATTTGCTGCTCACCTTTTTCGGCCGGCGATTGCGGCGGTTTGCCCAAACAGAACTTTGTGTTTGACTCATCGATGGCAGCGCCAAGTCCTATTAGGCTCGATGAATGCATTTGCTGCTGCTGTTGCAGTCGCTGCGCAGCTGAACCTGACGTCGCCGCTTCCGTTTGCGTTTCCTGCTTCTCCTTATTCTGCTCCTTCTGCTTTTCCTGCTCCTTCTCGTTGTCGCTTATGATCTCGGCAATCTTCTTGATATTCTCGGGCGTTGTGTCGGCTTTCTCTTGTCCATCATCTTCGTCATAGCGACTCCTTCTGCTGTTTGTGTTGTGGTTGCTGGACATTTGTTTGTCGACTGGAGTCGCTTCAGACGTTGCTGCTGACGCTGCGTTTGTTGCTACTCCTGCTGCTGCTGTGTTTGCTGCTCCTGTTGCTGGCGATGCTGCAGTTGTCGCTGCCGACGTAGCCGTTGTGTCATTAGCGTATGATGTCATATTAAGCTTGGCCAACTTGAATGGCAACGATTCTCTTTTGTGTGTTGACTTTGGAACTACACCTATTTTATTATTATCTCTCTTTTTGGCTTTCCTTTCACTTGTTAATTTAGTTAATTAATAAATAAGCACGGCATGTTGACCACAAGCAGCTGCTGCGTTCTCTCTACTACTAATTTCAGTTGCTACGCTTTTCGCTGCTGGCGTTGCTGTTGCTGCTGGCGTCGCTGCTTACGCAAATTCCTGCACGCCTACTTCGCTTTAAGTAAAAGAAATGATGACGAGCATTACATAAAGAACAAGCAAGAACACGGCACACGCACAAAACACAGACGCCGATACACACACACATGCACGCATCCATACACACACACAGACGGGACAGTGTTAATGACCATGCGACGACATGTTCAATTGTTCAGTTTTCTTATTGGGCGAACGGTCGAGCATGCATGGAAAACCAATTTGAGCATTTTCCACTTCAACATAAAAATAGCCGCCGATTTTGCCTTTTCAAGGTTGCTTTTGTTTTTCTTGTTGTTGTTCTTATCGAATTTTTGCTATGCCTTTTGTTCGATTCTTATTTTTACATGTGAACATTTTTGGAAACAGCAGCCGACACTTACACATATATGCACACACACACACATAAACGTTTACATTCAAGGGCGCCGCGTTCACTGCACTTGTTTTTGCTTTTACTTTTCTTTTTGCTTTGCCTTTGCTCTTCAGAACGCGTTGTCAGTGTTGATAATAAACTCTTAACTTTTGTAAACACAACTCTGTCCGCCTTGCATTGTTTCTTGTATATTAATTTAATTCTTAGCACGCGCAGTCGACGTAGTCGCTGCTGCTGAACGCTTACTCACGCCAGTACAGACACAGTTAAGACTGTAAGAGTCAAGTCGAGGCAGTGTGTGTTTTGGCCAAAAGTGACGTATGGCAACGGGTTGGGAGCGAGAGAGAGATTACTGAAAGAGAGGCGGAACGGGTTTTGAGTGAGAGAATGCTATGAAACAGCTGCTGCGCGATCTTTGCTCTATGTAGCAGAGTTGCCTTTTGTGAGAGTCTTATTAAGGGTTGTCAACTACAACATTTGTTCATATTGCTAGCCGAACTACTAAAATGAGTAGCGACTGAAATATATAAATATATAAGTGAAAAATAAATATATGTGAGTTTCCCGCAGCTTGATTTTTTAATACATCAAATATAGTCTGAAGAATAAATATATGTGACTTGATTGTCCCATTTTTTTTTTATATCAATAAAGTGTGTACTTAATAAACCACACAAAACATATTTATAAAACTCGGTGGCAACATATTGATAACGAAACTACAAAATTTAGTACAGGTTTAAAATGATATATTAAATAATATGTATATATTAATATTATAAATCGTATAAGACACAAATAAATGTGACTTGTTTTTAATTAGATAAGAAAATATTTGCAAATAAATGAACCACTCAATATAAACATATCACTAGGTGGCAACGCTGTAAGTTGAGGCGCGAAGATAATTTGTTGTTAGGTTTGGCTCTTTGCTCTCTTTCTCTCCCTAAGCCGCGATCTCTGAACACACACGCTTGATGACACATTGATTGTTTTGGATGGTGAACTCGCCACACAAAATGAGCTAATTAATTCAATGATATTGGCATACATCAATGTTAATTAGCCTTAATATTTTACGCCTGAACAGGCACAATAAGTTTTCGAGACGTACAGGTAGACAGTAGACAGACAGGTGTCCTTCGCATGTCATTAATCCGAGCTATTTATATTTATATAGCGAATTGTTGCACATGAATTTCATTGAAATTAGCCTTGCAGTAAAAATATAAATTTAGACAATCAGCTGCAGCTGGACAAGTGGCAGTCAACCAAAACAATTGCCGCACAAATGATAAGAACTTTTAATACACACTCTCGCTCGCTGTTTGGCACGCGCATGCTCTCTCTCACTCGCTCTCTCAGCATTCTTTTGTATTGGCATTTTTGCTGGCTTTGCACTTGTTCAGCGCTCAATATTTCTTTGAATTTCTTGTCTACTTAGCAGCTTGTCATGCAGCTAAATGCATTTGTAACACTTATTGCACATCACGTTCAAGAATTTAACTCCTTATTTATTATAGAGTTGTATCAAATTACTTTTTGCGAAGTGCAAGGAAAACCAGCGCCAGAAACTGCAACTTTTCGCGTTTGTTGTGCCAATCAGACTAGAGATGGCCAAAGCTGCGATATATCGACCACAACGATGAACAAAGTGACCAGCAAATTCTAAAATTAAATATACTAAAAGTTGAGCAAAAATATACTAGCACACTATGGCGCTGAAATATTTGAAATTCAAAATTAGAATAAAACGATCGCAATTAACAACTTGCTTCTGCTTGTTTTAAATGATTGTGTTATATATAATATAGTTAATAGTAACATTCTAAATATAAGAGTAAGCTTAAGCTATCATTATCTTAAAGGTCCAAGCGTACTCCAAGCCACGCTTATCGATATGATGCTTTGGCGGAAACTTGATGTGCACCTTATTGTGACTTGCTGTCCACTGTGAATGCCGACAGTTGATTAGAGCGATGGACTAAATTTTGAAATTTGAATGCTCACCTCGATCATTGTATTCTCCATGCCTAACATGGTAATTTCCGTTGTGACCTTATCCAAGGTGAGCCCCAAATCCAAACCGGCGAGTAGCACTTGGCGATATCTATTGAGGTCCTTGCCCAGCGGATAGATGTCCAGCTCATTGGTATCGTAGGGATATTCCAGCACAAAAGCATAGACGATGACACCACCATTCGACTGCTCCCCTCCCTTTGTATACCATACGTGCGGCGTCAACGTGTCATTCTGATAGATCCAGGGCAGGCTGCCATAGATGCCTTCGCCGTTGATGCGCAGCCAGCGGCCCATGTCCCGCAGACGCTCCTCGAAGATGGGCAAAATGGTGCCGTATTTTGTGGGTCCCACATTAATCAGCACGTTTCCATTGCAGCTGACGGTGCTCACAATTTCTGGAAAGGCACAAATTCATATCTACACTCAGAACAAAAATTGATAAAAGAATTCTTACCCTTGATAACTTCTTTGGTGCTCATGAAATCCTTAAGGGTAACATCGAAACGCTGTCCCCAGCTGGTGCGATCCAAGGTGAATGCGTTCTCCCACTTGTGCTCTTGGAGCACGCCGGGATTGTAGCGATCCGCACAGTTGTAAAAGTCACCATGCCGGCAAGCAGTCTCAAATCCCCAGCGATCGTTGGTCACAATTGTGTCGCGGACGGGACTGTCGTTATAGAGCCACGCAATAAACTCCTCCGATTTCCAGTACTTGGCCGGCGCCTCCCAGTCCCCATCGGACCAAATGATCTCCGGCAAATACTCATTGACCAAATCCATTTGCTCCGGCCTCACCTTGTAGTCCACAAAGTGCTGCTGGAGCAGCAGATGCAGCTTGTCATCGATCCACATCCGATTGAACCACTCGAACAGCGAATAATACAAACCAAATTTTAAATCCGTAAAACTGCGCAAAGCCGTCGATAGCTCCTCTGTGGAGGTGATATAAATTATATATTATTAGCAGCAATTAAGATTACAGAAATCAAGGAATTATAGGAAAATTATATAAATTAAGTTATCATTAAGAAATCAACAAATCAGATAGATTAGATTAGGAAAAACAATTGGGCAAATGGAGCAACAAATTTCAAATATACAAAACGATATCAAAAAAGAGAAAACAAATTGCAAAATCTTAGAAATAATAATAATAAGTTGAGTAGTTTTAGTGTTGTTGTTTTCAGTGGTTCTGAGACTTCAGGATCTGTGTAGATAGTTGTTGATCAATGATAAGCAAGATTTCTAAAGTAATTACAAGAATTGGTGGATTTCGTAAAGTCTTTGGCTCCTTTGGTGGCGACTTTTTCTAGGACGTGGTAAAGACGATCGCTTGACGAGTAGCTAACCTTTTGAACTATATTTCCATCTGGAATACTTTGATGGACTAATCGGTATTATTAATAGGTAATAATAATTATAGGTATCAACAAGTTCAGATCACTAACAATCTGACTGCCAAAGAGTAAACCTCAATAAATAGCTATGTCAAACTGAGAGTTTGTATTAATTTCTGCTTATTTCTAGTTTTAATATTAGCTAATTAGAATCTCTTGCTCAACCTAATATAATCTATTTTACTAGGAAAAAATGTCCTATCATTCAACTAATCAAGTCTAGAAAAGTTTTCAGGCCCTGATTACAATCTAGACTTAAGTCAAAAAGACATCATTATCTTTTTGTGATTAATGTCGTTTTAGTTACTTTCTACAATTATATAAATTTTGTTGCAATAAAGTTGACTATTTAGTCTTCTATAATTATTCCAGAACTTTGTAATACTTACTTATAATATCACGTTTTGGGCCCACATCCACTGAGTTCCAGCCAAAGCTGTGCTTTGAAGGCCACAGCGTGTAACCGTCGTGATGTTTGCTGGTCAGCACCACATATCTGATAAGAGGTTTGTCATTATCAGTTGAGAACAATATATACTATATATAGTCTATATACAAGCTGACCTTGCACCGCTATCCTTAAAGAGCAGAGCCCACTGCGTGGCATTGAACAATTCGGCTGTGAATTGCTCACCAAATTGTTGATAGGTAAAATCTGGTTTATAATTGCGTTGCATAAATCGTATATAGTCGGGATTGCGTAGATCTGTGTATGAAAGACGGCAATTGTTCATTTCCGATTTGTGAGTGTGCGTCGCTTGTGCTCTTCTTCTTTCTCTTCTGCTTGAACTCACTTATCCAATTGGTCCAGAACCACTCGGATCCAAAGCTGGGCACTGAGTAAACGCCGTAGTGCAAAAATATGCCCACCTTTGCCTCATCGTACCAGCGGGGCAACGGTCTCTGATCCAGGCTCGCCCACTTTGCCTCGTACCTGGTACGATGACCAGTCGGAGTTTGTCCACAGTTGCCACAGGCTGCCAATATGCTCAGCACGGCAAGCGCTAAGCCAAAACGTTCCATTCCCTTCTTATCACCGCTTGCGAATTACGCCCCTTTTATTTTTTTGCACTTTTTTTTGAAGATTGCCGGCAACCTCCGCTTCGCTTCGAATGCAGCGTCCAACTGAACTGAGACGAGCTGATCGCAGTGAAACGATCGAGAGAGGGAGAGAGAAACAAAGAGAAGAAGTCACACATCCGTCAATCAGCTTAGTGAGCGAAATAAAGGGCCTGACGAATTTGTATACCCTTTGTGCACAATTTGGATGAGTGTATTTGCAAACATGATCTAGAAACTTACATAATCCTGATTATTTTAAGCTTAGAATGTAAAAAGGTAAGCTCTATATTTTATAACATTTAACATAAAATTTAAAATCAATAAAACTTTTTTTTTCCAAAATTCCTTTTAAAATTTAACACACTTTTCATCAAGCTTCAAATAAATAACGGTGTCAGGGTATTCACACTTCGGAATTCATTGCATGTACTTACGACTGAAAGTGGAAACCGCACACAGGCACTCACGCATACAAACAAACATACACACACAAACACACTGGTTTTTTTCAATTTATATTAACGATGCGCAGTCGTGTGAAGCATGTATTTATTTCTAAATAAATAAACATCGATTTGCCAGTTGAAGTGATTGATAAACGTCGCATTCAGTTGGATCTTGTTGATGTTTTGATAAGCAACAATTGATTACCAAAATAAATAAATATAAATATAAAATGTATATAAATATTTGTATAGTTCAAATATCAAATATGCAAATAGTGTTTGCTTATTTATAAATATATTTATAGAATACATTTTTGAAAACTGAAAGTACGGCTTATAAAAGATCATACAAATCTGGAACCATTTCCGAAAACCGTCTCGTGGTGCATTCAATATATTTAAAGCTATATAAATATATTATTTCAATTCCAAAATGACTCCCAGCTGCAACTTGCTATATTAATACACAATTCTATTGGTTTTTTTTTTGTTGTTTTTAATTGAACATAACAGTTTATTTTATTATCATTTTGCATCTCATATTTTGCTTTTTATTTTTTTTTGTATTTGGTTTCTTTTTGTTTTTTTTTTTGTCATAAAATGTGTCGCTTTGCTTAATTCCAGTTGGAAACTCGCACAAATCAAGCAGATTCATCCGCATACTTTGTAAATAGTTCATATATATATATTTTTTTTGTTTTTCTTTTCATTTATTTTGTTTTCTTGTGTTCAACGAATCGAAAATTGTATTTGTGGTTTAGCTAAAGCTTGGACTGTTTTGTGAGCTTCGAATGTTAATGGGTTCAACTACTGGAAAGCTGGAAAGAAGATTCCCATCTAAAGCGCAAACACACACACACACACACACAGTCTAACACTCACACACACACGCGCATACTCACACACACACACACACACATACACATACAACATTCTAGTAAACACTGAACAATTTTTGTTATTTCATATTTTAGTTTCGTTTAGTTTGTTTTGCTTTTAAAGTAAATAATCTTCATTGCCTTTGTTAATTTATTCAAGTCGTATTTTTCCTCTTGATTTTTGTTTTTGTTTTTAAAATTCTCTCAGCATGTTTTCAACAGTTTATTATTTTTGGCTATTCTAAAATCGGGTGCAACATTCGGTGTGCGGGTTACATGAGTCGTGTAGATACATTTGGTGCATACAATTTTTTTGTTTTGTTTTCAGGCATCTTCGCATCTGTGAAGAGAAGTTTTGTTTTCCCCAGGAATACTATATAGTAAATTTAAGTGTTCTCATTAGTTAGTGAATCGCTGAAGAATTGGCGAACAGTTGATTATAGTCGAAAAGCAAGCTTAGCGAATATTTTGAAATTGCATTCAGAGAAGGGAAGAAATAACAAAAAAACTAAACAAAATAATGTTGAAATACGATCTTAAAGAAATATAATTGTATAGTAGTGTGTGTGTTATTAGCCCCAAACATTTATGCTTAAAATACATTTAAATGTGCATAGATCCAAGTAAAGCTTTTGGTTTAATTAAATGTAAAGTTAACTTAAAAACAAAGAAATTAATTTAAATCCAAGGAATCTCAGTTAAAAAGTGAGCGAAAATTCATAATCAAATTGTATATAAATATATGTATATATGTAGGCTATGCACATTTAAATATTTATTGAGGTATTTGTATATATTATCATGATTTGTTTTCGTTTTCGTTTTTGTTTTTTTTGTTTTGCTACGAATTAAAACAATCGTAAATAACTCTAAAGAAATCTGCATTGCAATTAATACTTTTTTTTTCTTCTCGAGGAAACAGAAAAACACAAACAGATTGTTGTTAAATAATAGTAAAATAGTTTAAAAGACTTTCCAGTTTTTGTTTGTTGTTTTTGTATTGTTAAAGCTACCAGTGACCGTGCGTCAATAAAGTTGTGTGTGTGTGTGTGTGTGTGGGTGTAAGAGTGTGTGTTCTGTTGTATATGTAGTAGTAATTATAATTTTTACAATTTGTTTGCTTTGTGTTTTTTTTTATTATTAACTAGTTTTTATCAACTTTTAGAACTAAAGTGCTTTGTATTTAGTTGCCTTTCAGGCTATGCCTTTTTTTTTAATTGTTATTAACTGTCATTTTTTTGTCATGGAAGTGCGTAGTGGAGGGGAGTGGGGAGGGGGTTTAGTTTGAGGCAAGTGGGCAAATATACTTGTAAAGCCTTTTAAGCGTCATAGCAGGAGACCCATCTTCCTTTTCTCTCTCTCTCTCTCTCTCTATCTCTGTTTCTCTCTTTCTATCTATATCTAAGTCTATGCTTGCAGCTCTCTAAATATATCAACTCTAGAATGAACATGTGTGTGTGTGTTGAGTGTGTGTGTGTGTTGTGTTGTGTTTGTGTGTGTGCTCTATGGAACTACGCAACTGTTTGAACTGCAAACCGACTATCGATTATCGATTATCGATAAATGTGTCTTACAATTTCTTGTGTTTTGTTGTTTGTTTTGTTTTGTTTTTATTATTTTTACAATATTTTTAACTTTAGGATCATAGAAGTAATAACATTAAATAACATTTTTGCGTAATTCTAATATTTCTAATGTTTTTTGTTTGTTTTGTTGTTTGTTGTTGTTGTTGTTTTTGTTGCTGTTGCTGCTGCTGCTGCTGCTGCTGCTGCTGCTAGTCACACTATGTGGTTGCTGTTGAGTTGGTGTTGCTGTTGCTGTTGTTGCCACCGCCACTTGCCGCAGCAGAGGCCGCTGCGCCCACCGCATTGCACTGGATGAGTCCGCTGTGTTGCGTCGTCGATGAGGATGTGGCTGCTGCTGCTGCGGCTGCAGCTGCCGCATGTTGCTGCTGCTGGTGCAGGTGATGCAAGTGATGCTGATGATGATGTGGATGATGATGATGCGCATGATGATGATGATGATTATGATGGTTCATATTGTGATTGCTGTTGTTGCTGCTGCTGTTATTGTTGCTAAAATTTAAATGTAATGCGCCATTTGTTGCTGTTGTTGCTGCCACATTAAGCGGCAAGGCATCCGTAGCGGCCGGAGGATGAGGAACTGCCGAGGTGCAGTAGCGCGTCGTATCACCAAATTCACCGCTGGTCAAATCACCCAGAATGCCACCCATCAAACCACCGCTGCCCGGCGGTTTGCCTGCAGCGCCCGGCTCCGGTTGCGTGCAAATTGGCGGCGCCACAGCATCGCCATCAATTAGACAGGATGTTGCTGTTGCTGTTGTTGTTGCGATGCAGTTGTTGCTTTGTGAATTGACATGCAGCGCCTCAGAGGCGGAGGAATTGTTGCTATTGCTGCTGCTGTTGTGCTGCTGCTGTAGCTGCTGTTGCAAATGCTGCTGCTCACAGTTGGAGGCAACAGCAACAACAGAAGCCGAACCAGAATCGGTTGTGGCCAACGACTCCTGGCCACAGACGCTGCTGTTGTCGTCGGTTAGGCGCAGGGCCACCTCCAGGTCGCGCAGCACATCCGTCTCCTTCTCGTCGATCAGGTTGAAGCGGCGATGCAGCGCCGTCAGGTGCATGAACGTCAAATTTAAATGGGTGTGCAAGCCGAGCAGCGCGATTTCTCGGAAATGCGCCGCATACAGATGCGCTATCACATGAAATTGCAAGCGTAAAATTTTCCGGGCGATCGACTCGAACGAGCCGGGAAACTCATTCGCGTATTTGGTTGGAAATATCGATTCATCGCTGACCGTCTTCTGTGTGAAGGTCATCACATAATCGATGTACTGCGGCGCTGCAACCCGCGTCTTCTTCCCCTTCTCATCGAACCATAAGTACGTTCTGCAAAACAAATTATATATAAATATATATATATATATCATATGTCATATATCATTGGGAAAAATCGATATGCTCACCTGTTGCCGGGTCCGGTCATATCTGCACAACCGGATTGTGTACAAAATTCACTAATAGTTCCATACACCAAATTCACGTGCTCGAAGAGAGCAAGAGCTGCAAATTAGATAAGAATTAAGAATTAATTAAATATATAATTTATAGTTAAAATATTAATAATAAGCCGTCCTTTATCACTATATATATAAAGTCATATATTATTAGCTACCTATCTATAAATCTCAAAAAAATATACGACTGTTTTTTTATGCTAAGTAAAAAGCAAATGGGAAACATCGAAACCCCAAAAATAGATATATTTTTTATCAGCCGACTCGATTTAGCCCTGTCTGTCAGTCTGAAAAAGCGGAAAGAGCTACACACTTTAAATTTAGTTTAAAAGTTCTGATATCTCGATCAAGGCAGCTCAAGCTAATTTCGTTTATTGCGAATATCGATACTAATCGATAACAAACAATAGACTTGCAAATATATATAACACACATTTGTAAAGAAATAGACTAACAATTATTATATAATACAGAAAATATATAATAATATATAAAATATCCTCACTTATTCTTTTAATCAACCGAACGAATTCCATTTAAACCTTAGAAAACCTTTGATTCTGTTAATCAAAACTTATTTTTATATTAAACAAACTGCTGCATTTGAAAGGTTTATGCAGGATATCTGCTCGTCGAGCTGTCGCGACTAGTCTTGATATTCTAACTTGTTTCACTTTAAAAAAAAAACATCATATATATGCAAATAAGCAGAGTTAATTGAATTTCTTATTCTTCTGCAATATGTAAATTGAAAACTTTTTCAAGGCCTCCTTCGATTTTTTTTTTACTTTTTTCCTGCTGTTTCAGTCATAATTAAGACAACCAGCTGCGAGAAAGTTTGCCAAAGTGTTATCGAGTTGTATTAATTTTTTTTTTCTATCATTCTTTAAGGTCAATGCTAAGTTAATATTAGCACAAGATAAAATTAAAATCGGAATCGTGGGGGCAATTTAATATTACGTCAGTCAAAATTGCATTATGCGCTGCAGGCAAACAAAATGAAATCATTTTGCACGGCACCTCCTGCAATCTTCCATGTAAAATATATATATATATATATATATATATATATGTATATATGTATATATATATATATATATATATATGTATATATATATGTATACATATAGTCAACAGATGACGGCATGGAACCGCAACTCAATCGTAAACATGCTGATTAAAAGGAAGTGTGGCAAGGGTAACAAAAATAAATTTTTGGGGCAGATAAGTGTGGGCACGTGGTAAGTGGCAGGAGATATATTGTGACTGGGCATACAATTTGCTGAAACATTGCCAATTATTTACAACGCAAACTTTAAGGCTGCTGCTGCTGCGGTTAATTTTTATTTGTGTATTTCGTATTTCGCATTTCGCATTTATCAAACCGATTAACACACGATGATGTAATACCCAATAAAATGGCTCAGAGAACAACACGAATCCAACGCAACATGATAATGACAGCGACCATAATGATAATGATGCTTGCATGATGTAAGACAAAGTCACAAAAGACATTGTAGAAACAATACCGAAAAATGAATAAATCTTGAGCTTTTGAATTCATTTTTACATTTGATTTTATTTAAAACTGAACTTATTTTATTTCTAGACAAGAAAGAATTAAATGAGGTATTAATAATTTATATATATCGAAAATATATTTCTTTGTTGATCATATTCAAGCAAACAAACAAAAAATCTATGGATAGTTCATATGCTATAGTTCGCAAATGTTAATGATGTTCTGTTGGAATATTAGAGGCATAACACAAACCAATAACTAAAGAATTTACTCATATTTCGACAAATTGTTCCTATGACAACTATATTATATAGTGATTGTAGCTGGTTTTATAAAGATTGCTTAAAAAGTGAGAAAAACTGGCGAAAAAAAATGTTAATTTTAATTTTATCTATAATTTAATTGACATTACATTGCATAAATAATATCGAATCTATTAGTGATGCTGATCAGGTATATATATATAATATATATACTCTAAAAAGTTGGAGTTGAACTTATCTTCAATGACCAACAAATCAGCTGAATTTTTACTACACAATTAATAATTAATATAATCTTAAGAATAGAAACACTAAAATGAATGAGAAATTAATCTTAATTCCATTTGCAATCTGTTTTAGTGAATCAGTAATCTTGCGGCTACTTTCCGACTCAACTTCCTCTCTTTAAATGAATAGCTCTAAAAAAAAAAGTGTAATTCAAATTTGCACAGCTGTTGCAGCTGTTGCAACTTCCGATTTGTTGGTTATCAATCAGCACGTATTACTAAGCCCAGTTAGCTTAATCAGCCTAAACTGTACTCAGTGTGTGCTCTAAACTAAGTCACGGGGCTCAAACGTCAAATTATCTATCAAATTCCCCACCATTTATAAACACAAGTAGCAACAATAACAACATCAATAATAGTAACAAGGCAAACAAAGGCAACAATAATTAGATGAATAAATCAAAACACGAGTATCACGCGAAAAAATGTTCAATCAACAAAAAAAAAAAAAAAAAACATTTAGTATAAAAGTTGCGGACAAGATAAGCGTGCTTAACTTAGCCAAACGATACCCTGTGAATCGAGATGAAGGGTGCCTCGAATGAAGTTATAATCAACTTCAATTATAGATTAGCCGATTTTTTAATGGTAATTTATTAGAAATGATTAAGAATATGTCAGAGTATATAATTTATCAATTGCAAAACTATAACTACTCAAATCGATTATTATCGATATACGCGAATTGTGTGCAGTTGTTAATAAACATTAAATAAATCTTTGATGTGATCTACGAGAACATATATCCCATATTTATAGTCTGTTATAGTCTCTTGCCTAGGCTAAACTTGACGGATCAAGAATATATAGCCTTAATAGTCTGTTCCGTACTCTAACACAACTTTACTGAGTTTTGTGTACTTACTGTGTGAGGCCAGCCATTCATTGTAGTCCAAGCCAGCTGGAAGATCGACAAGGGCTTTGAGATCAGCTTCAGGTAGTTTCCGTTCCAAAACGCTCTCCTCCAAATACAATTTGGTATCTGTTGAATTTTGATCGCCATCGCGCTCTTTGCGACGCGCTTTTCTGCAAGACAAACGAGGGGAAGACACAATTCAGTTAGTTGAGCAGTTAACAGAGATTAGTCATAGTTAATATTTATAAATAAAAAAAAATATATATATATTTTTTTAGGCCTATTTAGGTTCTCACCCAGCTACGCATAGAAATGTGTCAACCGAGCCCTGCGCATAGCGATACAGGGTGCCTAGGGTGTCACCAATTTTAGATGGTATCGTTGTCACTTGCCACATAAATCGCGCAGTTCTCAACAAACATCTAATCACCAAGGACGAAGAACTGGCGGCGGCGTTGCCTGTGGAGGAACTTGCTCCCTTTGCTGATCTTTCACTTTTACTAGTTGTTGTTACTGTTTCTATTATTGGTTCCCCTTCCGATTCTATATGTGTTTTAATGGTTGTTGCTTTAGTTTTAAATGTTTTACTAGTTGCTGTTGTTGTTGTTGTTGTTGGCACCTTGTTGTTTGGCGTTTCTTTCATTTTTTGGTTATTACTCTCAGTTTATTTCTTTTGTCATTTTTACCGCCGTTGTATTTTTTTTGTGTTCTTTTGTTGTTGTTGTTGTTGTGGTTGCTAATTTGTTTAAAAAAGCTGTAAGCGTAACACTCTTTACCACCTTATCTTGCCAAAATGACCGCAAAAACCAAAATGACAAAAGCACAACAACAACAGAAAAAAAACACCAAAAACCCAGCCAAGCCAAAAATCGACCGACGCGAACCGTTCACATCGAAACAATGCCAGTGAAAAACCCCCATTAGTCCCTGACTCGTGTTATACATATATAAATATAAAATATATATAATTATATAGCTCATAGTAAGTTCTTGATAGCGATTCGCTCCATTCTCTCTCTCTCTCTCGCCCTCTCTCTCTCTCTCGCTCGCAGGCGATCGCACAAAGGCAAATACAAATTACTCAACTGTAATTTTTTTTTTGGCGTTAGGCCTATGCTATTAGTAGTGCTAGCACCTTGAAAACTGCGTCAAGGCGACGGACGCTATGTAAACGATAAACAAAATTTAGTTTTACTAGTTTTTAGTCAACTTTTCATGATTAACTTTGAATGCGCAATTTGCATTACAAAAAAATAGCTTAAAAAATAAGAAAACTCCTGCGAGAGAAAAGTTTGCAGATGAGCGAGAAAAACAGCAATCGAAAAGATAGAGAGTAAATTTAGTTTAAAAAGGTAACAAACAGATAGAAAGAGAGAGAGTAGAGAAGTGTAAAAAGTGTGAGTAAATAGTAAAATAATAAATAAAATAATAGCAAAAAGAGTAAGGAGGAGAGTGTAATACATTTTATATTTAATATTATAAAGAACAAATAGTAATTTCGATAACATGAATTAGAAACAGCAATCAAAGAGAGAAAGAGTAAATGGAAATCACAAAATATATTTTAGGAAGCTAAGAGAGTGGTAAATAATAAATAATATATTTGCTGTTTAAAAAAGTAGAAAATTGCTCTCAAATCGAAACAAATACTTTGAACATTTCAGTAAAAAGAAAAGAGTCAAAAGACGTGAAACCTTTGACATTTTATCTTTCTTCTGTTTGCAGATATAACAATGATATAATTAAGAACGGGTACACTAAACTTTACCAAACTGTACACATGTCTAATTAGGTAATTTTCAGATATGATATTCTTAAAACTAACACGCTTTCTAAGCGCACGCAGTAGAATTAAAAAAATAAAAACTTAAAAAAAAAATAAAACTATTCTTATCAATGTGCAAGAATCAACAAAAACAAAAAAAAAAAAAAATAAATCAGAATTTATTTGCATTTGTTAAAGTGCGTGCTCCAAACAATGGAGGTGCTCCCATTTACTCCATTTGATTAATTTCTACAACTGGGAGAGGGGGCAGGGGAGTAAATGCTGGCGAGGGAAGAGTAAACAAAGGTGGATCTTTGGGCATTCTAAAAACAACAAATAGAGCCACATATGATAATATTCGTGTGTAGATTAAGGCAACCAAGCGTACTGACTAAATTGATGCGATAAGAGCGTTACTCTTTGTGGGTATATGTTACACTGAGAGAAAATATGTAAAGCTTAACGGAAACTTACAAAAAACTTTAAATTCAAAGTTAACAAAAATAAATGAGAATCAGTAGATTGTACATAAAACAATGATCTACTCTAAACACTTTTTTGCCTAGTGTATTTGTGTATATATAGATATAGGGGAGTTGTCGGGGGTAACGGGTGTAGTCAGCATTATTTGCTTGGCTAAGCAGCAGGTGAACACAACAATCGACTCGTCAGTTCAGTGGCCCATACACCTGCCCTTCCCTCCCACCCCACTCCACCGCACACGGCCCCTTTTTTTTGTGTGCCAGGTGATAATCAACATTTGCGCCCCACAAATTCGCGCACAGGCCAACCCCATTGTATCAATTTGACACAGAGCACAGAGAACAAAAGGCGAAAAAATATGTACAAAATACAATATAAAAAAGATTAAAAATTCATGGACAAGGTCGTCGCTCCACTCTGAGTAGCGCTTCCAGCCACCTACTCCCCAGCAAATACTTAGAAGCGACCCTCGAGCGACCTTTCAATTCCAATTCCAATTTGCAGCCAGAGCAAAGTGCGTGTCAAAAGGCGTTCAAAAGGTCTTCTCAAAATGCTATAGTTTGTTAGAAATTTTGATTGAGAGCAAGCAGAACAGATCAGAGGGGAGCCAGCAGTAAAGAGAAGAAAATTTTCAAATTATAGCTTTGAAATTGGGACAGCTGTTGAAGCGTTTACAAAATAACTACAATCAAATCACTGAAAAAATCAATTTCTACCGTAAGAAATTTTAACCTATAAACTCAATTAACGATTAAGTTAATCGATAAGCTCAATTATTGATTATGGCAATAATTAATGACTTTAGAAATTGGGGGCACATCTTGCACATTTATTCAAAATTTGTTTACTTATCGTTTATCGTTTATCGAAAGAACCGAGTCACAATACATTATTAATATCCTGCTTATCAGAGACATTTTTTTATCGTCACCTCAGCTTGTTCAGTTCTTGCCTAGTTCAAAATGATGAAATGATTTTGCAGAATGTTAAAATGCGCCAATTATGGGGCGATAATTTGCTGGCACAAAGATTAGATAGATTGCAAAATTGCAGAATAATCATTGATATACACTTTGATATTTGCATTAGCTTTCTATATAGATAAATAGCTTTTATATAGAATTTATATTTATTTATCTTATCTGTACTAGAAATTCATTTCAAAACACTTAACTTTAATTTTTCTTGCACATTATTAAAAATGTAATAACTGAAATCACATTTTTCAACACAGTAAACAGTAAACTTTCTAAAAAAAACAAATAAAAAACTTTACACAACCACAAACTTTGCCAAGCACGATTGATAAATAATATATTTATTCTTTATATTTTTATTTTAATATTTCGCAGAGATTAAAAAACTTAATCTGGCTTTTACTTATTTGTCTACTTATGCCAAGTTGACAATTTTTTTTAATGAATGAATCACATAATACGATAGTATTTTTTTTTATATTTAATTTAAACACGTGATTAATTATAATATATACTCGCAGAGGCATAGGTAGTTATAGATACTGAATATATATAGTGACCTGAAATCAATGGAGCAGAGCAGTCCGTAAACAAAATGGCACGTTAGTTTTTTCTGTCGCATTTCGCAAGAGACTAAAAGCCGCTAAAACTGAAAGCCGAGCGAAACGTAAAAAAAATGGCGCAAAAGAAAAAGAAAAAAGCAAAAACAAAAAAAAAAAACCTAGCAATAAATACACAATTTTCAACTCATAATTTCCGGATTGGCCACGTGACTTCCACAACCCCACTCTCACTTGCCCCTAAAACTAACGAACAGTGGCTAGGCCATGATAAAACGGTTTTATATATATATATATTTTATTTTTGCAATGCCCCAAAAAGTGTGCAGAGAAATAAACAAATATCCAACACTTTGAACCCTGTCCCAATTCACTATTTATTACACTTAAAATCTATGGAAAATTGATAAAAGGCTATGCTTGAGTTGTGCATAAGTCTGCAAAAGATGAAAAATCCCTTTCAGTATATGTATTCCTGATCAGTATCGGTAGTCAAGTCGATCGAACCCTCTTCCTGTTTTCCTTACTCTAAAAAGCTACATTTTTTAAAATCTTTTTAATTTACTTAGCTATTTTTAGAACTGAGCCTATTTTATGATTCATAGGGTATCTTCTAGTCATGCACTTTTAACTAGAATACACTTGCCTGTGTTGCATATGTGGCCATATGCAGCTGCTCACACAGCTCCAATTGTAGTAATCGACTATCGACTGAATTCCCAGACCTGACCATGAGCCCATATGTTGCTAGTCCCGCCACTCACCTTTATCCAACCCCGCCCCAACTAAGCCTTTCCCCAGTTGTTCACATTCCGTGTGAGCTCTATTTATTATAGAATTGCGATATGCGATTGATGATTTCTCAATTGAAAAAGCTTTTGACTGTTGTTGCCACACACACACAGATAATACCTATGTACGATAATAAACAATAAAAACTTTTATATAGGAAAATATGTAGAAAATGCAATGGCTATTTGTGTGTCTCTAGATAAAAAAGAGTATTGGATTGATATAATTTTATAAATATAAACGAGTCTAGATAAACCCGAGTGTGAGCTTATCGCGTTAATTAACTATCTATATTTATATATATATATAAATATATTTAGAGAATATGGCGAAATACTTAAATTGATAACCAGAGGGAGGTGAGTCAAATCTAGGCTATATTTTATATTTATAGTTTGCGATTATGACTCGCATAATATTTTTTTATAGTTTGTATTTTTCTAATGCAATCAAATTGTGACAAGGGCTGGCCCCAAAAAAAAAAGGTTTTTATAGATTACAATTTACAACGGTACTTTATATGTACGCGCCAAATGAAAATGGAATTACGATGTTACCCACAAGAAAAGCAAAAAGAAGCAGCAGAAAACATTACAAAATATCAGAGACTAGAAAACAAAGGCTACAGTGGAGGAAGGGAGTAAGCGAAGGAGATAAATAGAGGAGAAGAGAGAGACAGAGAGGGAGAGACAATGAAGTTCCTTATTTGCTAGTTGTTGTTAACCGTTATCAACAACAATGAGTGTTTGTGGGTGGGTTGCTGTTGTTGTTGACGATGTTGAAAGGCATAATTGCGACGCCACAGAAAAAAACGTGTGTATTATTTAAGTGCCCAAAGGTGTTGAAATGGCAACAACAATAAAACAACATCAACAACAACAACAGCAATAATAGAGATACCAGATATTGTCGTAATAGCCGTCTAGTATGATAAGTTAATGGCCATAAAAGCTCGACAAAATGAACTGCAACTGTAACTGTAACGACAGGTGCTTGGTGGGAGGGTAACACGGTAAGAAAGCAAGTAAAGTAGTCAACAATCAGAGTAAGAAGAATCTTATTCTTCTTAGCTAGACTAATGGCAACTCTGCTAGCTAAAAATAATAAATAAATACCAAAAATAATGGCGTTAATGTTAATGTTGTTGATGATGTAAGAAGCTCTCGATAAACATACAACATGTATAAGCTTGAATAGTTTACTTGGCTCCGATTGTTAGTCATTTGGTGTTTTCTTTTGTTGTGTTTGCCACACTTAAGGTAGGCATAAAGTGGCCCAAACACAAAGCCAACAAAAGCAAAAACAAAAACAAAAACGATGACGATGACGATAAAACAATTGAGTCATAGTCATGAAAACGTGACAGAATAATGGCAACAACATAAAAGAGTCTATTAATATATATATATATATATATATATATATATATATTCATTAAATGGCAAAAGTTTCACCTCAAATAGTATCGCTTTTCGATTGTGGAATACTCCTAACAAAGCTTCAGAAATGTACGCAGATAAAAATAGAGAGAGAGAGAGAGACTGAGAGCAACAGGAACAAACTAATAGTTTTCTTATTCCCACTCCACAAACTCAGTTTAGGTCTCAATCTGTGTGTAAATAACAAATAATATTTCAACTTACAACAAGTAAATCAACTGGTTTGTAATCTTCTCACAAAAAAATACAACAACATTAGATAATAGGTTATTGTCAACTGTTAGTCAGCTGATCAGGCATGACGTCAGTGACAAGAGATGCTGACACTGACTTTCTCAATTATAATTATTAAAAGCTAGCCACTCGCCTTCAGTTCTGTTTCGTTTTAATTTCAGTTTCAATTCACTCATGGAAACTATATTGACACGAATAATTCAATAAAGACAATTGTTGATTAGCAAATGAGCACAGAGAGAGGCACACAGATAGCACGAAAAAAGAGAGAGGGGGCGAGAATTGACAATCGAACGATTGCAGTCTTTAATTAATGACAATTATGCACAAAAGTCAACGATCGTCAAGTACGAAGATCGTAAAAGGCAAACACAAACGAACTCAATTTGTGAGTCAAATCAGGCCTCCATCCCCTTCCCAACCAACCAACGATTGGGAAGTGGGGTAGTGGTCAAGGGCATTTCACAAATTGCAAATTAACTGTAAATATTAGAAAATCACAGCGAGGTAATAGTTATATAACATTTAAATGGAAAATATTGATTCTAACTAGAAATCATGCTATTTATAAAAATATATATAAAATTTGATGTAATTATTATTATAATTTTCATCAATTCATTATAGTTGTTAGCAATAATTTTGCTACAATATGCCTAACAACTATTTTAAGTTTTCAGCAACAATATTTTTATCTTATCATTAATCAATCAATAAATGAGTCACCAGACGACTATCGAAATTCCACGTAAAGAGGAACGTTTAATTTTCACCAAGTCTGCTTAAAATGCAAGTGCGAATTGCGATCACGTAAAGCAATGCAAATGCAATGCACACACATATGGCAGCAACATAACTGTAACTGTCTTATGCCAGTGACACAGTGAGTGTGAGAGAGCGAGACAGAGAGATAAATCAGTGCACAGACGCATTGGCGTCAATTGTACAAGGGTGGGCGGAGGCGGTTCAGGGGCAGCGTAAAGCATGTAAAATGTGTAACGTTTAACGTCGTGTGAATCAAACAGACGTTTGGCTCTAATATTTGAAGGTTACGTTCGGGGGCGCGGTTAGTGGGCGACGACGACCACGATCGATCCGGTTGAGCGAACGCGTTTTTCAAGTCCACTAAACGATTTTTTTTTTCGATTTTTTTGTCACTTGGTTGACTTATTTTAAAGGGGGTTTGGTTTTTGGTTTTGGTATGTTGTTTGAATATTGGATTTGTTTTTGCTATTTTGGTTTGCAGCGCGAAGCAATAGCTCAATTGGAACCCATTTATTTTGATTTGATTTCTGCACACAAACACGCAGAGAATTTGTGAACGCGCAAACCGTTAATTGGAGTAGGAAGAGGAAGCTATCGTTGTGTTTCTATTATGTTTTTCTTGTGTTTTTCTCTGTTTTATTTTTTTTTTTTTTGCGTAAGCGAGCGCGATTCACTGTCGGCAGCAGCAGAATTAGAAGACTGGCTGACGCGACCGCGCACCTTTGCTACAGCGCAGCGCACTACGCTTTGTTTTGCGTGCGCACCTCTGTCAGTGTGTGTGTGTGTTAGAACACAGAGTTGTTTTTTCTTTTTTTCAATAAGAGAGAATCAGATAGATAGAGAGAGAGAGCGCGTCTAATCAGCTGTGGGTGCTCGCTCGCTTATTGAATGAAATTGGTGGTAATAACGGTAGTGTGCTTTCCAATTGGATTGCGCAAATATGAACACATAAATAACACACCAATACATACATACGTTGTAGGTTATGCAAAATGCTCTGTGCCCGAATGACGCACACAAATATTCCCAAAAAAAAAAAACTAAGCTGGCTGCTGTTTTTGATTGCTGCTGCGACTGCAGCTGCTGTCGATGATGACTGCGGCAGAAACAAGCGAACGTTATAGCAGAAGCTAAAGATGAAGATGATGAAGAAAAGAGGAAGAGGAAGAGGAAGAACATACGTTCTTTCTGAGTCTGTCGATGTGCGACAATCAAACAGCTGCGCTGACAGAGACGGCGACGAGACGCTTCTGCTGCTGTTAGCAAAATGTAAAGCAAAAAATTTGTATGTTTATGTACATGTGTGTGAAACATAGCCAACGTTTGCGCTCGTGTGTGTGTGATACCTTTTGCCTTTGCCAAGTTCAAAATTATTTAAAACAATTAATATTCATTTTGCTTGAACATTTTCAATTAGCTGTGCCATTTCCATTCCCTTTTGCATGTGCCGACCCCCCTCCATCAACTCATTTGAATGGAGGTGTCTAAACTATGTGTGGCTATAAATTAATAAAAAAAATACAGCTAAAAAGGAAAGAAGCAGAATCAGAACAAGAGCGGATTCGGATTCATTCATGTTCGTCAAATGTAGGAAAAAAAAAGTTAGTTCCATTTTGCAATAATTAGAATGTCGGCGACGTAAGGAAAATTAGCATAAGGTAACGTAACTAAGAAACGTAGCGGAAGAGAATTCAAAGTGAACGAATTTGGGAAGAACAGTTTTAAACTGGTTTTAGCCAAGTTATCGTAGCAGATTAAGCGAATAAGAATTTAATAATAAAAGAAATTGCGTATTTTTGGCATTTGAATTGAAAGCATGTTTATTAATATTTTTATTGAAATACAAATGAATTCTGAATACACGCCAGTGTAAATTGTATAAATTGGGATTATGTCTGCACGCTTTTTTTTTATTATTGATTTTGCATATAGATGTGTGAGGAAGAAGACGAAGGCGTCCTCTTGATGATGATTTACGGTGAATTTGAATCGAATAAACAGCATAACAATATCGTGTATATATATATGTGTGTGTGTTTGTGCTCATGTATGAGTTAACATATGTTCAGAGTCCATGGCAAATCAACCATTAATCTATCAAAGCTACGCTCTATTTACTCAACAGGAGAGAGAGCGAGAGCAGGCGAGTTTAATGGGAATGGGAGGGGAGGCGATTACTCTACAAAATAAATGTGTGTCACAATTAACAAAAGAAAATAACGCGTTAATCAAGCGCAAAGGCAAAAAACGACACAAACTTACGTTGTTATTTTATCTACTTACACACATACACTGAGAAAAAAATCGAACTAAATTATTTTATATTATTTTTTAAAAATATTTTCTAAATATTTAGAAAGTCAAAATCGACAATGCCAAATACAAAACCACCCTTAAAAAAAGAAATTCAAACTCTAGTTTTTAGAAAGCGACAACCATATTTATTAGAAATTTACTTTATGAATCCTAGCGATATGATTTACTAAAATTTAGGTTTGTAGATTTTTGTATGACTGTATACACAAAACACACATACATATATGGCGAATATAGACAATTTAATTAAGCCAAAAGTCGCGATATGAATCAGCTGCTGCCAAAAAATGCGCAATTTCCTATTACATTTGCCCCACCGATGATGTTGTTGTTATTGTGCGAAGAGACAAAGACAAAAACAGCGACAGGAGCAGCCATAAATTGCAAAAAACCGTTTTGATCGAACGCACTCAGTTAGCATACTAAAAAGAACAGCAACAACCAATCTCCCGTTGTGAGAGCACAACCAATTTGGGAGAGCCACACAGTGGGAGGCATAGGGAGAAAGAGCGAAACGCGATGACAGCAGCTTGTTGCGTATATGTGTGTGTGCAGTAATGAGTTGTGAATCATGCAGAGAGTCACAAGCGTACACACGGTAACATGCATACGTTGTTAATGTGTCCGTTGTTGATGAAGATAAAAATCAACAACAAAAAATTATAATAATAATGGAAAGTATTTAAAAGTGAGATACGCCGTCATCGAGACAGTTATCTAGAAACCCAGACAGACACTAGCTGATGTTGATGATGGACGGCGATAACATGTGGTTAAATGGATTAAAAAAATAAAGGCGTGATATGGAGAAAGAAAAGAGCGTAAAAAAAGAGTGAGGATGGGAGGTGTGGGAAAAAAAAGCAGCAGCGTAGCAAAAGTAAATGAGCCGCAGCCGCAGCCGGAACTTGGGCAAAGCAAGCGCCAATAAGTCAGCAGCAGTCAGCTTTTGCATGTGGGTGAAATTGAAAATGAAATAGTGAAAATGCTTATAAATCACTCGGTTTTTGTGTTTAGGTCAGCAGCAGAAAATGCAAATGCATAATAAAAACTAAAACATATTATGGCTGTGTGTGCTTTCTTAATGAACTTTTTGAATGTCATCACCAGCAAAGAGACATAGATGCTAATGTTTGTTAGTTAATGCGTTTCACACCTGGCCACTGAACTTTAACTACAGCGAACCTAACAGAGGTCTATTAACGTGTTATATTAATGTAAAATGTTATAACTAAGAATCTGAGAATGACGTGCTGATAAGCAAACATATATATGCAGATAACAGAACAAATTTAACGGCTCTTAACGAGCTCTGTTAATTTTAATGTTATTTAAATCAAATCAGATTTAATAACGAAGACAAATAATAAACATTACTGTAATGCTTCACGTAAAACTAAACGCAAGTTAGAAGAAAATTTTAACAGGACTTGAATAATTGAGTTTATAGGTCAACCGTAATTAAACTAAGACACTGGTTTATTTTGTCGCCCCAAAAAGAGATAACAGTTATTTGCTGCATAGAAGAGATTTGTGGAATTGAAGAGGTCCATTGTCACCAGCAGCAGCATTTTCATTGAAAAAGAAATTTTCGTTGACCTCTGGCGCTGTGCTTTGCCCCTTGGGGCGCCCTCCTGTGTCGGGTGTCGTGTTCCAAATTTGTAACAGCTGTCAAGCCAAAAAATAAAACAAAGAACTAATGGACAAATAATTACAGTCCAGAAACATCTGATCAACGATTTTGGCCCCGTTTGCACAATGGCCAAGAAGAGGTTGTAGGTGAGGGGTAAAGGCGAAGAGGTTTGTTGAAGTCATCCAGTTGGTTTTATGGCAATTGCTTATGCATAATTATGGCAATAGAACAGACAACAAACGACTTCTGTACAATGATTAATTTGAGAGTTGAGATTGGCCACACTGATTGACCAGCTGATACCCCGTAAACAGCGTTATGAGGCTGAATAAATGATTCAAAGAATACCAGAATCGTTTTTTTTTAGATGTCTACATATAAGTTTATCTTTTAACAACAATTGTTTAGTTTATTTTAGTTAGTTTAGTTTAGTTTATTTATAGTTTTGTATATTTTTATAGAAACCTAAAGTTCAACACTGAAATAAGCAATATAAAAATTAAGTTTCTGACACAACTTTCTGGCACAGATCTTATATTCCAATAAGCGACCTCATTATACTTTTTTGCAGGGCATTTTTTTAATGAATCTAAGCGTAACCCTGAGCTAAATGCAATACAACAATTTTGCCATCTTTGCCATCTGTAGTTCCTGTTCAAACATCCGCTATATTTTGACATCGTTCTACGTCGTTGAACTGATCTCTCTTGTTCTCCTTCGTATTCTCCTTCTTGTTCTTTGTTAGCTGCTAATCATTCAACCTCACTCTCTCTTTCGCTCTCAATGTCTTAAAGCTGACAGTTAACGTTAATTCAGATACGCCTTCTGAGTCGGCTAATAATCCAGCAGAATAATCTGCAACTCTTTTTATTTTTTTCTCTTTGCCAACAACAGCTGTGTGCGCTGCAAACTCATTAAATGCTCACCACACACCCATCAACTGGAAAGAACAGCTGTTCTGTCTGTACTTGAGCTCAAGTTCAGTTTAATTAACAGAACAGCTGTTGTCGAGGTCAATGACCAGCTCCTGATAAGAATAAGCGTTAAGCTTAACATTTTTTTCCTTTGGAAACATTAGTTAGGCAATCCTTAGCCCGAAAAAAGAACGTAAAAGAGCGTCGACAAAATAAAATAAATAGTTTAAAAAAAAGGGCAAGTGAGCGCAGTTTTTCTGAAAATCTGAAATGGGCACAGTTTTAGCTTATATAATAAAAAGCAGAGCAGGCAATTCGTTGAGCAGTTACAACTTTACACAATAATTTATGCGATTGTTAACAGTAGCTCCAGATAGTTACAGCGCGGCTACAATTTAACAATGCTATGCTAATAATAAAATTTACTTTACAGTATGTTTATTTTACTCTGGGTAAGGGTACAGTGCTCAATAAGTTAAGAGTGATTTGCTGTTGCCTGTATAAGTGGCATATTGAATTGTTTTTTATATGGAAAATTTAACAGTGCTCTGTTGGTAGTAAAGTCATTGTATTAAATATCTCTGATAATTTTTTTCTTCGCCACTCTTGGTAAACAGCTCGTAATTGGCAGCACTGAATATAAAAGCCTTGATTTGGTTTAGTAGTCGTTTTGTAAAAGTTTTATACTATCAAACGAATCGCTTGTGTTGCCAAAACAAAAAAAAAACGCCACATTGGCTTGTAGGCGCATTCATCAATTGGGTCAGCAACCTTCAATTATGTTATAAGTATGTTGCCTAACAGCAATTTAACATGGTTTCCACGAGCCACAATCCACCATCTGTATGACTGCAACTGCTGCTGCTGTTTGCTCTTTCAATTTGCTAATTGCGAGTCTTTAAATTCAATGCTAAAAAGTTAGACAAACACAGGCAGCAGCGCAGTCTGCAGCGCAGTCTGCAGCGCAGCCAGCAGTAATGCTTGTTACTAAAGCTTCACAATTTGCCTCAACTCAACTCCCCTCAACTCACCGCAACTTAACACACCTTAGTTCACCTCCCCCACTCTTCCTTTATCAATCTTTCAAAGTACAGTTAGCAACAGCATATATAATAAATGACAAACAGACAAAATAAATTATTACTCACTTTATTTTTTTCTATTTCATATTTTGTGCTTCTTCTTCTTTGGTTTGTTTATACCATATTCTTTTTTATTCAAATTTGAACTTGTTGAACATAAGCAATAACAAAAATATAAACGCATATAGACTTTATTATAAAAAATTTGTATTCAAAAAAACTTTTGACAGGTTTATCAACTTATTCTTTTATGCTGTTATGGTGCTACCTCGCTCGCTCTCTATTAATAAAAACATGAAATGAGATTTTACGTTCCGTGCCTGTTGCTGCTATTGCTTCTTCATTTTCTTATACTTTTACACGCACACAAACCTGATGTGACATAAATGAAAACTGCACTAAGAAAAAAACTGTAAGCTTATACACTGTGAGTCAGAGTAAGAGGGACTTAACATTTCTGTTGCTGCTGCTGTTGCTGCTTCTTGCTGTTCTTTGCGTTTCGTGTTTGTATTACGTATTTATGCACACTCACTTCTGTCAATATTCACATTTAGTACTAATTATCAGTTCAGCGCACTTTGTGTTGACAGTGTCAACAGAGACGCCTTCATCTTCATTTCCCTCCACGGAGCCCCTTCAAAAGTTCGTTTAACTCTGCTAATGAGCTGTATTTAAATTCAGGGGCTTATACTTATTTTTGAACTGGCCTTTATACCAAATTAGGCAAACGAGGAAGTTTTAACCCATTAATGTTAACGCAACACAGAACAAAAAATGTTAGTTGCTTAACAGTGCTCTGTATTCACACTTAACATTTTCGACCTTCAAAAACACTCCTAGGCCTATTTGAGCAAAGTTTGAGTTTCTGTTTTGTTTTCTGTTTGTCTTTGTCTTTGCTTATAGCTTTTGTTATATATATTTTAATTGTCGCACAAGCCTTGAGTTTCCACTACACAAAGCGCTTTTAGTGGTCTTGTTTGCCTGAGAAATTATTGTAATTAAAGCCATAAAAAAAAGAATAAATAAATGTTATTTATCTTTGGCAAAAGTTGTTTTTGAGGCGTTTAACCTTTTTTCATTCTGTACTCCAAGTTCCAACGACTTTTGCGCATTACATAAATACATAACTATTAGTCTAGTAAAAATAATGTAACCTTAACATAAAGTGAAAAAGAATTGCACTTATAACGAAAATGTGAAAAATTGCAGTCGCATAAGTCCCAATCAGAAATCGCATTGGGATTTATCGAAATTGTTTAGGAAAAAATCCCACGCTTTAATGCGTGTAATTTAAGCCGAGAAATGTAATTAAAAACTAGTTGAATGGGTTTTAGCCATAAATTAGTAGTAAATAATAATAGTGGAAGGTGAGTGGTAGGAGGAGGAGTAGGGTATCAACTTACGCGACTAAACCGCCCAAGAAGGCAACTGGGCCGCCGCCAATTAAACGTATCTTGCGATGACAGGAATCGAACAGAGATGTTCGTGTTGGTGCCTGTGATGTGGGTGACATGTTGTTGCTGTTGCTGTTGATGTTATTGCTGCTGGTCTTTCGACGATTGCTGCTGCTGCTGTTTCTGTTAATGAGCAGCTGTTGTTGTGCAGCGACTGTTGTTGTTCCTGTTGTTGTTATTTCTGTTGTTGTTTTCCACGCTTGTTGTTCACTTGTTGTTTTGAAATTGTAATTATTGATGTAGCTGTTGCTTTTGCTGCTGCTGCAGTTTTTACTGTTTTTATAATGAGTTGTGTTGTTGTTGTTGTTAATGCAACTATTAGACAAACTGTTATTGTTGTTGCTGTTTTTGTTATTGCTGTTAATGCTGTGACTGCTTTGATTACTGCTGCTGCTGCTGATGCTGCTGTTGTTGTCGTCGTTTTCTGCTAATACAGCTGCTGTTGTTGTTGTTTTTGGCTTCTTGTTGCGTCGCAGCGCAGCTGCGAAGCTGTAACTTGTATGTTCCTTCTTCTTCTTCTTCTGCTGTTCGTCTGCAGTAATTGTTGTTGCCAACAACAACAAACACTTTTCGCTTGTTTGCTGCTGCTGCTGCTTGAAATAATAATCAGCTGCTGCTGCTGCTGCTATCGCTGCTCTCTTTTGATTTGTCTCTTGCGCTTCCGCTGACGTCGCTGCTGCGGCTTTGTTGTTGTGTAGCTTTTGCTGCTGCTGTTTGAGCTTTTGCAGCAAAGTTTTGCGCTGTTGCTTTTCGCTTGTTCTTGCTGCTGTTGTTGTGGTGGCTGTCGCTGCTGCTGCTGCTGACGTACCGAAACCGAGTTCCACAATGTGCTGTGTGGGCGCTCTCAACATTATTCACCCGTCACTTTTGTTTTTGTTGCCCTCGCATTACTTATTAGCTTCTTGTTGTTTATGTTTTGCACATTTGTTCGTTTGCTGCTTAGTTTTAAATTTTTAGTTTGTGCTCAACACAGCTCATTGATTTCTTTCACTTTACATTTGCTCAGATAAACTTTCTTCTAGAAAATATAACGCACACAAAATTAATGCAAAGAGCTTAAAACATTTTCGATTTTTGGCAAGCATTTCTTTTTCTTTCAACTGTGTTAAAATTGATTTTTTTGATTACAAATTAGGCAAAAACAAATAAAACTTCTTTTTCGCGTTGGACGTTTTTAGAAAATTGAAGGAAAACACGCGGCACACTCTGCACAGTGGCATAAGAGTTGCAGACAAAAATTATAAATTATCAGAAAAAATAAACAGTTTAAATATAAAATAAATGTTTAGAATTTTCCCAAATCTGGAATAAAAAAAATCGAGAGCAAGTCTATATTTTTCATCCCAGACTGAAGTTAGTATCAACTTTTAGGAGAAAAGCTTTCTACCACTGTGCAGCAACTGTGGACACATTTGGTGTATGCCTAACGTTTATGATTTAGCTTATGAGCTTTTACATACACTCATACATTTACACATCCATAATGTGCGCATTTATGTATGGGTCTGTGTGTAAATATATTTGTTGCTTTTGTATGTTATTTATTTCTGTAGGAAAGAAAAAACGCGATCGCGTGTTTTTTTCTTTTGCCTCATTGTATAGTTTCACAACCTTCTATGTGTGCGCGAGTGTGTGTGTTGACTATGTAAATAAGTATGTATATGTATACACTTATTTTTTTTGCGAGGTTGCCAAGTTAAAATCGGCTTATACATATACATGTTAATTAGATTTACTATAGAAATGAATTATGATGTATTTTTATTTGTGCCCCGACTACATTTTCTAAACTTTTTCCTTAAGTCAAGCCAAACACAACAGCAAGTTTTTTGCATTTTTAATGGTAAAATAAATAAAAGCAAATAATAATTATTCCAATGTGCTTTTGTTAGCACTTCCTCGCATTTAATTCAAATTCGCATTTATCTTCTGCTTATTTTAGTCGCGTTCCATTTCCCCTCTCCATGACGCTTCCCTTTACGACTAGCAAAAGGAAAGTAAAAGCTGTTGTCATCTTCGCTGCTGCTGACGCAATGTCAGCAACAACAATAACAACCACAAAATGAAGCGAGGCAAAATAAAAATTCATCATTAAAGAAGAAGACGACTAAGGCACAGCTCAAAATAAGAGACGCAGACTACGAATAGTGCTTGTGATGGGGGAGGGGATGTTGTGGAATTGCAATCATAATAAAGAGAAAAAATGCAAAAAGAAGAAATAAAATCAAACGGGATGTATGTGAAAAAGGAGTCAAAGACTGGACAACCTTCACCCATTTTCAGTTAAAGGCGAAAGGCGAAAAATTCTTCAGATAAAAATGCTTAACTTTTTTTTGGGCTTTGTTTATTGACAAAACTCCGCTGTTAATTATTTTACAAGTGCCAGTTGAGACGATCCTGTTAGAAATGAACTTTCGATGATGACCTTGCCTTTTATTTCAGCTCTATTTAGTATTTCATCTGCGACGAAAGCTTTTCGCTCGTCTTGATGACTCATTAAAAGTTAAGAATCAAGAGATGATTAAGCTGTAAAAATCCCTTTTGCGTCTGGGTAATATTCCAGTGAACACACACACTTGAAAGAGAGATAGAGATAGCGCTACATCTTCAGAATGTGAATAAAAGTTAATTTAAACAGAATTGTGCTGTGAAATGAATTATAAACAACGTCTGTCAGAACTGAACGCGCTTATATTAAGTTGCGTGCCACGGCACAATCGAAGAATTAATCCAACTTGGTAACACGGAGCACGCAGTGCGGAAAAATAAAAACTGTGGAAAAATAAGAGGTGTTAACAAAAAAAATTGGAATGGCGCTTGACACTTTGGCCAAAAGTGAAGAAAAACTTTCACAAGCTAGCACAAATCTAAGCAATTTGTTATGCTTTAGTTTTTTTTTTTTGGGTAACACAAATCACAGCAAAAATTACTTCAAAACAAAAACTGTTAAAAACTTTCTACGCATTCAATTAGTAAATCATATGAGCATGCTGCATATAGTTCCCAAATAGTTGCTGTTGTTGTAGAGAACGTCGACTGTTGACTGTGATTTTCGATTTCCAGGCACGTTTCCAGGCAGCTCATCAAAAAGAGCATTAGAATTAAAGTCCAAAAGCTTGCAGCCATGAAAGTTTACACAAAAAATGGGTGAACCGTGAAAGGGGGAGTGGGGGTCTCTACAACGGTACTATCTATTTGTATATATGTGAATGTATGTTCGTTTATTAAGAGAACCATATGTGTGAACTGCTAATGATGTTGTTGTCTCGTTGTTGTCTTTGCTCTTCGGTAATACGAAGAAGAAGAAGGCGCAGCAAAACAGTTAAGATTTGTGATTTGAGATTAGCTCTCATTTGTAAGCCTTTTGCATCGAGAGTATTCTGATTTGATCGACAAGTTTGTAACGTATTGAAGAAAAAGTCACAGAAAAACAGTGCTTGTAGTAAGAGTATATCAAATATAGCGGAAAAAATTACTTTATCTTTATTTGGTGAGTTCTGTTTAATAAAATGGGATTGCTTATTAATAGCTTTAACTTCTTATTGTGGAATGGAAACATTTAAAAATAGTCGTGAATACAAATAAATAAGCTGCAGATTTTTGAAAATGTTCTGTCGCCTTATGCAGTTAATGGATACGTTATCGATAGTAGATTAGTTGCTAATCTTTTGTTATCGAGAAATGCAGCTTTTGATTTAGACTTATTGATTTAAAACGAATATTCAAATATTGAAGAGAGTTTTTAAGTTTAAAAATAAATACTAATGCAAAGGCAGACTAATATTTTTCTTCTACTGATATTCTATATGTTCTTGAACAGCCGGAGTCGATGATATACAACCCTGTGCCTGAGATACAGGTACTCTCTTTCCCATTTTTCCCATTGCACAACTCCACAAATTGACACTAAGGCAAAGAAATGGTGCGGGTCGAAGGTGCTTGTGGGGTTTGTCTGGGGCGTGCGCTTCTAGAATTTTGAAATGAAAGTTCGTGCTTATTCACGGTTGAAAAAACATGCGGAAATCATCTCTGACTCAGAAGAAGTAATAAAAGCACTGTGGAAAACCACAAACAAGATAGACATACACACATATATATATATATATATATATGTACATAAGAGTCTAGCCATGAGATATAATTATTATTATTTTAATGTGTTTTTCCTTTTATTTTTTTCACTCTAGTCACTGCTGTTTTCCCCGCTTATCCACACAGCTGTTGTCGGTTTCTGGCTGGCATTTTCAATTAAGCCAAGATGAAAGTTTTCTCTTTTATTTTTCAGTTTTCAGTTTTTCCTTCTACCTCTTGTGGTAGAGAAGAAGCAGCAGAGGCAACAGAGAAGAAGGAAGGGTTTTTGCTTGCCAACGTTGAGTGAAGCGAGTGTCATTGCAACAAAACACATCGAATCTCAAGTGGCAAGGTTATGCGTTGTGAATAACCAATTAGCTCGCACTGCGGTTGCCTCTTACTTCTCTTCTTCCCGTAAAAATCATCAACACATTCACATTCACATTCACATCGACATCCACATCATTATCAACATCATCATTATCGCATTGGCTTTGGGGTCATGCAACGGATCGAAGCCAGAGCGCTTCGAAAACATCAATCAGTATCGCACTAGAATACAAATGTGATATCGTCACAATAAGCAATAAACAATAAAGAGTCGCTGCTGCTGCTGATGCTGCACAATTAGATTCTAATCGATTTATGTGGAAATGGAAATGTGGAAAGAAAAAGCGGAAAAAGAATCTTAACGATTGCCAGCTTTACACTGAAGTTGCTTGTTACTTGTTATCGATAATTGATTTAACGATGCCAAACATTACTTTCTAGAACTAATCAGCAATCCAAAGAAATTCAATCGTTTGGTGGTCTGGTTTAGAAGATTTTCTCGATATTTAATTAGCTATTGATATTAATTTATCTATATATCTATATCTATATTATCTATATATTAGCTGTTGTACTTATCAGAAATGATTAATACAGCTTTAACAATGACTTAGGAGAAATTATCGATCATAGATTATCTATTTATTATTGATACAAAACCAATATCGATAAATTCTGCGTTTACTTTTCCACTATTGATCTTCATTTATCAATATTTGACTAGTCCAAAACCAATAACAAATGCTAGCTTCGAAATACTTGTTTTTATTTAAAAATGAGGCACATAAATCTTCCACGAGTTATCGATAAACAAAGCAAAGCTACTGCAATCCACGGTCGATCAATCTACTAATTGAGACACGTTGCGATTGCATTCAACTCATGCCACCGCATGCAGAGCGATTGCGATTGCCTCAATTTTCACACTTTGAAGGCCATCACACATACATGATGTGTGTGCCTGTGTGTGTGTGTGTCTGACACGTTTAAGCATGCAGCTGTGTATAAATGAGAAGCATAAAAGGTAATCGACAAACGTCGTCAATTGATCTGCATACTCTATATATATATATATATATATATAGATACCTTGTAACTACGTGCAACATTGTGGGAAGGGGGTTGGGGGGTAAAATGTAACGCAATCGAGAAAACGTAAAAATGAAATGAAAACGTGGAGCGCGAAGAAGTTCTCACGGCGAATTACACAAAACGCCGCACATCACGTTTCCAACGAATAATCATGCAACATTCTCCGTGCAAACCCCTCCCCATCACTCTTCAAACCCCACTTCCATCTCTATCACAGCTACAGCTCCATTCCAATCCATTGCAATCCAATCCAATCCAAAAACCACTTCCACGATTCGCTCGCTTAGCTCTTCGCTTCGCTGTTGTGCTATAAATTTTGTACAAACCCCTTTCAGCAGACGTGAGGGAAATGCAAAAATGTCATATGAAATAAAAACTACAAAATAATAGAAAATAGCCACTAAAATTACCTAAAAAAAAATAGAGTGAATAAAAAAAGTTACATAGACCTACAAAATAAGGGCCAAACAATGAAAAACGTAAGTCGCGCTAATTAAGCAAATTAGTAAAAGCAAAAAAAAAAAATATATATATATATAAAAAAAAATAAAAACAAAAAAAACAGCTGCGGTCAGCGGCGCGTCTGCTTTTTTTTTTGCTGTTTTTTTTTTAGCCATTGTCAAAGCACAGCACAAAATTTGACCCATAAAATTTCCCACAAAATTATAGTAATTTTCGCTAACTCAATTTGACGAACGGAAAAGATGTTGTGCACTGAGGAAAAAGCCAACAACAACAATAAAAACAACAACAAACATGACAACGAGGGATTAGCCAGTCGTGTCCGCATCTCTGTGGGAGTCTCGATTGCAAAAGTAGCCGAAAATTAGCTAGAGAAACGTTCAACTATAAAACAAAAAAACAAAAAAAATAGAAAAAACTAAAATAAAATAAGACTGGAAAGAACAACTTATTTAGGCACGTCGAAGATTATTTACCCTAACCGAGTCTGCTTTAAACTGGCAAAAATTAATGTTTTATTCTAAACTAAACTATAATTATAGGTATCATTTCTGATTTTGATTAGGTTAGCTTGCTAAATAACAAAGTTTTTCATTCATAAACTTAACTTTCGACCAATTAAACCTATGGCAGATAGTAATATGGAAGTCTGAAAATTATCATAGAGTAAGTTTCGTTTAGATATCTTGTTAAACAAAAAAATTGCTCATAGAAGAACAAATACCTCAACAAATTGCTTTTTATAAATCTACATAATATAGTGATTTGATCCATATATATATATAGTCTATAGTTTTGAAATAACTGACAAACTCAACGACATAATCAAAATATCCTATGTGTAGGGTATCAACAAATCAGCGCAATTTTTACTATCAAGTTACAAGAAAGACGATTCCAAAGACGCCCCTTCATCGCCCATACTCCCACCACCGACTGTTGCTCCACTGGCTGAGAGCACTGGTGGAAGATGCCGCCGCCTGCCGCATAATTATAGACCTCAGTCAAAGTCGCAGCTGCCACAGTTGGCAGAGCAGTAACAGCAACAGCAAAAGCAACAAAAACTATTACAACAAACAACCAGCCAAAAAATAAAAACAAAAAGAGCTCAACTAAATCCTCTATAAAATGGAAAAATCTCATTGAGATTATAAGAGGCTTTTTCCAACACTGCACAAATATTTCGTGTAGATTTACTATAAATATTTAATCCGAAATGTATTACTGTGGCTATAGTTGTGTCCAACAAATTAGAATTGCCTTTCAACACAAATAATATTTAAAATTTTTGTATTTGTTGTATTTTACTTTAAAATTTAAAATCTCAAATAATATTTCATATATAAATATTAATTTTTTTCAATGTTTATTTATTTACTTGTACTTTTATTTTAGGTACTTAGGCATATACATTATAAGACATAAAGACTGAGTGATATATTTACATCGATATGCATTTCATAGCAAATAATAATAAAAACGGAATACGAAATGAATTTGTACTCAATATGTCCAAAATTCAATTATAATTTATGGCAGCTGTATAAAACTTTATGATTCTCAATTTTATTTAATGCCACTTCGTGAGAGATATGTTTAACTTTATTTTGAATTGTGAATGTTGGTCGGATTTTCATATTTCTAAGTTAGTTGCTGTGAGAAAAAGGCACACTGACAACTGTCAATCAAGGAACACCCCAAACCACTGTGCGTTGACGTGTTCTGTATGTGGGTGTCTCTGGCTTTATATACGTATTTCTTTTTCCTCTTGTAACCGCAACATTTCGAGTGTTGTTTGTTATGAATACATCATGATGCATGCAGCACAAACACACACACACACGTTGCCCCTTCAGCAGCTCAAAAAAATACATGATTGCAACATGAGCTTTTGTTTTACATTTTCTTTGATTTTTTTTTTGTATTTTTTTTTTAGCCTTTTTGACATTTTGTGACACTACAAAGCAAAAGTAACAAGAAAAGTGCATAAATCACGACTAGGCGCTGCCCTGTACATGGATATAATTATATGTTTATGGCTTATGTTGTTAAAAATACATTGCACAACATTTTTTAACATATTGTTGCACATTTATTTAAGCACAGGGTATACATAGTGACAGTCAAATACTGATTTTTACAGGTTAGTCAAAGAAATACATATGCAGCTTTGCAAACCACTCACACACTTGCTCGCTTCTGTTCTCGCTCGCTCTCGCTCTCTCTCTTTCTCTCTCTCTCTAGCTGCAGCGGGCATTAAGCAATTAATGGCACGTGTACCGTTAGAAATGTACCGAAAAGAGAGCGCACGGGATAACAGCCTAACTACAAAATCATAAACAAACGGAGACACACAGCGTAAGCTTTGACAAGAGGACATGCAAAGGAAAAATTAAATGAAATGGGAACGACACTAAAACAAAATGGCAACAACCAAATAGCAGGCCCCTTGCTGATGACGGCAAAGGCGGACGGGGCAGCTGAATAATAAATTTAGCACAGCTTTTCGATTTTTCTTCTCTGTTTGATATTGTTGTTCTTGTTTTGGTTTGTTGGATAACAACAGCAGCGCGACAGCTGAGCTGACATTGACACTTTTTGTCGTTTGCGCAGAAAATCGTTTAAGGTTATTTATAAATGCAGAAGAAAAAATTGACAAAATATTGAATAGCACAAAAAATGTGAAATGAAAAATGGCAACACCAACAAGAACCATTGCGGACATTGGCAACAAATAGAACAAAAAAAAAGTGTTGCAGTTCACTGTAGAGAGCGTTGACTGTGTTATAAACAATTACAATATTCATTTGCAGACATGTCAAATATCGGAAATCGATAAAACTGTGCGTGGTTAGCTAAACTAACACCACTTCCCGAGTTGTATTTATTTCTTTGTCATATTTGCATTGTGTATCGATAACCACACATAATGAGAAGAGGCTGCATTTATTTACACATTAATATTAATATCATTATTGTTAATTTGTTTTTTATAGTGTTATTTTTTGTCTGCACGCCAGCGAAACCACAAAATCGATTCCCCTTCCGCGTTGCCTTCGGCAGCAATGCTTAACCTTCAACTCGCATTGAAGTCAATTTGCTGCTTATTTTTTGGTTTTTTCACACACCCCTCCAAAAAGCAATTAAATCTAATTTTTATGGAGTGATTCTAATGTCGTGTTGTTGAGTGTGCGACAGCACTGAATACCGCATTTTGCTCGCATTTTGAATGAGCTTAATTGTTGACGACTCTATGTGTGGCTGAGTGTATGTGTGTGTGTTCAAGTCGCGACCAGCCAAAGCACCGTTAAAGGTCAAACGAGCATTAAGAAAAAGACAGCAGCAGTGAAAGAAAGAACAGCAACGCAAAACAAAACGAAACAAAATCAAATGGCAAATATAACAAAATGAGACAAAAACTAAGCGCACTTACAGAATCAATGCACTTCTTACCCCCCTCAGACTGTTATTCTATTTGTCTGTTCACTTTGCTCTCTTTGAGTCGTAGTAGAATTCTGACTAAAAAAGCAATACAAAACAAGTTTCCCAATAAGTATTTGTTGTTGTTGCAATAATCACATACGATTGTCGGAAAAGTCCCTTATAAATAACTAAAACGATTGGCAAAGATAATATTCCTTTATAAAATTAAATTTACATTTTTTATTTTATATATATATATATATATATATGAAAATTTACATATATATATTTTTTTTTGCAAAATAAATGAGAAAAGTTTAACACTTTCTTGGCAAAATGTTTGAATAAAAGCAGGCAACAATTAAAAAAGGGGAAATCGATATTTGTCATACTGTGCAGCTGATGACGCATTTGTGAAAGGAAATACCAAAAAGTAGCAGCAGGAGAAAAAGAAGAAGCAGTCGTAACTTTCAAGTGCCTGCCTGCATTCAATGTTGAACTTTTTTGAGCACGTTTGAGCCTGCAGCAGCAGAGGGGTTGACAGGGTTGCCACCTGACAACAACAACAAAGGATGAGTGATGCAGACGCTAGGCCGGAAAGGCTGCGTCCGGCAAGGAAGTGACAGACACAGAGACAGACAATGTTGCGGGCAAAGGAAGTGCTTAAAAAGAGATAGAAAGAAAAAGAGACAAAAAGACACGCTAAATGGCAACAATAAAACTAAACTAAGTGCTGCCTGCTACGTGTTGAGGTTAGCAGAGCAGATGCTGCTGCTGCGCTGCTGCTGTTAGTCGTGCTGCTTACTGGTTACAGTTACAGTTACACTGGCCAAAGCAGCAGCAAAGCTCGATGCACCGTAACAGTTATTATTGTTGTTGTTGTTTGTTTGTTTTTGTTGGTGAGCCAATTCTAAAACGTTGCATTGGCAACAGTCGCGCTTCGCCGGTTTTGCAAGCTGCTGCTGCTACTGCTGCATTGCGCGTAATCATTGAAGCAACAAACCGTGGCAACAACAGCAAAAACTACTGAAGAGGTAGCAAAGAGTTTTTTTTGCCCATATAAGTATTGAAAACTCGTATGCAGTTAAAGCTGTGAATGACACAGTTTACACTTACACACTCACACACGCACATGAGTGTTTAACTCCTTTTTGATTTGACGATTCTAATTTATATACTCAGGATTCCCACTTTTTTCCGAATTTACGCTTTCATTGTTTTAGCTGCACATATTTTATACACATACAAGTTGTAATCGATGTTGAGAAATGTTGCCTCAAATAATGTTAAAGCGTAAAAAGAGCCGAAGTTGAAGTTGAACACGGCAAACCGACAGATCGACTACGAACACAACGACGACTGTTCACCGACCAAACGTGCCAAAGGAAATTTCTATACTGAGGCAGCGGGCTGCCTAGCCTGACTCTGACTGCCGCCAATGTCTGTGAATGACGCACCAATACACATGCAAAGTGACGCATACAGCAGAAGCTGCCCGAACGAAAGCAGAGCAAGATGACGATGGCGATGGCGAATGAGATGGTCTGTCTCTCTCTCTCTCTATTGTTGTTGCTGTTGCTACAGTCAGTTTCTTTTGAATGCTGTCACACACACATGCAAACATATATTATCTTAACTGGTTTTCTCTCTGAGAGCGGAGTAGTGAATGTTTCTGTATGAGTGTGTGTGTATGTGTTGTGGCAGTCAAGCAAAACCAGAACGTGTGCATGTGCGTGTCTATTTGTGTGCGTACGTACGGCACACAACCACTTGTTTGACAGCCGAACGTACTTAATCGGCCAACGTTGTGCATTCTCTCGCTCTCTTTCTTTCCTTTTACATTACTCTCGTGGCAACAGCTGAGCGGCCAATACACAGACAAGTTGCTTGTTGTTTTTTTTTTTTGTGCGCTCAGCAGCTGACAGTAGCGGGTAGCGTTGCCAGACTGCATAAACATTTATTTCTCATGAAAATAGTAGTAGAAATTACTACTAACTTTGGTACTTTTTCTCCATACATAAATTAAAATATGGAATAGTAGTAGTTTATATTTTATAGCATGTAGTCTTTTTTAAATTATTTACCTCTTCTTTTGTTGCAAAAATTGCAGATAGAGAATTGAAGTACTCACCTAGAAGAAAAGTAAAACAAAACAAATGTTTATATTAGTTTGGAAAAATAAAGAAATAGCTTTAATTATGTTATTATCACATATAAAAAGGATCCCACAAAGTTTGTGGCCCGCATGAAAACGCACAGGTAACAAAACAAACAGAATATCATGTAATGCCATTAGCAACGCCCCTACTCCTCCTCCCCTTGTATGTATACACCATGTGTATAATTATCACACACTTTGTGGGCCATTGATAAGAAAGAAGGAACAAAGACAAAGAAGAACAAGCCAAAAAAAATGACACAGGAACTGGATTTTGGATCGCGGCTTCTTCCATGGAATCATTCTCAAATGCCAAAATCAAAAAGACGCACCGTCATTGAAGAAGCCAAGCACACAAAGAAAAAAGCAATAAAAACAACAACACTCCTGCTGACAGAGCGAAACAGAGAGTGTGCACAGAATGCAATTAGTTGCGTTCTCTTTTGCTGGCTTGCTCTGATCATCATATCGTTCTGCTGCTGGACAGTAAACACCTGTGACCGCCCGCATCGCAGCAGCAACTGTTGATTGTTCCCCTCTGCTCATTTGTGTGCGTGTGTGTGTATGTTTTTGGACTCCTTTTTACATAACGTACACATGTATGTGTAGGCGGATGGCGCTGCTTGGCTGCTTTCTAGCGGTTCCAACTAAGACGTTGCCTTCTCTGCTAACGCAACAGCAGAAATTCGCCATTATTTGAATTGCTTTGCGCCTATTATTTATAGCATCGGCTTTTACAGTCTCCTAGCAGTATATTGCAGACGAAAGACAGGCACAGGCAGCAATCAAACGGCAAGCAATCCGCCTAAAATGCTCCACCCCTGCCTTTTTTTGACGTGTAAGCTATGAGTTTATAAGATTGCCAATATTGATGTGTACTTGAAATTAAAAAACCGAATATAAAAATATCAATAACAAAATCACTCAAATAAAAAAAATATAAAAAAAAATTTGTTAAATTAAATAAAATGAAATGAATCTATAACTCTTGTTTAAATATATTCTCAATTAAGTTATTTTTCCTATTATAAGAGCACACAAAAGTTAACTGACAAAATGATATTATTCCTTAAACTGCACTTGAAAATTTAAAATATTATTATTAATCTAAATTTTCAATGTAAAAATTTTCTATCTCATTAAGACTAAATTAAATTGTGTGCAGTTTGACAGGTCAAAAAAAGAGAGCGGGACAGAGAGCCATTCAAAGTGTTTATTTCCTGCTCGGCTGCTGGTAAAACAACAACATCAATAACAACAATAAACAGCAATCTGTCTCTCCACCCTCTCTCTCTTTCTCTATTTCGCACAACATTTACTTATGTTTTCGCCGCTGTCTTGTTTTTGTTTTGAGGCCTGAATTTATTTGTTGCTATTTACACTAATCTTTCACGTATCTATGTACAATTGTATGTGTGTGTATGTGAAGGCAAGTTCCGTACAGCTTTCCGTCGGTCACGCCACTAGCATCACCTCTACTCACATAAATATGACAAACAATAACGATAATAATAACAACAAACAGCAACAGCAGCTTTGGGTCATGCGCATTACAAATGACGTCAGATGTAGCCATCAAAATTTAAGAAATGCGCAAAAAAAGCTAAAAGGAATAAGAAAAACTATGAATTTTATGAAGCGCCACAGGCATAAACACATAAACACACACATATGCATGGGAGTGTGTGGTTTATGCATGCATTTGTGTAAAGGGAGCGGCGTTGCTACTTAAATGCGTCGTAGGTGTCAAATCAGCATTTAGTCCTAACTGCCTCTGCCCCTACCACCCTTTTGAGCACCCTTCACAGCTTATAACCGTTGCGGGGTTTCTTTCAGCAAATGGAAACCCTACAAAAAACATCCAACATAATAAAAGGGGGTGGCGACATTTGGCAAATGCGCAGCAAACAAAAAATAACGGGACACGCAAGATGAGTAATTCCATAGAATGTTGTTTGGCAGGACAATAATATAAACACAGCATGATATGTTCAGCGAGACAACAGCAGCAGCAGCTAAATTCTCATAATCAGCTGTTTTAAGAACGAGTACAAAAGCAAACGCAATTATATACATATGTAAATGTATGCATATGTCTATGCAAGCTTTTGCACTCTCGTTCTTGTTTCTTTTTTGATGCTTCTCGCGGCTTGTTTCTTATGCTGCCCAATTGACATTGACGTTGAGTGAAAAAAAAACAAAAGCAATAGTGATTTTTGGGAAGAGAGAGGGAGAGAGGAGTGTTGAACTAGCAAATACCCTAAAATGAATGAGGCAGTTTTAAGGTGTATTTTAAAAATTGCGTTATTATATTCAATAAAAATTATAAAATTTAGTTGATTTGAAAAATACATGTTCTTTAAAATGAAGGTCAGTAAAACGAAAATATTGGAGGGATAGGCAGATATATATTGAAAAATATACATACAGCTACTAATAAAAAGCGTCAAACAGAAATCATTTCCAAATAAATAAATTAGTTTTGGCCAATTATGATAAACTACCCAGAGATTTTCGTAGCCTGGTTATGGAGATCAGCAGAATCTTTTAGTTTTTTTTTTTAACATCTTCAGATTTAATATACCACAAACTGGAAGATGATTTATATTACTTTTAAAATATAATTATTTTCAATTGGGTCAAAGAATATTACAAGTTTAACTACTCTGCTCAAAGCAGGCTTACTCCAGGCCAATGCAAATTTATTATTTATGAACATTGAGCAACAAAAAAAGCTTTCTGAAAACAACAACATTTCACATTAAAAATACAGTGAAAATCTTAAATAAATAATGAGAAAAACAAAAATTTTTTTTGAATTAAGAGTGCTTTAAATTCCTGCATCATTTATTCCCCAAGCTGACCAACGCGTGTCTTGCTGGACCTTACCTACAAAAACAGGTGACCGTTTCCTCCACATCGAGTGGCAACGAAAGCTGTCCACCAATGGCGCCACCTGCCGCAGCACCGCCCGCGGCAACAGTGCCATTGTTGCTACTGCCACTGCTGCAATTGTTGTTATTGTTGTTGCTGTTGATATGACGCGAGGACGAGTGCAGAAATGTGGCTGCAAATGTTGAGGATAGCGTGGCATGCGATATGGTTGCACGTGCAGCAGCAGCACCCGTAGCCGCCGGAGTTTGTGGCACACTCGATGTGCCATCCTCGGCAGCATCCAGCGGCACCGATGAGTAACGCACAAGAATCGCACGACTCACTCGATTGCCACCGGTCAGATTCGAAATGGCCCAGTTCATCACACTGACTATACTTATACTAAATAGTCTCGGACACCCAGTCGCGTTCAGTTCACAAGTGGAACTGAGCAGCACACACAAAAAAATGCAATGAGTCTCGATTGTGTTGCATGCGTCTTCTTGGTCAAAGTTCTATGTGGTAAATTTTTCCCTTCCGTTCCCTGTCAATCAATTTTAGACGTGAAGAGTTTGCAAATTATCAATCTCTCTCTCTCACATTACGTTACCCCCTCTCTCTCTCACTCTCTCTCTGTGTCGTGCCCCTTCCTTTGCCTTGTCTTTTCTAATTTAATTAGAGTTGTGCTAAGTGTGCCTCAAGGCCATAAAAATGCCTCCACACTCGACGACAGTGTGAGAAAAGTCGAGGGTTGCTTAAAATATATATATATATATATATACATTGAATATAAGGCTTATAAGAGTTTGTAGAATATGGTTTAGTTATGGTTTAATTATGAGAATAACAGAAACTAGAAACTGACCAAGTCGAAACTAGGCTGTTGGCCCAAATCAATAATATTACATATATATTGCAAAATTTAATCAAATTGGTATAATTTGGTGTATACGATAATATACATAATACAAAATAAACTGACCTCGCTGCAAATGAAATTAAATGAAAGATAGATAAGTACAGTGGTAACTCAACAGCTCCAACGGTTACTTAATGTAAATTTACAAATAAATGTTTGAAATTGTAAACGTTTAAATAAATGTAAATAGTTTTAAAATTAAAAACAAGCAAAAATTATAATACATTTTTTGCAGAGAATTACGATTCTTGGAAAGTGTCCAAACACTTTCTTGACATAGTGTATAAATAGAATTGGATAAGAATATCAATAGAAAAAAGTGAATACATATTATAAATTATATGATTTGTATGGAACATTTTAATTATGCTTTTAGCTTTGCTTTTGAGGAATACTGTATAACCTAACTATATATATATATATATATATATATATATGTGTGTGTGTGTGTGTGTGTCGCGTAAGCATGTCCGTGCATGCAGAGTCAGTGTTTAATGAATGTTTGTTTGCTAGATCTATAAAATAGTTTGTTATTGCGATTGGCTGTTGCCATGTGATGTTTGTTTTACATTTTGATTACAACGAATGGAAGGGAAATTGGCAAGGCAAGTTCATTAAACCGGCTGCGGCTCGTTTAATTCGCTTATCAACGCAAACCAACAACAACAACAACAAAAGTAACATAAACAAGCGATGATAATGCAGCCGCATCAGGATGGAACAATGGAAATCAGGTCTAAGAAGTGAGTAAGCAAACGAATGGATGAGTAAGAGAGCAAGCTACAGAGACAGAAAGGAGAGACGAGGATGAAAACACGACAAAGATGAACGCAATCAAAAATGCAATGGCCTTGATGAAAGGGACGAGGAAGCAGAAATGCGAGTATGCGTGCGTGTTTGTGTGTGTAATTGTATGTGTGTGCGTGTGCAAGTTCATGAAAATCAAAACACTTTCGACTTGCGTTACATTTGAGAAATCGATATCATAACTGAAATTAGCCTTTTATTGATTTTGCAGCGCAACAACAAAGATGAAAAATAGCAACAACAAAAAGAGAGCGAACAATAGAATTAGGAATAGGAGTAATGAAAAACTGCGTCAGGCGGTTTTTGTGCAGGGGCATGTATATAAAACAACAACAACAATAACGGAAAATGAAAATGAGAGGATGGATGAGAAACATGACAAGAAACGAGGCCAATTGGCAAAATGCCAAACGACGACGACAAAGTAAAAGCGCAGAGGACATAAAAAGACACCACCTAGTGGCGAGACGAGACGAGACGCGATGGGTAACGTAACGGACGACGTTACGTCGCGACGTCGCGTCTCGCTGTGTTTATCGTCGCCTTACGGCTACTCTCTAATTATAAATTTGATAACTCAATTTGCAATTTATAATATTGCTGGCTATGATTAGTGCATTGCTAGGTCTTACTGCTTACTTACCCCATCAGCCAATCGACCGTGTCGCGCAAATACTCCGGAATCCGCTCCAGTTTGACGGTTGCTGCTTCTGATGCCTCTTTTGCTTTTCGCCAAAAATAGTTTCAGTTCTTTGCCAAAACAGACACACACGCGACACACACACACTCAGGCAGACACAGCCAGACAGTCAGCGTCTGGGGGCACCAACAGCATACAGCAACAGTCACGCCACTTATTTGTTCAATTAATAAACAACAAATTGACAGTTATACTTTTGTAAATCAATAATATCAAAAAAAAATTTCGATTTTAAAACTTTTGCACATCAAACTTTTCACGCTTCTTCTTCACTTGTTTTGTGGGTGCCCGATACGTTTTTAGCGAGCGATACCAAATATATATCAATGAATTGATAAGCGTTTGCATTCGATAACTAATGACAGTTATCGTTCAAGCTAAACTACAATTTGGCGTAAAACTAACTTAACTAATGTCAACTGACTTTGTAAGCAGTGCCAAATTAATTATTTTACACATGCATTATTGCATAAATGTTCATAAATGTATTTATCGCAGAACTGCTGTTGACCTGATGCTGCAGCCCTGGCATCGACTGCGGCGCAGCTGAGAGGTTTTCAAACAGCTGGTTTTGTTATTCTTTTTATTTGTACTTAAAATGCTTGATTGTAATCAAAATGGATGGCAACAAGTTATTAATTCTATGCGAACACAACGATCTAAATTAACTGAATCTACTCAAGTGGAAAAAAGAGTTTGAGCAAACAGTGGGGCACTCCGTTTGACCTATTAAAATCGACGCAGAATGCGCAGTCACACGAATGTGAATTTGTATGTTTAATTAAATTACATTTTTTATCTACATGCAAAATTATTATTGTTAATATTTTGATTTATTTAAGCAACGCACTGGCGCATTCTGAGAGAAGAAACTACCGGCCAACACGGACGCTAAGCAATATCTTTATATTTTACTGCAACTGCTGACAAATCTGAGAAAATATGATACAAATTTTCGCAAAGCGATTTCAATTGAGAAGCGCATTGCCATCGCACAATATACGCTGGGCACAACCGAGGAGTACCAAAGAGTACCAAACTCTTTGGCACCTCCATGTCGCTGTTGGGCAAGATACTCAATGATTTTTGCCAGGCTGTCAAACAGGTTCTCGGAAGAATATTTGGCCAATGTTTACAGATGCGTTTTAAATTGGCTAAGGTCTCTGCCACTTGGAGGTAAATGCGGCCATATCAAATTCCTCGCTTTATTACAATAATCCAGATTGATAGGTGAGAAAAGATAGAAGATGATTGTTACCGATTTATAAGGTTTAACTATTTGAAATTAGTTGGAGATTTCTGTATCTGAACTACAGTTGCCGTGTCAGTTTTACACCTGGTCAGGTGTACGAGCAGAGCTACTTGAAGCAAATATTGGAAACTTGTCCACACTTAAAGTCAAATCTGAAACCGATTGTGCTGAGCGATGCGGCCTTCGAAGCGACAACAGTGATGACAACCTATAGCCAACCGCAGGGGCAAAGGAAAAGCAATTCAATACGGCACTGCAGGATGCCCACAAAGTGGTTGATGCAGCTTTCCAGTAGCTCAACACACAGATTGTCAGAGCAGACACAATGATATCCTCAATAGTTGCTGCATATTGCACAAGTATTTGATGGCAAAGGCTATAAAATATTCGACGACGATATACTGCAGCAGGAGCAGCAATCAGATGTGAATACTGCTGTTGAAGAGCAGCCGATGGAGAACGATCACTTTCGATCTCCAGCTTTTCCTTCTCAAAGGGAGTCAATTGCTCGCTGTTGTTGGACGCTTTACGCTTTTAAGTCACTAGACAACGCTCAGTGTTTAATGTTGGTTCTGCCATGAAATCATGCAGCACCTGCTCCTGGATAAGCAGGGATGAGCAGCCAGTGCTGCGATATTGTCTCAGTTCTTCCCTGCAATTGAGTTTGCGTTTTAGAAAAGTCATCGTAGCTTAAAACTCATTAGTCAAATATCAAATAATTACTTGTATTTTGCTTCTCATATTTCTTCACTCGAGTTATTGGTCGCCTAGTAGATGTTTTCGTGGTCGGCTCTTTTTCAGGGCACATATATTTTGATTCCATGGCGTAAATAATAGACTTTCCAATAAATAGGCTTTTTTTCGCGCTTTAGCAAACAAAATTGTTAAACAATAAAAATAGGCTGTTTTTTTAGTTATAGTCAGGAAAAATCGACACAATTATCGAAATTGCCATCGATAGTTGGCGATAAACAAAACAACGCCAGTCACATTTCAGTCAGCTGTTTCATCGATTACATAAAAATGGTAAAATTATTGTAATAATTTTAATGTCAATTTATAATTTCAATAACATATATTTCGACTATTTCTATTTATATTCCATCTATATATGCAATCAAAATCCACTATCACTTCAAGGCGAGCTCGATTCTTCTCGCCGGCCTCGGAGTTGCGGCATTCGGCTTCGCTGGCAAACACTTGATGCGCCGCATGCCCCAAATGACGGCAACGTTCAACGAGGCCCTCAAGAATATGCCCAAGTTCGATGCGGAAAGCATGGCCAATGCCAAATACTACAAGGGTGGCTTCGACCCAAAGATGAACAAACGCGAAGCTGCCCTCATATTGGGCGTCAGCCCCAGTGCCTCCAAGCTAAAGGTAAACTTTATTTACATGCCTAATCCTTATCCGCTATATAATCTATAAATTCATGTTTGCAGGTAAAGGATGCACATAAAAAAATTATGCTACTCAATCATCCAGATCGCGGCGGCTCACCATATTTGGCGGCCAAAATAAATGAGGCCAAAGACTTTATGGATAATGGGAAATAACTGTTGAGAATTGTGTGTAAATTAATACAAATTATCGTAGATAGAAAATAAGAATTAAAATGAAATTGTTTTTTGATTTGATGTTTATCATCTATCTTTAATTAAAGCCCCAGTATAGTTTATAAAGCAAAAGCTTATATTTTTTCATATACAAAATACCACTTCAATATTTTAATCTTAATGGTATTATCACCAAAACTCCAATTCAACTTTTTATTATACTTTTGAACCTCTCAGAAATATTTAGTGTGTATCTTCATAAAATCTCTCCAAGGTTAATTTTGATATATTTTAGACCGCTTAAAAGCGTATTTGCTTATTTCTATATTTTAAACAGCAATTTTCTTTGGACACTTTAAACACCTCTTAAAAAATCGTTCTTATTTTTTTGTATACTTAAAACAAAGAAAATTTTTAGTGGTAACTTCGCAAAAGCTCTTCAATTAAAATGTTTCTTATAATTTGTACATATTTAAAAAATCGAATTTGTTTACTTTTATATTTTAAACTAAGATATTCATGGATATGCAGCAGGGCAATTATATATTGCCATATTATTTATAGATTCATCACTCATTAGGGAGCTAATGTCGTAAACCATTAGGAGTCAACCGTTTCAACTGATAAATGGAATTATTTACATGATATATTACTTAGTTAAGACCATATTTAAGCCCTAATATAAGCTGAAAAGTAACGAATTTAAAATACTTTTGGAAAATGCAGCTGCAGCAAAGGTTGCTTCTGCCATTTCTGGCTGTGATTCTGGTTTCTGTCGTCGATGTCGCTGCTTATGCGGATCATATTATAACCAATGGCTATCCGGCGACCATTGGACAGGCGCCCTACATCGTTGGGCTGCTGCTGCTGGAGGGACGAATGGGTCGCTGGTGCGGCGGATCCATCATTGACCACCAATGGGTGCTGACTGCTGCCCACTGCACGGATCACATTGATGCGGTGACCATTTACTATGGCGCCACCAGATGCAGCCAGGCATTGTTTACTCTGACTGTCGGCGTTGAGGATGTGGTGCAACATCCTCAATGGCCGGGCAACATTGGCAACGATATCGCCTTGATTCGTACTCCACATGTGGGTTTCTGGTCGCTGATCGATAAGGTGGAGTTGCCGGGTTTTGCGCAGCGCAATGAGAGTTTCGAGCAGGCTGCGGTGCTCACCTGTGGCTGGGGCAGCACCTACGATGGCAGCTCTCTGCCCGACTGGCTGCAGTGCATCGATCTGCACGTCATTAGCAACGACCAATGCTCTCGCAGCTATGGTCAACTGCCGGACAGTGTTTTGTGCGTCGGCACACCGGAGGGCAGATCCATTTGTGATGGCGACTCGGGTGGACCACTGGTGACCCAGCATCAACCCAAACTGGTGGGCGTCACATCGTTCAGCGATGCGGAAAGTTGTTTATCGGTGGCACCAGCGGGTTTCACTCGTGTCAGCTCCCATTTGGACTGGATTCGCGAAGTCTCTGGAGTGGCTTACTAGTTACAAAATAAAACTGACTGTAAACAAACATTTTCTACTTATAATTTATTCTATTTCTCTTTAAGAGTGGATAAATAACTAGGTATTCTTAAATTCAAAAGATTTGCGCTGCTTTCTATTTTGAAACCAAGACTCGTGCTGAAACTATCGATAAATTTATGTTGATGTAAAAGCTGACTGCTAAATATATCGCCACTGCAAATCGATAGTTGCCTCAGCTGATTGTGTTTTGTGTATAAAAGTGGCAAATGCGGCAAACTTTAAATTTATTTATTGTTAATCAAAGCCGATGGTTATAAAGTTGATTACCACTAACTGGTTGTCTCCATGTTGTCCATAGCCTCACGAAACTGGACAACAGATACCAAACCATTCTGATCTTTGTGTGTTGCCATGAGTTGTCGCCAAATCGTCTCAAAGTCACCGGCACTGACGATATCCTTAAAGATCTGCTCCAAGTGCTCCTTCGGACGATGCAACTGAAAGTCGCTAGGTGACACACCATACAATGATGATATTTCAGGCGTGACGAGTTCCTTTACATTGTTCGCTTCATCTTCGAATAGCTGCTGTTTCGGCTTACGCATGGGCGCCTGATTTGGCTGCTTGCCCAGATCGGAGCAGAGCATTCTGTATGTGGTCTCCTTGTTGTACACATTCGATATATTGCCAGTGGTGGGCAATGGATTCTGGATGGAGAGCAACCGACAGAAATCATCGTAATTAACACGCTCCATGGCGCAATTTTCATCGAGAATCAGCTTGAAATGTGCGAGAGTTGTGCGCATTTTATAGATATCAATATAGAGATGCATCTGGTGCATAATCTCAAAGATCTTCTTCAGGGGCAAGTGGCGTGTCTGCTCCTTGTCACTATGCTCCAGCACCGAGATCAGATCAAACATATGGAAATCGGCACGCTTCTGCAATTTGTGGCGCCACATATTCAAATGTCCCAGCGCGTCGAGCAAATGCTGATTGCCACGACACGGCGATATATCTTCGATTAGCATTTTGCAATCGCAATCCGGAACATATGTGGGTGTACCAAAAGTCAGGTGCGGCGGCACCTTATACGGATATCTGCAGGAAGGAAAATAGTGCATCAGTTAACTATATAATGATAAATATATTCAATAATATAAATTTTCTGGAATCTAGATTAAATTCCTGCATAAATTTTAAACAGTTTCTTGATTGTAAATCTAGTTTATCATCTCATTGCAATAAAAATAAAAAAATATATATTTATATACTTTAATATAATATATTTAATATTAAGTTAATTAAAACACAATTTCTGTTTATAGTTAATAAATTGTCTTTTTAAATAAATACATTTTGACTGGCCTATTTTCAATCAATTTAAATAATGTTATTTTATTCCGAGTATTTTTATAGCTATTCCATTTTTTAATGTTCATTTGACTTCAATATTGATTGCTTATATTCCAAATTAATGTTCATAGTTAAAACTGTATTTTAATAAAAATTTTAAAATTGTCCAAAACATATGTGTGCACTAACATTATTTAAATTTTTATAGAATTCGATCGCAAAAATATATAATAATCAAAGCTGAAAAGTAAAAGCGAAACCAGGAAAATTGGCTGATAATGAAAATCGCTAAAGTCAACGATTTATTTGCAATTGATAAGAGTTTATTATTTAATATTTCTGATCTGTTTCTTTGCCTCTGGTCCCTATAAAATGATGGTAGTCCGATTTTAAACATTCAGTATACCATTTTATTTCTATTGAAAGCAGTTGAACTGAGCGCAAAAAAAATGAAATTTAATTTATATATCACTCTGATTCTGATCATAAGTGAAACAATGTTGTTAACAGCAGCTAATTTAAATGAGGTAAGCAATAAGTTTTATATTATTTATTTCAATTTATTTTATTTTATTTTCTCAGACATCCAGTTTAGTGGATGCACCGATTGTGAAGCCATTGTTAAGCTACATAGAACAGCTGCGGAGAAGCTTCCAATTCAATGAAATAAAAGAAGCAATTAGAGAAGTCGAAATCAATGAATTAAAGGAAAAGATTGTTGATCATAATGTAAATGTAGCGATAATTAAGGAATTGAGGGACCAAATAGATTTCTATAGGAAGAGCATTGAGCAGCTGGCTCCCAGAAACTTGAACGAGTTAAAAAATCAGTTGGAGGCAAACAAGAAGAGCCTTGCTCTGAAGGATCAACAAATAGCAAATATGCAAAACGATGCCAAAGAATGTGCAAGAACATTGAAGAACTTGCGTGAGAAACCCATAATTGGTTGCTCTACATTTGGAGATTCACGGGGTGTTCATCGAATCAGCTCCTCGAATTATTCGTTTGATGCGTTATGCGACTCTGAGATAGCTGGTCCTGGCTGGACAGTTATCCAGCAGCGCATCAATGGCAAGGAAAATTTTACCAGGGATTGGGTCACATACCGTGATGGCTTTGGCTCCTTTGAAGGCGACTTCTTCCTGGGCCTGGAGAAGATCCATCTCTTGACGAGCAGCCAACCACATCAACTCCATATACAAATGGAAGACTTTCAGGGACAAGTCAGATCAGCTATCTATCAGGAATTTGAAATTGCTAACGAAAGCGATGAATATCGCTTGATCAAACTCAGTGAAATGACTGGCGATGCCACATTTGATGCGCTGGGAGGCAACAAAGATCAGGTATTCAGCACCTTTGATCGGAAAAACGAATGTGCTAAAGATGACGGTGGTTGGTGGTACAGTTACTGTGGCTGGAGGTAAACCAAAAACACTTTCTGCATCATCTCACAATTATTTTGCTGATTTAACATACTATTTTTTTTGCAGTAACCTAAATGGAAAGTACCAGAAAATGAATGGCATCATTTGGGGCATCACTGGTTTGAAGAATGTCAAAATGCTTATACGCCCAGCGAATGTATAAAGTATTTCACAAGCTCAAAAGCTGAGAGGGTTTCTCGTTGTCGAGCTCACTCGACTTGATTTCATAAATTAAGAATAAATTTGATAATAAAGTTTTTTTTACTCACATTTTATACTTTTTGCCAATGCGTGGATAGGTGCGATCAATGAAGTCCATCTGCTCCTTGCTGATGATGATGACATGACCGGCGCACTGTTGCATGCAACGCTTCACCAACTGACCACTGACATCGCCCTGGGTGGCTTTGCCAAAGGTGTCGTTATGCCTAAAGGGTTCCGCATATCTGCCAACATTGAGGTACAGGATTTAAGATTAGGTTATCTCATCGGGACATATTCATGCACATCACCTGCGATTCACTTGTTCTGCTGGAAAATAATGATTATGACTGAGCACATATTTATCATGGAATTTGGCAAATTCACGATTCACTTGCTCCGCCGGCTTGTGCGGCAGCACCAATTCGTAGAGGGTGCTAGGTGATTTAGTTTGCCGTCCAAAAGTGCAACTCAAATTGGTGACATGATCGGGCTTGGAGAACGTTGGCTTTGCCTCGCCCAATTTGGCGCTCTTCAGATACATATCCTCCGAGAACTTCTCCTTGAATGCCGCGAAGCGTGTCTTTGACGTCTCCACGGCCAACAGGTCGGGCACACTGACCGCTGGCAGACATGGCGCCTCCGGCCACAATTGTCCGGCACTCTTCAGCTGCTGTCTCTTGCAATCGGTGGTAATCAGATACTCGGCTATCTCCTCCGGGTGTACGTTGATCAGGCAGCTGGACGTCGTGTTATCGAGATCTACGGTTGAGACGACACCTGCCGCCCGTGCATCCCCATTGCGATTCCTAAAGCGTCCAATGTTGGCCATCTTACTCTCTCTCCTCTAATTTTCCAGTGTTATATAACTACTTAATTGTTGGCTGCGATTCTTGTGCGTGTCTTTTAATGCTCCAGTTTTCTTTTAATATATTTTTATATACTTAGTAAAAAATTTGAATTATGATTGTTAACTCTCTGTTTAAGTCAACTATCAACTAAAATCTATTCAAAAATATTAGACAAATAGATGGTCTACTTTTATATATTTTAGTTTTAGTTTAAATGTGACTTGAAATTTAAAATCTTGAATATAAAATAAAAAACAAATTAAAAACCATTGAAAAATTAAACAAAAGTCTTAACTGAAGTTTTAACGCCAATATACAAAATGCATTTAAGCTAAATAAATAAATAAGTTTATTAAATGAAGGTTTTTAGAACAAAATTTGCACAAGTTGAGCTTGAGTTAGCTCCTGTTGTCCTTTTATCGAGTTGTCCAGTTTAGTTTAGAGCGTAGTTCTTTTGCAGTATAAAGTCCCAGGTATCCTTCCAGCGCAAGTCTATGATATCCTTGGCGGACATCTTTCTGGAGCCGTAACTCAATGGCAAGAATTTAAGAAAGACGCCGGCAACGGCGAACAGCCAAAGGAGTAGGAAAAAACGATAAAGACGCACCAGTTGCATGCCACGCGCAGCGTTGCAATGTCGTCGCAACAGATACTCCAAGTGCTCCAGCACATAGCAGAGCAGCAACAGCTTAAAGACAAATGCCGGCAAATAGTTGTGCAAGAACAAAGTGCGATCCACAAAGAAATACGGCAAATAGTGCATCAAATAGCCCACAAAGAAGGTATCGCCAGCGAGGACGAAACGACTCCACTCACGCGCTGAGACATCAAAGCACAGTCGACGCCGGCGCAACGCATAAAAGATGAGGAGGCCAGCATAGACGAGCAAGCCAACACTGGCCATATACCAGATGAGCACATTCCCCAGCAAATAGATCTGTGCACTGGAGCCGTCGTCCAGCCAATAGGCGATGCCCTTATCGAGGAGCGGCCACTCATGCGGCTGGGAGCTGTACATGTGGCTCTGAACCTGCTTCGCCTGCCAGAACATCTTCGTCTGCAGCTCCACCCACTTGGACCAGAACGAGAGTTTCGTCCGTTTCGTTGGTATCATTTCGGCTGATAGCAATTGACGTTCACGTTCCCGCTGATCTTGAGCTGCAAATATATAATTAATATATATAATTATATAAGTATAAATATCAATCATAAGATATTAAATATTAAATATTCCTGGAGCAGGACTAACTTTGATTTAAGTAGTGAAACTCATTATATATTTGCGATTATTATATTTATTTACTTGTTGGCACTTACTCTTGGTGTAGCGATGCTCTTCCACATTCCAGATGGCATCCTGATGAACCTGCTCCCGATCGCCGACCACCTCATGCTGATTGAAGCCCCACGAGGGCAACTGCCGTCCACTAAACCGCAGAGCAGCACCCGTTGACTCATGGATCAGGCGTATCTCCGACTTGATGGCATGCCAGCGATCGCCTTCGGTCTGCCGATTGAGAATCTCAACGCGCCACAGCAGCTCACCGGCCATTTTGATCTCGTAGTCAATGTAGCAGCTTATCTCCTGGCATTGTGGCGTCATTGGTGCCGCAACATCGTGTGAGTTCAATGCCCGACTTGTGATCCCGTGCACCAGTTGAATGACATCACCATGCTCGATGGCATCCGGCTGATCGCCGACAACAAGATCATCCCGGTCCGGCCTTTTGACAATCCACCAGTTGTTCACATCCTTAAAGGAGTAACAGGTGACCTGCTGCTGATGCGAAGAGCCCCGCTGATCCTTGTAGCGCACCGGATAGACGGCGGCATGCGAGTGCAGCCAACAGGTGCGTCCATGTGTATGCCTCAACGTGATCTGCGAGCCGTGCCCCACAGCCAACGGCTGACCCTGCGTAATCGATGCCAGGCCCCCGTCGAGCGACGCCTGGAAGGCACTCGTCATAATGCTGTCGTGTGGCCCGGCTCGATGAAGTGTCCTTAGGTGCACATAAAAGATGCCCAGGTAGACGAGAACTGGTATTCCCACGAACAGCAGTAATCGGCTCAATGCGTGCAGCCAAAGCTGCCTATCTGTGGAGAGACAGATATAGAGATAATTATCGAGATCTGCCATTTAAATAAATATAGTAAATCTATAAATGTTGAGCGAAAGTTCAATTTGATGATTAAATTTAAAAACTTTCCATAGACATGTTAGCTATTTCTGTTAAGAAACTGCTCTACAAATCTCTACAAGCATTGTGGGAAATTGCTACAGCAAACACTTTATGTATCAAATATCTAAAAACAAGCTCTTTAACTTTATATTTAACAAATATCTACAGCAAGCTCATTCTCTTAGAATTCTCTACAACAAGTAACACATTCTGTTAGAAATATGTGTTTATATGAAATTCATTATTTTCAAGATTTTTTTTGTCTGTCTTTCATCCCGCTAATCGAATTTTTCTCTTTTAGTTTTGTGAACTCTCCAAAGAGAGGTTTTCTCTTTCTGTTCTACAAATGTCTACAACAAGATTATTCTCTAAGAAATCTCCAAAATTCTCATAATAATAATAAGCTCCTTCTCAGCAACATTCCATTTTCCTTAAATATCTCTACAAACTCTTACTGTTATATATGTTATTCAACTCTACACTCTGCTCTCTGTCTGTTAGATCATGCCTCAATCAGTCCAACTCACTTGTTAAAGTGGCATCGTAGAGCAGATTCCAAAGATGACGACACAGCAGATAGCCGGCAAGTGCCAGCGCCAGGAAGCCAACATATTTAACGCAGCCGGCGCAAGCAAGAAACAGCGCAGCCGACGCCCCGCTGCTCAGCCAGTTGAGCGAGCCGAGTGAGCAGCGCTGGAAGCGGAGCAGGCATGCAATTCCAACGGTGCTTGCGAGCAGCAGCATCGATTCCATTAGAACGAATCGCGATTGCGTTAGCAGCGCGTTGTCGAGAACGATGAGCAGGCCGCCAAGCGAAGCGGCCCAGCGACGCAGCTGCGCCTGCTGCAGTAACTTGTAGACAGCCGGTGCGAGCAGACTGCCGCAGAGAGCGGGAAGAAAGCGCAGCCAGAAAATTGGCACATTTGGCGCATAGGTAGCGCCAATGCGTGAAAATGTATAATTGCCATCGTAGCCAGCAAAACTGACCAGACCAGCAATTAACTGTTTGCCCAGCGGTGGATGCTGATCGAAGAAGAATATGTTGCGCATATAATGTGAAATATATTTGCCATAATGCAGCTCATCGAAACTGTGAAAGAGTAAAGAATTTTACAAAACGAACAGAAACTTATAACAAATGTCGCTTAATGTTTTCTTTACTTACACCACATTTGGCGGCGTTGCCAGCTTGTAGAAACGCGTGAAGAACGCCAGCAGAAAGAGAGCCCAGCTGATGAGATCGATGCGCAAGCTAACGGTTAATTGCGTGGCTGTCGCAGCGCTGCTTTCAATGTCTCCACTCTGACTCTTTAGACGATCGACCACATTAGCCGCCGAATCGCCGTCGTCGTCGTCGTCGTCACACGAACATGAACGTGATCGCGAACGGGACTTGTGCGACGCAGAGGTAGGTGTTGCTGCTGACTGCGACGCCTTTGACGAGTCAGTTCTAAATGATTGACGACTCTCTGAGCGTCGATGGCGTTCGACGCTGCCGCGCAGCTGCAGTCCTAGCGGTGTATTCAAATGGCAGTTGATGTCGCTGCAACAACAGTTGAGCATGTTCGCTGCTGTGGTGGACAGCATACCATTACAGCACAGTGGTGAAGGTGAATTGCAGTTGACGGAGGCAGACGTTGACTCTGCTGCTGTTGTTGCTGCTGCTGCTGCGACTAAGGTTGCTGAACGGCTGCGAAAGTGAAGTCTTTCGTTTTTCTCATTTTGATTTTCGATAACATTCTGTTGTTGTTGCTGTTTCGACTTGGAGCGCGTCGCTTTGCGTCGCTGTACAATGGACATGATATAAACAACAAATTTTGAAACTTTTTTTGCAGCGTGAGAATTACTATTTTCTGTTGTTTTTTTATTGTTTTAATTATTTGTTGGCACTTTCACTTTTATATTTTTATATATATACATATATTTAACAGTTTTAACTAAATTTACACTAGTTTGTGTCTATTTGTTGTTGTTTTTTTTGCCACGTTTGCCAAGCAACTTGTTAGTCTTTTTGCACTTTCCTACGCTAAATGATCAGCCACTTGTTGTTGTTGTCTTTGTCTGCGTCTGTCCACAAATAACTCAGCACAATTAAAATGCAAAAGCGCCCCGCAGCTGAAGAAAGTTCAACAAACAAACGCACAGAAAGAGAGAGCGAACGCGAGGGGGCGGGCGCACTAAAAATATACGCGCATATTTTTAAAGTTGTTTTTGTTCTACCTTTCCTTTGCTTTTCTCTCTCTCAACAAATCTGCCGACTCGCTCGCTGAAGATCTCGACGCGCACTGACTCAACACGTAGCCAAAGCGTCTGCGCAGCTGCCTGTTGCTATTGCTGCTGCTGCTCATGGTGAGACTGCGCAGTCGGCGCTGGAATGTGACTTGTTCGCTGTTTGTCTTGTGTTTTGACTGCTTCTCTTGCCTACTAAGATTCTTAACCCATTTTGAGAGCACACAGGCTGTCTCTCTCTCGCTCACTCGCACAGTCTGTTAAGCGGTCAATGCAATGGTCAATAAAATAACAAGTGCTGTAAGCAACTGTTGCTATTTTCTTCACAGCACCTTTTGGCCTTTTTGTGGCATTCAAGGTAGCAGGCGTGAAACGGGCTGCAAACTTTAAGGTAATATATTTGGAATTTTACATTTTTAAGATATTTATTGCTTTATATTAATTAGACTTACTTTCGGCACAACAAAATAATTGAATTAATAGATGACTCTAGATTAATTAAAATTAATTTGTAATTTTCTACATTTTATTAAAGAAAAAAGCATTATTTAAATTCAGTTCAATAGAAATCTAAGCTCGAACTAGTTAAGTTGATAATAAAATTAAATTTATAAGTGGGTCTATATTAATCCAAATATATATGTATATATTTGTATAAATATATGTTAAACTTTCATTTATTTAATGTTAATATAATTTGTTACTTCTTAATAACAATATCTAGCCTTGAATTGTGCGTTTCAAATAGTGAGCCACCCTATCCCAAATGTTTGCACGTTGCCCTTGTCGACATGCTATTATTTGAAACGGCAAAACTACGCATAGAGAACCCCCAAAATGCACACACATACACACACATGCTACAACCATGTTGAGAGCACATTTAATGTAGAGAACGAAGAGAAACGAAGCGAAAAGCAACCAAACTCAAACCAAGTTGTCTGGCGGCGCTTTGGAGACTCTGCCGGGTGATGCTGACTGAAGGAGAGAGAGTGAAGGAAAGAGAGAGTAGGAGAGATGGAGTTAAAATAAAATTGGTTTGAGTTTTGGGTTCGCTTTAGGCGTTGATTTTCAGGTCTGGCGTTGGGTGTCTTTCTGCATGCCACAAATGCAGCACACGAGTGCAACGTGGGCGTTTGTGGGGGAAGAGGCAATATGGTCCTTGCACCCGGAACAGACAAAACGACATAATGGGTGGAAAAGGAGGCAACGAGTTGAGTTTGTTGGTGCTGCTGCTGCTGCGGGATTGGTTGCAAGGTTGCTGTGCTGTGCCCCCCCAGGCAGGCGCAGAACTCGCACAAGTGCAAGGATATTGTCGCCACCAAACCAAAGCCTGACATGCAACGCCAGCATCGCTGCAGCATCGTCGCTGAATCTGATTGAGCCTGTTGGTGGGTGTTTGTGTGGCAAGTGGGGGAAGGGGTTTTGGTGGTGCTCCTGGCCTGAGTCAGAGTCCAGGGTGCCCCCGGTGTGCCGTGTGTTGTGCCACTTTGGGCCCAATGTTCGTGGCCGTGGCCGTGGCCTCGACTCGTGCGCTCGTTTCCAACTCCAGCCAAGGCCAAGCCTGGCTAAAAGGACGACGTCGCCGTTGACGTCGCCACGATAATGTGGCACAATGACATTGACATTGAACTAGGTCGAGGACGTTACTCCTCTTATAGTCAACGGTTTTTGGTTAATGTTTACCCCTCTGTCTCTCTCACTCTCTCTCTCTCTCTCTGTCTCACTGCCTCTCTGTCTCTCATTCTCTGCCAGTTTAACTGTCTTTCTTGCGAGCCTGATTATGAAAACGGCATTTTAAAGCTCTCTTCCCTGGTTATGCCATATTTTATGGCCCAGCTACGGCTCTGGCATGCCGCAGTTTGTTCGTTTGCTACCAGAATACGTTTTGTTTGGTTCAGATTAAGCAGCTCTCGAAGTTAAAATAACTATTTGTACACATTTTTTTTTATTTTAAACATTTGTTTGGTAAAGTTGATTGTTTTTTTTTACTTACTTACTTACTTTATTTTTAAGTAAGTTGCCTTCGTTTACTTACAGCCAATTTAAAAATATAATTTAAAATTTGTGGTTTTCTTGATTGGTTGTTTATTTATTTTTAATCTATTTATATACATATTTATTTAATACTTTATTTATTTAGTTACTTATTTAATTAATGTCAATTAAAGTCTATCGATACAAAAACATAAGAAAAGAATAAAATTTAATAATTAAAATTAATTTTTTTTATTAAAAAAATAAGAAATATTTGTAATACAAGTGTTTTTGCTTGAAACTTTTTGCATCGCATAAATTCAATATAAACATAAAGTCTTTTATGGTCTGGCAAGTTAAATGCAAGTTTTTGCCAACTGATGGTGAATTAATGCATTTTTTGAGAATATGCTTTGTATGTAAAAAAAGGTATAAAACATTCTTGTCTCTTTTCTTCTTAATCTTCAACTTAATTTCAGTTGCCTACATTTCAGGGATTGAATAGTTGGTTTTTTAGGGAACTAAAGCTATATATATATATATATATATATATATATATATATATATAAATCAGTAATCTTAGCGATTGCTGCTAAAACTGTCTGGTTACCTGCTTTAATCTTACGCATAGCGTTGCCAACCTTTAAGCATATTATGTATTTGCATAATAAAGAAAGATGTTGATTTATGCCTTCAAGCTTAAAATAAAGTTGTTGCATGCAACTTGAGACAGTTTGAGTGGCATCTTAAGTCATTGGAATTGACGATATTTTGTTAGATAAATAAATTACCTGCACTCAAGCAGGCAACGCCTAGCAACTAAAACAAAGGCAGCTTAGCTATCAATTAAAATGCATGCAAACGGAATAAACTGAAGTTGCCCCAGCCCCCATCAAACCCCCCACCCTTACAATTATTCCCTCTATTGTTATATTGTCTGCATTTAGTAGTAGTCCTTGTTTTGTTGGGTGAGAGCAGATTTTATTTATTTTAAATGAAATGAAATTTATTTTATGCACATTTTATTCAGTTGCAGCCAAGGGATGCAATTTCTATATATACATGGATTATTCATATATATATATATATATATATATATATAAAAGGACATTTACACTCAAACCTCTAAAAAGCATGTGCTGATATTTTGTTTTATACATACACACATACAAATATATATGTATAAATATATATATACATGTATAGAATATGCAACTAAAATGCTGCAAAATGTTTTTGCTACTGCTGCAACTGTCTGGCTTACTGAAGCCACTGATGGAGTGGGGGGCAGGTGTGATTGTGTATGTTGCATACAGCAGTTGCTGCAACAACAACATGCAACGCACACATTTTGTTTTTAGTTGCATTGCAGCAGTCTGGCAAAATTTTTGCCATTTGATTGCATTTTGTTTTTGGCCAGCCGCCTTTTTGTGTAGAGTTTGTTGCAATTTGCTAGTGCACACACATACATAGACATACACACACACATATATACAGAGACAAGCATGCAGAAAAACGCATAGCTGCATTTTGTTCTCTCTGTCGCTCTCACTCACACAGCAAAGAGAGATTTGCTGTTGTTGTTGTTGCCTAGGCCTTAGCTTTAACGTATGCACAAGCACACATATAAACATACATAACTACATGTGTATGTGTAAAATATAGAAATGACTTTTTTCACACTCATACACAAGCTTATGTATTTACGTAGGCATGGAGCCTACAAGAGCGAGCGAGAGAGTGCGATTGATGGCATTATTTTTGCATACACATTTTAATTTTTATATATATTATATATTTTTTTTGTGTTTTTGTTGCCTACGCTTCTTAATTTGATTTGCCAGCTAAAAATAATCATAACGTTTTTGCAGCATGTACAGTTGTGCGCAAAACAGACGCTTTTAAGCAGTTGCATAGTTTTTGCATACAGCATGTGGCGAAAGTCACAAGTAACATAGTTTTTTCATTTCATTGTTGTTATTTTTCACTACTGCAACGCTCTTATGCGTTTCCAATAAACACACTCCAAAAAAACACCTATACACACAAAGTTTTACACATCTACGCTCACTATATATATATATATATATATGATGTATATATGTATGCGTGCATGTGTGTTCCCCATGATGTGTGCCCGTTTGTTTAGAATTTTAGATTTTAGCGCGTTTTAGAATTTTATGAATGAATTTTCGGCGTAGACTAACTGCATGCAACTCCCACACCCACTTCCCCCTCCACTACTGTCTGCTCCAGTCGAGAGTCACTTTTAGTTTTTCGGTTAGTTTTCGTTGGCCAACAATTTTTGTGTGTTGGAATAGAAGAGCAGCTTGTGGGCGTTTTTTCTATTTTTTTTCGACTCGTTCGTTTTGCTTTGACCTTGGCCCCAGCTAAAGGGGGTAGAGTGATTTTTCTCTGGCTTGGTCTTGTTTAGATTTTGTGCCAACGCCAGCTGCAATTTTTGTTGTCCCGTTTGGTTGTAGTTGGTCCATTTTCGCATATACCGTTGCACTTGGCACACAAAACTATTTCAAAGGAGAGCTGCACTGAAAGCTCTTTAAGAAGATAACTGTTAAAGTTATGTTGACTTTGTTCACAACAGTTATGTGCTGTCAATTGTGAGCTTAAATTACAACATTGAGTTTATGTGCCTATAATAGATAAAGAAAAGATGAAAAAAATAATGCATAGATAAAGCGCAGAATACAACTACAAAAAGGATGAAAAAAAAACTTAATATGCGATGTATAATTAGAAAGCAATAAAAGGGAATGGAAATGGAAAAGAAATACTATTCTAAGCGGAATTTCAACTTCAGCTTCAAAGAAGAAGTTCTAGCAAAAAAAGGAGAATGCAATTACAATATAGCAAAAAGAGAACAGTAGAATTAAAGAACCCTAAAACTCAATAAAAAGACAGGGCAAAAGAGTCTGCGTATTGAAAATAATTGATTCCCTGAAAAGTATGCAATGTGTTTTTTGAAATTAGGGTTTAAACTAAAAGATAAATAAATTTTAAGAAACTGCAATTGTTTTCTTAGCCAATTAAAAATGTGTTTTGTGGCGGATATTAAAAATAAATAAATTTTTGTGAATTGAATGTTTATTATGTATCTATATGAAATATATAAGTACATAGGCATATGTGCATATAACCAGAATCCAACCCCACCCCATCGCAACTCTCCCTATCCCTTTACGTACTATTTACTAAATGTTTGGCGCCATGTTTCAATATGCTCATCCCAATGAAAATGTACATAAAATGCAAATATACAAATACATACACATACACACACACAAATACGTATGCAATTGTCTTAATGAGTTTTGCTTTGGATACACACACACACCCAACACAAATAGCTAATAAAAATCTATTGTGAAAAAACTGTTGCATTGCCGGCGAGCGCGTGACTGTAAATTGTCCAGCGAGCGGAGAGACTGTAATAGACAGAGATAGACTAACACACAGAACGACAAGCAAAGCGAGAGAGTAGGAGAGAGAACAAGCGCCCACAAAGAGAGTAGACGAAACGAGCACTAAGCAAACGAGACAACAAACACAAAAGCGAAAGCGAGGAGTCCAAACTTTCCAACATAGTGCGTGCCTGTCAACGGGGTATGTGCATTTGTGTGTGCGTGTGAGTCTCTCTCTACACGCGTGTGTGTGTTGGCATCGTCATTTTAAAGAGTTTGACTTGGACAATCACACATTTGGGCAACTGTATAGCCTCCTTCTCCAAACTCCCTCCTCGTCATCGTCACCAAACTCTACACAGATTTTAGGCGCCCGGTCATCGGCCCATTATACGCCGGCCGGCTGCTGACCATCAAACGGACGCACTTTAAATCAGTTTACGTTATAACGTCAACATCGACACTACGTCAATTCGCATCTCGGTTTATTCCAGCTTTGTTCCGCGTTTTTTCATTCACGTCTCTAACTTCAACAGTCAACAGTTTTAAGCGTGAACTTAAATGGAAATTAGATCTTGTACACTCAATCTGGGCACTCATCAGTAGATACAAGTAAGTTTATGGGTAGAAATTTAAAATATTCGGATATGCTTCTTTATATTTTTTATATAAATATTTTTTATATATATTTTTTATATATATTATTTTATATATTATATTATAATATTATTGTTATGCGATTTTATATATTCGTTAACATTTATATTAGTTATTCTTTATATTAATTAATATGATTTTTTTACCATTTACCTAAGAATCTTTTTTACATTAACTACACTTTCTTAACTGTGGTAATGGTATCTTACTTTAGTAAGAAAATATAGAATTCTTTAACTTTACAACTTTCTTTACTAATGCTTATTTGTTGTCTGATTTGATTTTATCGGGTTGCCCCAAAGCCTTAATAGGATTTATTAATTCTTTGTTTAATATTAATTTTCTTTGAATTTAAGCTTAATTTATCTATGTTATTTTTTATAATTACATTTTTAATTTTTTTTATTAAAAATTGCGAAATAATATAGATATAATTTATTAGAATAAGATAAAATGGACTGTACCGAACTTGAATGAAACTCATTCGGAAAAATAATAGAGTACAAGTACAACTGAATTAATGATCTGAAGATCTATAAAATAAAACAACGAAACATATTAAATTATCTTACGACTATCTATAATTGTTCTTATCCTAATAAGGACATTATCTAGGTATGCATACCAAGAATGGATCATTCTTAAATATTATTATAAGTATTATATTAAAATAAGTATGAGTACAAATAGTTCAAGTGTGTATATTTAAATGAAAATGAGTACAAATAACTCAAGAATGAAACATACTTATAATAAGTTTGAGCATGAATAGTCCAAGTGTTAAAGGAATACAATCATAACCATGGTAAGTATTTAGGGCCATGAAATTACGCATACGCCCGCCAATTTGTGCGTGTGTTGTCTGTGTGTAGGTTTGTGTGTGTATTATGACCGCGTTTCCGGTTGTTATCAAACCTCGATGTGTGCGATTTGTGCGATATGTGTGTTGGGTGTATTGTGTGTGTATTTGCGTATGCCAGAGTGCATTCTGCAGACGTGGGTCATGGCCACAGTCACCAGTCACCAGTCACGACAACGGCTATGGCAAAGGGAACGACAGCAGCAGCAACAGTAAAAGCCGTGTGCTGTGTGGCGGAGTTTCACTTTCATGCCCGCAAATAGACAGAGACAGACAGAGAGAGATACAGAGAGAGAGAGAGAGAGAGAGAGAGAGAGACAGAGTGAGTGAGAGAGAAGAGAGAGAGAATCGGGATGATAAACAACAAACGCAATGGGCGCGAGAACTTGCACTCAGCCTCATTTCGTCTTGCCAAACAGTCGGCCAGGCCGGCACCCTGCGCCGCCCCTACCTGCCACACTTGGTGGAAATGGGCACCCACTTGACACTGGTGGTACCACTGCCACTGCCACTGCTGCTGCTGCTGCTGTTTTTGCTGCTGCTGCTCGTTGCAAGCGTCATCCACTTGTAACACATTCGCATTGCCAGTTTGTTGACCAGAAACGCGCCACTGGCGCGACTTGTTCGCTATTCGCGACGACGACGACGTCGTTGACGATGATGACGCAATATGCACCCCCAACACACAAACACACACATACGGGAGAGTTGCAGTTCCTCTCCTAGTCTAGTCAAAAGTCGTGCACTCGGTTCTTACTCCAAATGCCGATTGCAGTGTTGCAACCCACTCCAATTGTTGCAAGTGCATTTACCTCAACTTGACTAGGGTTGTGGGTTGCTGGCCTTATAGCCTTTATGCCGTGCCCCTTGGGCGGCTGATGATGATTCGTGTGCGTGGCCTGATTTCGTCGATTGGCCTTGCATGCCAATAAATTTCAGTGTCAGTTTAGCATCTTTGTTGTTGTGCCACCAAGAGTGCCGCAACTCTGACCACACAAATGCTCCTGCACCTGCCCCTCAACTCCTGCTCCTGCTTCCGCCTGCCAACAGCTTCCTTTTGCTTGTGTGGCCAGTGAACCCGTGAATTGTTTGGCTGGCTAATTGGATGCAATGTTCGGTGGTTGGTTAACTAATAACTGCATACCCAGACTGACCCAGAGTGACCTCGAATGACCCACATCTTAAGGGATCAACTCAAATGCATTCAATATAAACGTTATTTTAATGGAATCTATTCAGAGTTCAATTAACAATTTTAAGAAAAATACAAAAAGAGGAAATTATAAACTTCTTGCTTGGATTGTGGATAAACCTGAAAAATAAAATAGTTATCCTGGGGCTGTCCAGGATATATAGTAGATAATAATATTATATTAATATGCCTTAATTAAAATATTATTATTTTAAGGTTATTTGAAAAGCTACTATTTAGAATTTGTGCACCGATTCTATAACAAAAATTGGCAAAATGAAAATATGGTAAATAAGATATCAAAAGCAAAAGCTGAATAAATAATATGCAAAAGTAGATGCTAACCAGAATTAATTTAGCATCTAACCAACAAGCAAAACATTTTTAAGCCCAAAAACTAGACAATAATATTGGAACTGAAAACAAGAGCAGAAAAAACTACAAACTGTTTATGTAGATGAAAATATATACATTTTTTTCATATTACTTTAAATAATCTTAACAGTTAAATCATAATAAATATGAAAAAATAAATAAAATGGTATAAACTTTAACTAACTTGGTTTAAGTACCAATAACCAATGAGATCAATAAGAACTAAGAGCCAAATTTTCATGTGGAGAGTTAAAGAGTAAATGACAAGATCGAGAAAGCCAAATTCAGCAAATTAAGAGTCAGACGTTTAGGTTCAAAGATGCAACCGAACTAATAAATTGAACAACACGTGATCTTGACAAACTTCTTTATATGCTAATACTATAATAATTTAATTGTTTTATATATATGGCATGTGTCTATACACATACATGCATGCATACACATCTATGAAATTTAATTGTGTGCTTTGAAAATACTTTAACTTTTAAAATACAAATATTTTTCTTTTACTCCACTTTTTACTAATATTGCTCATTTTACTAATTTTTACTGATTGCGTGTCAACGAATATTAACAACTACAACAACAACACTGATGCCATGTTTACTCACCAAACAAAGAAACAAAAACCGTTAATTTTGTTAACTACTTTCAATACACAGAGAAAGAGAGAGCGATGGATAGAGCGAGCACGAAAAAACGAACGCGCGCTCTGTCTCAGTCCTGTGCTCTCTCTTGTCCCTAACAGACACACATGCACACGCACACATGTGTAACAATGCCGGCAGCTCGACTCGTGCTTTTGTCTCGTGCCGAAAAAGGAGAGAAGTTGGGAGTGTAAAAACGAGATGACGGCGGGTCAGTAGCAAACTTACGCCACACGCCGTTAGGTGGCCCTGTCGTGAATGCGGCAGCCGACACGGACACAGACAGAGACGCCCTCCGCATTTCGCACTGGTCTGGTGTGGGGCTGTCGCAGTCTGCAATTGCAGTCTGCGGTCGCAGCGACGTCAGCGCAAGCAGTGCAACGGTAAACGGCAGTTGGGGACACACTCCCATTCTTACTCCCTGGTCTAGCCAGGGCGAACAAATACAAACATTTGTGTTTTTCTTCTTCGTTTTTCTTATTTTTTTTAAAATGCCGCCGCGCGGGAATCGCATTGAGCTTGTTCTTCTGACTCACTGACGTTGCAGTGTCTGTGTGCGTCTGTGTGTGTTTGCGAACACGTAGGTTTAAAGAAAGGAAAAAGCGTATGCCAAAATACAATTGCACTTTCACATTGCTGTCCAGCCGATCGGCTGCGGCAACAACGGCAACGTTGACGACAATGTCGGCAGCGGCATTTCTTTGTCTTTGTCTCGGGAGTTTGATTTATTGTGTCACGAGCTCAACAAAAAAAAAAAAATAAAATAAAAAACACAAAAAAAATTTTAAAACGAAATAAAATTGTGTTAACCGCCGGAGGTTACCCGAGTGAAAGTCCAATTATTGTCACATTTAATAAAGATGTGCCCGACTCTTATTATTTTGCGACACTTGCCCAGAACTGAGGTGCATATCTCTGTGTGTTTGTCTGTGTGGGTGTCGTGTATATTTATATATATATATATATATATATATGTATATATATATATATGTGTTTGTGTGTGTGTCTGCTTGTGTTGCTCTCTCAATTAAAAACGACACTAATTTGCGTACTTAGTGAAAATCGATATGGCTAAAATTTTGCCTTAACGCGACACTTTTGCACCGTTTTTATTAGTTCATCGCTCATTTAGACGTGCGCATAAATCAAATGTTTTGGATTTTGTGTCGAATTTTACAGCAAATTCGCTGAAATATTGTTATAAAATAGCTCACACGCAAACATGCACATAGACACACACACACATGCATGCTGGCAGGACAACCCTAACCTAATCAGAATGTGCCGACATACTAAAAGCGGACAGTTGCACAGCAGTTCGAGTTGCGTGTAGTTTTGAAGAAACATAATTATTATTTAAAATAAATTTTTTCGTAATAAAATACGAATGGTATATAAATGAAAATAAAATGACTATATACATTTGATTAGTAATATCAGAGATGATTTCCTATTTCGTATAAATTGTAATAGAGTATTGCAGCAGTTTGTGCAATGAAACTGGAACCACTGTGCTCGGTAGTTTTGTGCTCGTGCCTTTTTCGTATTGCGCGCAGGTTTGCCGCTCTTTTTGTAGTTGCTCACGCTGCCGGCAAATATGTATGTGTATATCTGTGTATGTATGTACCAACACTCTTCATTTGTGTATGTGTGTTGTATGTGTGTGGGTGTATAGGATTGTGAGTGCGAGTTTGAGCAGTCAAAATAATAACAGCGGCTGCGTTTTCACTTTTCATTCACAAGTCTAACTGGCCTAACCTTAAATTCGATATATCTCTTTTTGATTTAATCTTACGATAAATAGCTTTCTGACCATATTTATATATTATTTATATTATATCATTTTACTTGGTGGCAATTTGCTAAATTTTCTTCAAAGTCCTTTGTAAATTTATTTGATTTATTCCAGCTTTTATCATAATTATTATTATCATTTTCCGTAATACCATTTATTATAATTTGATTATATATTATTGTTATTTTTATTATTATGGTTATTGTTCTTGTTTCTAATATTTTTATTAATTAATTAAATTATAATTTTTATTTTTACTCTTACTATTAAAATATTAAGTCAGTTACTTTTAAGTAGATTTTGGAGTAAAATTTAAATTGGATAAGAATTCGTGTGGGAATTTTAAGGTACAGAATTCTATAGGAATTAAGTTTATTGTCTGCTATGGAATTAATTAGCAAGCATTAAGTTTAAGCACAGTTTAAATTGAGAAGGAATTATATATAATTTCGAATAACATTTCTGCTTTCCCAGAATATTATAAATTGCAAATTGTCCGTTATCATTTTGGAGACTACATAAAACCCGACACAAAATAATCCGTAATCAATCAACTTTCAGTCGCTCCGACGTAAAGGTCGCACAACAAATCTTCCGTTACCTACGTATTCCTTGAGGTGGAGCCCCACAACGAACGCACAATGAATTTTACACCGTTTGGCAACACTTTTCCCGGGCTGCCGCAGTTTACGACGACAACGTCGCCGCTGGTGTCGACGGTCTCGACTGCTGCTGTCGCCGTCGGCGATGCCGATGTGACTGCGGCCACCAACAATCAACAACAGCAGCAGCAGCAGCAACAGGAGACTGCCAGCAGCAGCAATCGCTACCAGCAACATCAACAGCAGCAGCAGCAGCAACAACAGCAGCAGGTGACGTCATTGACGCACTTTAGTCAAGCGAGCGTCAGTGGTGCCGCTGTCAACAAGTTTCGCAGCGGGCAAGAGGAAGCGTTGCAGGGCGATAAATACAATGGACATTTGGTCGCAACAGCAACGCAGCAGCAACAGCAACCGCAATATGCAACTGTTTATGCCGCAAGTGCAACGACGAGCGCCGTGGATGCGTTGCAGGCGAGCGGTTCTGGTCAGCAGCAGCAGCAGCAGCAACAGCAGCAACAACAGCAGCAACAGCAGCTGCAACAGCAACAAGTGGTGGCGCCACAAGAGTTGACACAGGATCTATGCAATGCAATATTGCAACAACAAGGTGAGTTGGGCCAAACAGTTTTCAATTTAAGCCGTTGAATAATCTGTCTTCCTTCCTTGTTACAGTGCTACAAAATACCTCCTGGCAGACGATTACTCCCGGCACAACAGTTGCCGATTACCTCTCGCATCTTCCGGCCAATACGTTACCACTGTCGTTGCACCACTTCCTCAAGTACTCCGCGGAGAACATCAAGAAGGAGAACCAACAGCAGAATGTGGTACGCCTTGTAAATAATATTCACAAAATCTACCTTAATCTTACTAAATCGCCAAAAAGAGAACATCTTCCCAAAAGGAAAAAATTTCTATTTTTTTGTAGTAATGGTATTAAAAAAAAGAATTACAAAATAGAAAAAGGTTTTGCAAAATTGACCATCTTAAAGAAATATGGAATTTGCGTTTAGTAATAGTATTTCTAATAATAAAATAGTAACATTACCATAATATGGAAAACCTTTATTCTCCGAAATGATGCTACAATCCTAAAATTCAGCAACAAGTGATGAAATTTACTGACTAGACTTTTATATTAAAGTTTAGTTGTTGTCTGTCTTAGGAATAATATCAGGATTTAACTATTAAATGGCGGCTTACTAAAATTTAGTGATTATTTTTTAATGAGTAAACGAATCGAATAATAAAATCTTCTTCAGCAGGTGCTGCAGGTGCAGACGGGACCAGGTGCTGCGATTGGCATCAATACGATTGGCACAACGACAACCATCAGCATACCTCAGCAGGAGCTGCATCAGCAACAACAACAACAGCAGCAACAACAACAGCAGCAGCAACAGCAGCAGCAGCAGCAGCAGCAACAACAACAGCAGCAGGAAACATTGCAACTGACAACTCAGGCGGCAGTGGCAAGCAGCTCGACAGCAGTCAGTGGCGTCAAGAAGAAGAAGCGCAAAAAGCGCTCCAAAGAGCGCAAACCCAAATTGCGTCCGGGTGAAATACGAATGAGCACCGCCCTGGATGGTAGTCCATTGTACATGTGTCCCGAATGCCATGTGGCATATCCCGAACCGGAGCTGCTTGAGGTGCATCTGGTGGGGCACAACCTGGAACGACGTTATGTTTGCGACATTTGTCAGGCATCGCTGAAGCGCAAGGATCATTTGACGCGCCACAAGCAATCCCATAATCCGGAAAGGCCGTACATTTGCACGGTGTGCTTGAAGGCATTCAAGCGCAAGGAGCAACTAAGTCTGCATTTTGTCATCCATTCGGGCGAGAAGCGGCATCAGTGCCAGGAATGCGGCAAGGGTTTCTATCGCAAGGATCATCTGCGCAAACACACCCGATCCCACATTGCGCGTCGCGTCAAGGCCGAGCTGAATAGTCATGTGCGGCGCGAGAATGGCACCAGCATGTTGCAACCAGTTGTCACAGCTGCAACAGCCGCTGCCGTCCAGCATGCCAATCAGCAACAGTTGCAGCTGCAACAACAACAACAGCAACAACAGCAACAACAGCAACAACAGCAACAACAGCAGCAACAGCAACAACAGCAACATCACATTGTCGTCAGCCAACAACAGCAGCAACAAGCAACTGGTCAGCAGCAGCAACAGCAAATGTTAAATTAGCCAAATGATTTTTGTAAAGTCAGTTAAAGCAAAATTCAAGAAGCAAATTCCTTGCCACACCTTTCGACAAAAAGGCAGGCGGCAGCAATTGTTGCCGCTGCTTAAAATTGAAATCTACAAAATTCAACTTTCGGTCCACGCAATTTAATTGACTCACACAAATCGGATGTACACAAACACAACAAATATTGTTGACGATATTTGTCAATGCAATAGTAAATATTTCGAAGGCATCTCCTTCAAACACTGTACAATTAATTCCTAGGAACAACACGTGACACAAACTTAATCGTAAAAGTGCTATAAAACTGGGACCATAATATTGTTTAACCTACCCTTATTTAGTATCGATAAAACTATGTTCTTAATGCATTTGCATTTTAAGCTTAAGTGCAGATGTCAAAGGTGATAGTATTGTTAATTATTTGATTGTATTGCTATATAATACTGCCAACTTTATAATTTGTTTAATTTTTAATTTAAAATCTACATTTTGTAAGAAAAAGTGATCTCATTCCAAAACTTGATGTCACTCACAATTAATTAAGCAAAATACTTTTTCCATATTTAATTCTCCGACAAAATCTATCAAGTATCAAGGTCCCAGTGCGCCGATGTGATATTCTGATCGGCCGATTTGCCACAAAGTACTTTAAGACAAAATGTGCAAAGATATTACTATAATTTTATATCGTGAAACGCGAATTTTAGTGAAATGTATTTTTGTATAAATCGAATCTATGTACAGATATATATATATATATTAATATATAAAAAATATATATATAAACACGGTGTAAATGCAGCAAACTATTTATGTAATCTAAATACTGAATGGAAGAAAAATTAAAATGCAATTTAGTTATAAGTACGAATTAGATATTATGAATGTACTACAAAAACTTTTGATAACACAGATTAAAACATTTGTAAATACAAAATTACTTTGCTGGGGGAAGAATTGAATTATTTTCACATAAATATTATTCATACAATTTTCAAAAAGCATTTTGTTTTAAATAGAGGTCATTGTGATAATTGTCAGAAGTTGTTGTTGTTATTGGATAAAAAGGTTATTTAACATATACAAGTTTTCTGTTGGCCCTAATTTCAACTGTGGCATCATTTGACATATTGCAGACTGACAAAGAATTTCGTTTAAGTAAACTGCTCCTGCGGTTATCCTTTGTCACAATTAGCCTCGTCGGTCGTACTTAAACAAAGATATTCTAACGCATAATAAATACTTATAATATTTTATTTCAGTTATAATATTGTTTTTCGTTGTATTTCTTGAATATTATGAATTAATACTCATTATGTTTTATTATGCACCATTTATTATATTCAATCAAATAATTAATACAATTATAGTTAAATATTCATGTAAATGTATGTATATATATATATATGTATGTATGTATTTATGTGTATGTGTAATTATTATCATATGTACGTGCTGTTCTTAATAGATACTGAATTGAATGAAACATTCCTGCGTACAGCTTAAGTAAAGTTATTAAAAAAATACACGTAAGCTTAAGTTGGTGTACGAAATAGTGGAAGGGTACTACTATTACGAGGAGGATATAGAGTAGAGAATAGAGAGTAACGGCTACATCGCAGAGATTTCGCAGATAATGATAAGTCATCAAGTTTTACGCCAAAATGTGGCCGCTTGAATATTAACTCAAAAATCTGCTAGTGTTATTTTTGAATGCTAACGAACAGCTGCTTAAATCAAAACATGATGTGTTTATATACTATATATATATATATGTATATATATATATGTATATATATATATATATATATATATATATATAAACGTATAGATGTGTGTGACTTCTGGAGACATTTGCTCACTGAACAGTTTGCTATTTTGTTATAAGTCGCTCATAATGTTTGTGTTTTTGAGTTTTTGTTTTGTTTCTTTTTTTGGTTAGTTTTGTGTAGTTGTTTTTTTTTTTTCGTTGCGAAAAGAGAAATTTAATCACTGTACAAAAGAAGACCAGGGCCTGCCGCCTCTGACTTCTACGGTCCGCTCAAATACTTTCGCTTCTGATCATCCATATAATCGCGTGTGGACAATTGGATGGCTCGCTGCAGCATCTCGCTCTCATTGATGCCTGCAAGGAATCAATTGTACTCTATATATAAATATATATATGTGCATATAGAAGTACGTCATTTACTGACCCTCGTATGAGGCCTCGAGCAGCTCCTGATAAAAACTGGAATAACTCTGCTTGGCCGGTGACTGTGCAGCTTCGACACGCTTTGGCGGCGACTGCGATGACTGCTTCGAGGTGCATGGTCGCTGTTCCGCTTCCGGTGTGTAAGCACGCGGCGGTGCTGTGGCTGTCGCCGCGTCACGCTTGGGACTCTTTCGTTGCGGCGTCTCCAGCACTTCCACAACACTACAAGTAGAATTAATTTAATTTAAATAGATAACAATATATGCACAGTTGGACAGTAAAATAGCTATGATGAAAATAAATTGTGCACATTCAAAAAACTAAACAAAATACAATATGTATGAAAGTATCGAAAGTCTACTACAAAATGCAAAGAATTCCACATTAAGTGTTTGCCACAAAGTTATTGTCTGCACAACTATTCCAACTGTCTAGATGTGTATATATACCAATTATAGTACCTATTATTGGCTGCCTCACGTGCCTCATGGCGACGTTTCTTGCTGCTGCGCAGCCCATTGCTACGACGCTGCGATTTGCTCAGTTTACTGGAGGAGGAGGTGGAGGAGGAGCGTTGTGCTGTTGCTGCTGCTGTGTTGGGCGAGGAATTGCCACCGCAGTGACCCACAGAGCTGGTGCTGCTCATGTCCGTAGCATCACTATCGTAGCCGCCCAGTTCGTTCACCTCAGGCGGCAGCTTGTGCGTAAACTGGCTAAGCGTTTTTGGTGACAGCGTAAAGCCAACCGTAGATGGGCTTTCATCATCGACGCTGGAGGAGGAGCTGCCTAGCGTGGCTGCTGCATTCTTGGCGTTTGTATTGCTGCCGGTAACACTGTTGCTGCCGCCGATACCGCCGATACCGCCACTACCGCCGCCACCTCCACCATCGCTCGAGTATTTGGAGGGCGAGGCATCCGAATCAGTGAGCGCCTCTGCCGACGTCACTGTCGACGATGTGGTCGAGCCGGAAGGTGTGTTGTTGCTGCCCGAACGTTGCATATTATCACGACACCACTGCAAATATGATTCTCGTGCGATTTGCTCCTCGATGGCCTCATTGGTGGCTTCCCAGTCTGTAGTCTTTAGCTTATCCTCGAACATGGTCTGGTTTGGCAAGCAGTATGAATTAATTAAGTTGAGCGCTGCCTGTTTGGATCGTTATCTAATTCACCTGTTCAATTTCAAGCTGCTCGCTGAGACGCACTGCCTCCTTGGTCTGAATCTCGGGTTTGTAACCAGCCAAGCCCAAGCCGACGCCCACAGTGGCATTGTACGGATCCAGTATAGCATTGTAGTGTGAGCCTCGCTGATAGGAAAGACGCAGCGGCGGATAACCAGCCTGCGATTGCTCGGAATTGAAGATGTTGATGGGTGCTGCGAGCGTATTAGAAAAATAATTAGTCATCAGTTTACGAGCCATATATAAAATGTGATATATGCAAGATGTGCTCAGTCTGACTTGCTATTGCAAGTATAATAAATATTATATTATATTATAGACTGACAACAACACTCACTCGACTGATAACAGTAGACTTCGACAGGGCGACTGTAGATCTCTGATATGGCCTGAATCTCGATGTGATTGCCGTGTGCATCGCGTGCGCGTTTACGCTGTATGTAGCCGTTGATATCCTCTGTGACAAACTGACCAAAATACTCTCGATTCTCATGCTGTAAGCAGGCATATATTAATTGTCTGTAAATATATATAAATGATTATCAAAATTACAATATAATCCATGGTGTGCTGTCGTGTGACATCGTGCATGCCCTCATCCCCGTAAATTTGTAGCGATATGGAGCGAAAGAGGCATGCACCATCCTCCTCGACTGGTTTTAATTCGTAGCCGCGCTTCTCCATGCATTTGGCGAACTCATCGTCGCGTCGCTGCCATTCCTCGACTGAAATGGTGCGCTCCTTGGGCTGAGAATGCTCATCGCCGCTATTATAGCCAGAAAATGTCTCCTCGTCCACCTTAACCTGACTCGCTCCAGCAGCTGGCGATAATTGGGCCTGCTGCGTTTTGGGCACGTTGGCACAGCCCAGACCCAAATGCTCGGGTGATTTGCGACCCACCGCGACAGTCGGACTGCTGTTGCCTATGGCTGTGGCGGCAACGGCACCTGCCACCGCTGATGAATGTGGACTGCTGCTGCACTTGCTGGTGACGCCGGATCCGTTGCCACCCACAACAGTCGGATGATTTAGGTTGAGTTTCTCACGCTCCAAACGGTCGCGCTTGTGATGATGTGCATGACTTTCAAGATGTTCGCGACGCTTCGAGCGAGTGCTGTATTAAAATAGAGAGAATAGCCAATTAATATAAAATATGTATTTTTATATATATCTAAAATGCTATGCATAGGAAATATGATCTAGATTGCACAAATAAATAAATGTACAGATCGAACATTATTTTATAATTATAATTTTAATCATATAGAGTATTATTATATATTTTATATGACTAAAACTATAATGCACATTGCAAGAACCAAGTGAGCTTAAATTTTTTAATGCAGATTTACTATAATTATATACTTGTAATGTTAATCATACAGAGTATTATTGTATGCATGATTATTATTTATATATTATGTGCTATATAATGTTAATAATAAAGCAAGCTGCAAGGGTCTAATAATAATGCTTAATTTAAAAGGGCACATCTGTTTATAAATTGCTCAAATTAGTTGACTGCCAGCTAGTTGCTAGGTGTTTATTGCTAGAAGTCGACACTCACCTCTTGTGTGGACTGCAGCGATGTGTGCGCGTTAGCTCATCGTAGACTTCACCACGTCGCTGTGGACTCTGTGTGGAATCGAATACATATATCACATATCACAATAATATATATATATATGAAATGCAGTCTGACGTACCTGTCCGTGCCCATCGATGACGACATTGCGATGTGTTTGATTGACAACCGATTGCTCGATGGCGACCACCTGGCCGGCGACATGGGCATCACTGGCATCAGCATCGACGACTCGCTTGCCAGCGGGCGCACTAACTGGCTTGATAGTCATGCTGTGGTCGCTGCCTCTTAGCCAACAACAAAATTAAAGACGACTCCGAACGCACCTGTCTGTCTGCTGTTATGCGAGGACTTAAATGGAAAATGTTGCTTCCAGTTGTTTTTTGTGGCCAGAACTTTTCTGCTGCGTATGTATATATGTGAGCGTATATGTTTGTGTATATGGTATCACTTTTAAACACAGTTCTTTGTTTGGGAGGGTGGGGGAATAAAGGTTTCCTTTTTGACTCAGTCACTTCCTCAATATTCGTTGCTATCTTTGCTGTTGAATGCCACTTATTTATATTTTAATATTTATTTTATGTACGCACACAACTATGAAATTATAAACATAGCCAGATCAAATGATGAAAATTTTGTGATTTTCATTTGGGTTTGGTATGTATTTGTGTGTGCCTTTGTGTGTATATGTGTGTGTGGTGTTTGTTCGCAATCGTCTTTGTCTCTGCACTGTTCAGAAACGATTAATTAAATACGTATAGTCGGTCTAGTTGTTGTAATAAAATATTATATTATAAACAAATAACGTATTTATCAGTTACATGAGTTAGTTATATTTTTTTTTTGTTGATTTGGTGTAAACGTTAATGAAAAAAGACACTTCGATTTTGTATTTACAGCAGTCAACAAATTTGTCAGATGCGCACGTTATGCTTCTTCTTGTCGTTTTCTACTTTTTTTTTGTTGGGATTTTTTAGGCATTTTTAATGGGCCAGCTTGACGCGACAGACGGCGAACATCTGATTATAAATGGCATTTGCGCTTAGTGATGGCATTTTTGGACTTTATACGGTTACATTTAAGGTATTGTTAAGGCGAGTTTAATTTACTCTCACTTTATTCACGTATTTCATTCATTTAGTGTGTGTTGATTTTTAATATGCTTTATATTTAACACAAAATATTACTTAACACTTAAGTAAATCTGCAAATTCAAATTATATATCAATTAAAAATGCACTAAATAACAATGCGATGTTTTGTTTTCTGTTTTCTTATTATTAAGTATATTTCGACAATTGTTGACATGTAAACAGAGTTAAACATATATATTTTTTTTAACATAAATACCAGTGCTCTAGAACAATATGTTCTACAAGTTTGCCCATTTAATAAATTTAGCTTACATTCAGTTTACATTCAGATTTTGTTTAAAAAAGACACTATTTGTGTGGTTAATGTTTTGGCAGCTTAGTGGTGGTAATACTGTTTTAACTGCTTCACTAACTAATTGAAAAACAATAATTATTTTATTCCATTGCATATATATTTATTTTAAATCAATAAAAAATCAGAGCTGTAAAATATTACTTACATCCACAAAAGCAATTATACATGCCTCAACATATGACTGATACATTTATTGATACATTCCGGCACCCCATTGAGGTTGATAATAACCCCATGCGGGGTTAGGTTGCATCCAAGGTCCACTCGGTCCCCACATATACGGATACCCGCCCCCATACTGCATGCCCCCTTGTTTCATGCCAGCTGTATATCTAATTCCGCGCCCAGTTCGTACACCGTTTCGGCCGATACCAACTTGAATAGTATTTCGAGAGTTCGAACCTAGAACAACATTTCGTGTCGGAACGTAAACCTTAGTTGACGAATTTACAGTTTTTGTATTAGATTCCTCTTTGTCAGACACAGATTGAGCGTTGTTTTCAACAACAGGGGTTATCGACGAGCCCGATCCCGCAGAAGAAGTCGTGGTAGTGGTTGTGGTTGAGGTGGATCGCTGGGATTTACCACCTCCAATGTTTCTTATGACCTTTTCAACAAGGTTTGGAGCACCAACTTGAATGGTCTTTCCAGAGTTCGAACCTACAACAATCTTTACTATCTGACCAGAATTTTTAATTGACGAGCTAGAATGCGCGGTGTTTCCAGACTTAACAACTGTGTTACTCTTACTAGAAGTGATTTTTACAACGGGATCAGCTGCTGAACTAGATTGCTCAGCTCCATTAGAGGATGTTGTTGTGGTAGTCGTAGTTGTTGTCGAGCTAGATTGTTGAGGGTTACCACTTTTAACAATAGTGTCTCCGCCGGATGTTGAGCGGGATTGCCTTGATTCTTTGGTAGATGTTGTCGTCGTTTTAGAGGAACCAGATTGAGCGGTGTTTCCAGACTTCACAAATGTGTTACTCTTGCTGGAAGTGTATCTTACAACGGGATCAACCGCTGAGCTAGATTGCTCAGATCCATTGGAGGTTATTGTTGTCGTTGTTGTCGAGCTAGATTGTTGTGAGTTACCGCCTCCAACAACAGTGTGTCCGCCGGATGTTGAGCTGGATTGACTTGATTCTTCCGAAGATTTTGTGGTTTTGGAGGAACCAGATTGAGCGGTGTTTCCAGACTCGACAACTATGTTAGTCTCACTGGAAGTGTCTTTTACAACGTGATCATTCGATGGGCTAGATTGCTCAGATCCGTTAGAGGATGTTGATGTGGTTGTCGTAGTTGTTGTCGAGCTAGATTGTTGTGGGTTCCCACTTTTAATAACAGTGTCTCCGCCGGATGTTGAGCTGGATTGCCTTGATTCTTTGGTAGATGTTGTCGTCGTTTTTGAGGAACCAGATTGAGCGGTGTTTCCAGACTTTACAACTGTGTTACTCTTGCTGGAAGTGTCTTTTACAACGTGATCATTCGATGGGCTAGATTGCTCAGATCCGTTAGAGGATGTTGATGTGGTTGTCGTTGTTGTTGTCGAGCTTGATTGTTGTGAGTTACCACCTCCAACAACAGTGTCGCTGCCGGAAGTTGAGGTGGAATGACTTGATTCTTCCGAAGATATTGTCGGGGTGTTGGATGAACCAGAATGAACGGTGTTTCCAGACTCTACAACTGTGTTACTCTCATTGGCGGTGTCTTTTACAACGTGATCATTCGATGGGTTGGATTGCTCCGATCCATTAGAGGATGTGGTTGTGGTTGTTGTAGTTGTTGTCGAGCTAGATTTTTGCGAGTTACCACCTCCAACAACAGTGTCTCCGCCGGATGTTGAACTGGAATGACTTGATTCTTCCGAAGATATTGTCGGGGTGTTGGATGAACCAGAATGAACGGTGTTTCCAGACTCTACAACTGTGTTACTCTCATTGGCAGTGTCATTTACAACGTGATCATTCGATGGGTTAGGTTGCTCAGATCCGGTAGAGGATGTTGATGTGGTTGTCGTTGTTGTTGTCGAGCTAGATTGTTCAGAATTACCACCTCCAACAACAGTGTCGACGTCGGTTCTTGAGCTGGACTGACTTGATTCTACCGAAGATATTGTCGGGGTGTTGGATGAACCAGAATGAACGGTGTTTCCAGACTCTACAACTGTGTTACTCTCATTGGCGGTGTCTTTTACAACGTGATCATTCGATGGGTTGGATTGCTCCGATCCATTAGAGGATGTTGTTGTGGTTGTTGTAGTTGTTGTCGAGCTAGATTTTTGCGAGTTACCACCTCCAACAACAGTGTCTCCGCCGGATGTTGAGCTGGATTGCCTTGATTCTTTGGTAGATGTTGTCGTCGTTTTTGAGGAACCAGATTGAGCGGTGTTTGCAGACTCTACAACTGTGTTACTCTCATTGGCAGTGTCATTTACAACGTGATCATTCGATGGGTTAGGTTGCTCAGATCCGGTAGAGGATGTTGATGTGGTTGTCGTTGTTGTTGTCGAGCTAGATTGTTGTGAGTTACCACCTCCAATAACAAAGTCGCTGCCGGATGTTGAGCTGGACTGACTTGATTTTTCCGAAGATATTGTTGTGGTATTGGAGGAACCAGATTGAGAGGTGTTTCCAGACTCTACAACTATGTTTCTCTCATTAGCAGTGTCATTTACAGCGTGATCATTCGACGGGTTAGATTGTTCCGATCCACTAGAGGATGTTGTTGTGGTTGTTGTAGTTGTTGTCGAGCTAGATTTTTGCGAGTTACCACCTCCAACAACAGTGTCTCCGCCGGATGTTGAGCTGGACTGACTTGATTCTTCCGAAGATGTTGCGGTGGAGCCAGATTGAACGGTGTTTCCAGATTCTACAACGGTGTTACTGTCACTGGAATTGTCTTCTAGAATGGGGTCAACTGCTGTACTAGAGTTCTCAGATCCATTCGAGGATGTTGTTGTGGTTGTTGTTGTTGTCGAGCTAGATGGTTGTGAGTTACCACCTCCAACAACAGTGTCGCTGCCGGTTCTTGAGCTGGACTGACTTGATTCTTCCGAAGATATTGTCGGTGTGTTGGATGAACCAGAATGAACGGTGTTTCCAGACTCTACAACTGTGTTACTCTCATTGGCGGTGTCTTTTACAACGTGATCATTCGATGGGTTGGATTGCTCCGATCTATTAGAGGATGTTGTTGTGGTTGTTGTAGTTGTTGTCGAGCTAGATTTTTGCGAGTTACCACCTCCAACAACAGTGTCTCCGCCGGATGTTGAGCTGGATTGCCTTGATTCTTTGGTAGATGTTGTCGTCGTTTCTGAGGAACCAGATTGAGCGGTGTTTCCAGACTCTACAACTGTGTTACTCTCACTGGAAGTGTCTTTTACAACGTGATCATTCGATGGTTTGGATTGCTCAGATCCGTTAGAGGATGTTGATGTGGTTGTCGTAGTTGTTGTCGAGCTAGATTGTTGAGAATTACCACCTCCAACAACAGTGTCGACGCCGGTTCTTGAGCTGGACTGACTTGATTCTTCCGAAGATATTGTCGGGGTGTTGGCGGAACCAGAATGCACAATGTTTTCAGACTCTTCAACGGTATTACTCTCACTGGAAATGTTTTTTACAACGGGGTCAGCCGCTGAGCTAGAGTTCTCAGATCCGTTAGAGGATGTTGTGGTTGTCGTAGTTGTTGTCGAGCTAGATTGTTGTGAGTTACCACCTCCAACAACAGTGTCTCCGCCGGATGTTGAGCTAGACTGACTTGATTCTTCCGAAGATGTTGCGGTGGAACCAGATTGAGCGATGTTTCCAGACTCTACAACGGTGTTACTGTCACTGGAAATGTCTTCTAGAATGGGGTCAACTGCTGAACTAGGGTTCTCAGATCCATTCGAGGATGTTGTTGTGGTTGTTGTAGTTGTTGTCGAGCTAGATTGTTGTGAGTTACCACCTCCAACAACAGTGTCTTCGCCGGATGTTGAGTTGGACTGACTTGATTCTTCCGAAGATGTTGCGGTGGAACCAGATTGAACGGTGTTTCCAGACTCTACAACGGTGTTACTGTCACTGGAAATGTCTTCTAGAATGGGGTCAACTGCTGAACTAGGGTTCTCAGATCCATTCGAGGATGTTGTTGTGGTTGTTGTAGTTGTTGTCGAGCTAGATTGTTGTGAGTTACCACCTCCAACAACAGTGTCGCCGCCGGATGTTGAGCTGGACTGACTTGATTCTTCCGAAGATATTGTCGGCGTGTTGGCGGAACCAGAATGCACAATGTTTTCAGACTCTTCAACGGTGTTACTCTCACTGGAAGTGTCTTTTACAACGTGATCATTCGATGGTTTGGATTGCTCAGATCCGTTAGAGGATGTTGATGTGGTTGTCGTAGTTGTTGTCGAGCTAGATTGTTGAGAATTACCACCTCCAACAACAGTGTCGACGCCGGTTCTTGAGCTGGACTGACTTGATTCTTCCGAAGATATTGTCGGGGTGTTGGCGGAACCAGAATGCACAATGTTTTCAGACTCTTCAACGGTGTTACTCTCACTGGAAATGTTTTCTACAACGGGGTCAGCCGCTGAGCTAGAGTTCTCAGATCCGTTAGAGGATGTTGTGGTTGTCGTAGTTGTTGTCGAGCTAGATTGTTGTGAGTTACCACCTCCAACAACAGTGTCTCCGCCGGATGTTGAGCTAGACTGACTTGATTCTTCCGAAGATGTTGCGGTGGAACCAGATTGAGCGATGTTTCCAGACTCTACAACGGTGTTACTGTCACTGGAAATGTCTTCTACAATGGGGTCAGCCGCTGAGCTAGAGTTCTCAGATCCGTTAGAGGATGTTGTGGTTGTCGTAGTTGTTGTCGAGCTAGATTGTTGTGAGTTACCACCTCCAACAACAGTGTCTCCGCCGGTTGTTGAGTTGGACTGACTTGATTCTTCCGAAGATGTTGCGGTGGAACCAGATTGAACGAGGTTTCCAGACTCTACAACGGTGTCACTGTCACTGGAATTGTCTTCTAGAATGGGGTCAACTGCTGAACTAGGGTTCTCAGATCCATTCGAGGATGTTGTTGTGGTTGTTGTAGTTGTTGTCGAGCTAGATTGTTGTGAGTTACCACCTCCAACAACAGTGTCTTCGCCGGATGTTGAGTTGGACTGACTTGATTCTTCCGAAGATGTTGCTGTGGAACCAGATTGAACGGTGTTTCCAGACTCTACAACGGTGTTACTGTCACTGGAAATGTCTTCTAGAATGGGGTCAACTGCTGAACTAGGGTTCTCAGATCCATTCGAGGATGTTGTTGTGGTTGTAGTTGTTGTCGAGGTAGATTGTTGTGAGTTACCACCTCCAACAACAGTGTCGCCGCCGGATGTTGAGCTGGACTGACTTGATTCTTCCGAAGATATTGTCGGCGTGTTGGCGGAACCAGAATGCACAATGTTTTCAGACTCTTCAACGGTGTTACTCTCACTGGAAATGTTTTCTACAACGGGGTCAGCCGCTGAGCTAGAGTTCTCAGATCCGTTAGAGGATGTTGTGGTTGTCGTAGTTGTTGTCGAGCTAGATTGTTGTGAGTTACCACCTCCAACAACAGTGTCGCCGCCGGATGTTGAGCTGGACTGACTTGATTCTTCCGAAGATATTATCGGGGTGTTGGAGGAACCAGAATGAACAATGTTTTCAGACTCTTCAACGGTGTTACTCTCACTGGAAATGTTTTCTACAACGGGGTCAGCCGTTGAGCTAGAGTTCTCAGATACGTTAGATGATGTTGTGGTTGTCGTAGTTGTTGTCGAGCTAGATTGTTGTGAGTTACCACCTCCAACAACAGTGTCTCCACCGGATGTTGAGTTGGACTGACTTGATTCTTCCGAAGATGTTGCGGTGGAACCAGATTGAACGGTGTTTCCAGACTCTACAACGGTGTTACTGTCACTGGAAATGTCTTCTAGAATGGGGTCAACTGCTGAACTAGGGTTCTCAGATCCATTCGAGGATGTTGTTGTGGTTGTTGTAGTTGTTGTCGAGCTAGATTGTTGTGAGTTACCACCTTCAACAACAGTGTCTCCACCGGATGTTGAGTTGGACTGACTTGATTCTTCCGAAGATGTTGCGGTGGAACCAGATTGAACGGTGTTTCCAGACTCTACAACGGTGTTACTGTCACTGGAATTGTCTTCTAGAATGGGGTCAACCCCTGTACTAGAGTTCTCAGATCCATTCGAGGATGTTGTTGTGGTTGTTGTAGTTGTTGTCGAGCTAGATTGTTGTGAGTTACCACCTCCAACAACAGTGTCTCCACCGGATGTTGAGTTGGACTGACTTGATTCTTCCGAAGATGTTGCGGTGGAACCAGATTGAACGGTGTTTCCAGACTCTACAACGGTGTTACTGTCACTGGAATTCTCTTCTAGAATGGGGTCAACTCCTGTACTAGAGTTCTCAGATCCATTCGAGGATGTTGTTGTGGTTGTTGTAGTTGTTGTCGAGCTAGATTGTTGTGAGTTACCACCTCCAACAACAGTGTCTCCACCGGATGTTGAGTTGGACTGACTTGATTCTTCCGAAGATGTTGCGGTGGAACCAGATTGAACGGTGTTTCCAGACTCTACAACGGTGTTACTGTCACTGGAAATGTCTTCTAGAATGGGGTCAACTGCTGAACTAGGGTTCTCAGATCCATTCGAGGATGTTGTTGTGGTTGTCGTAGTTGTTGTCGAGCTAGATTGTTGTGAGTTACCACCTCCAACAACAGTGTCGCCGCCGGATGTTGAGCTGGACTGTCTTGATTCTTCCGAAGATATTGTCGGGGTGTTGGAGGAACCAGAATGAACAATGTTTTCAGACTCTTCAACGGTGTTATTCTCACTGGAAATGTTTTCTACAACGGGGTCAGCCGCTGACCTAGAGTTCTCAGATCCGTTGGAGGATGTTGTGGTTGTCGTAGTTGTTGTCGAGCTAGATTGTTGTGAGTTACCACCTCCAACAACAGTGTCTCCACCGTATGTTGAGTTGGACTGACTTGATTCTTCCGAAGATGTTGCGGTGGAACCAGATTGAACGGTGTTTCCAGACTCTACAACAGTGTTACTGTCACTGGAAATGTCTTCTAGAATGGGGTCAACTGCTGAACTAGGGTTCTCAGATCCGTTAGAGGTTGTTGTGGTTGTCGTAGTTGTTGTCGAGCTAGATTGTTGTGAGTTACCACCTCCAACAACAGTGTCTCCACCGGATGTTGAGTTGGACTGACTTGATTCTTCCGAAGATGTTGCGGTGGAACCAGATTGAACGGTGTTTTCAGACTCTTCAACGGTGTTACTCTCACTGGAAATGTTTTCTACAACGGGGTCAGCCGCTGAGCTAGAGTTGTCAGATCCGTTAGAGGATGTTGTGGTTGTCGTACTTGTTGTCGAGCTAGAATGTTGTGAGTTACCACCTCCAACAACAGTGCGTCCGCTGGATGTTGAGCTTGATTGACTTGATTTTTCCGAAGATTTTGTTGTGGTTTTGGAGGAACCAGATTGAGCGGTGTTTCCAGACTCCACAACTGTGTTACTCTCATTGGAAGTGTCTTCTAGAATGGGGTCAACTGCTGAACTAGGGTTCTCAGATCCATTCGAGGATGTTGTTGTGGTTGTCGTAGTTGTTGTCGAGCTAGATTGTTGTGAGTTACCACCTCCAACAACAGTGTCTTCGCCGGATGTTGAGTTGGACTGACTTGATTCTTCCGAAGATGTTGCGGTGGAACCAGATTGAACGGTGTTTCCAGACTCTTCAACGGTATTACTGTCACTGGAAATGTCTTCTAGAATGGGGTCAACTGCTGAACTAGGGCTCTCAGATCCATTCGAGGATGTTGTTGTGGTTGTCGTAGTTGTTGTCGAGCTAGATTGTTGTGAGTTACCACCTCCAACAACAGTGTCTTCGCCGGATGTTGAGTTGGACTGACTTGATTCTTCCGAAGATGTTGCGGTGGAACCAGATTGAACGGTGTTTCCAGACTCTACAACGGTGTTACTGTCACTGGAAATGTCTTCTAGAATGGGGTCAACTGCTGAACTAGGGTTCTCAGATCCATTCGAGGATGTTGTTGTGGTTGTCGTAGTTGTTGTCGAGCTAGATTGTTGTGAGTTACCACCTCCAACAACAGTGTCGCCGCCGGATGTTGAGCTGGACTGACTTGATTCTTCCGAAGATATTGTCGGGGTGTTGGAGGAACCAGAATGAACAATGTTTTCAGACTCTTCAACGGTGTTATTCTCACTGGAAATGTTTTCTACAACGGGGTCAGCCGCTGAACTAGGGTTCTCAGATCCATTCGAGGATGTTGTTGTGGTTGTCGTAGTTGTTGTCGAGCTAGATTGTTGAGAGTTACCACCTCCAACAACAGTGTCTTCGCCGGATGTTGAGTTGGACTGACTTGATTCTTCCGAATATGTTGTTGTGGTTTTGGAGGAACCAGATTGAGCGGTGTTTCCAGGCACTACAACTGTGTTACTCTCACTGGAAATGTCTTCTACAATAGGGTCACCCGCTGAGCTAGAGTTCTCAGATCCATTAGAGGATGTTGTGGTTGTTGTAGTTGTAGTCGTGCTAGATTGTTGTGAGTTACCACCTCCAACAACAGTGTCTCCGCCAGATGTTGAGTTGGACTGACTTGATTCTTCCGAAGATGTTGCGGTTTTAGTGGAACCAGATTGAACGGTGTTTCCAGAGGCTACAATGGTGTTACTGTCACTAGAAATGTCTTCTAGAATGGGGTCAACTGCTTCACTAGAGTTTTCAGATCCATTCGAGGATGTTGTTGTGGTTGTTGTAGTTGTTGTCGAGCTAGATTGTTGTGAGTTACCACCTCCAACAACAGTGTCGCCGCCGGATGTTGAGCTGGACTGACTTGATTCTTCCGAAGATATTGTCGGGGTGTTGGCGGAACCAGAATGAACAATGTTTTCAGACTCTTCAACGGTGTTATTCTCACTGGAAATGTTTTCTACAACGGGGTCAGCCGCTGAGCTAGAGTTCTCAGATCCGTTGGAGGATGTTGTGGTTGTTGTAATTGTTGTCGTGCTGGATTGTTGAGAGTTACCACCTCCAACAACAGTGTCTCCACCGGATGTTGAGTTGGACTGACTTGATTCTTCCGAATATGTTGTTGTGGTTTTGGAGGAACCAGATTGAGCGGTGTTTCCAGACTCTACAACGGTGTTACTGTCACTGGAAATGTCTTCTAGAATGGGGTCAACTGCTGAACTAGGGTTCTCAGATCCATTCGAGGATGTTGTTGTGGTTGTCGTAGTTGTTGTCGAGCTAGATTGTTGTGAGTTACCACCTCCAACAACAGTGTCTCCACCGGATGTTGAGTTGGACTGACTTGATTCTTCCGAAGATGTTGCGGTGGAACCAGATTGAACGGTGTTTCCAGACTCTACAACGGTGTTACTGTCACTGGAATTCTCTTCTAGAATGGGGTCAACTGCTGAACTAGGGTTCTCAGATCCATTCGAGGATGTTGTTGTGGTTGTCGTAGTTGTTGTCGAGCTAGATTGTTGTGAGTTACCACCTCCAACAACAGTGTCGCCGCCGGATGTTGAGCTGGACTGACTTGATTCTTCCGAAGATATTGTCGGGGTGTTGGAGGAACCAGAATGAACAATGTTTTCAGACTCTTCAACGGTGTTATTCTCACTGGAAATGTTTTCTACAACGGGGTCAGCCGCTGACCTAGAGTTCTCAGATCCGTTGGAGGATGTTGTGGTTGTCGTAGTTGTTGTCGAGCTAGATTGTTGTGAGTTACCACCTCCAACAACAGTGTCTCCACCGTATGTTGAGTTGGACTGACTTGATTCTTCCGAAGATGTTGCGGTGGAACCAGATTGAATTGTGTTTTCAGACTCTTCAACGGTGTTACTCTCACTGGAAATGTTTTCTACAACGGGGTCAGCCGCTGAGCTAGAGTTCTGAGATCCATTAGAGGATGCTGTGGTTGTTGTAATTGTTGTCGTGCTAGATTGTTGAGAGTTACCACCTCCAACAACAGTGTCTCCACCGGATGTTGAGTTGGACTGACTTGATTCTTCCGAATATGTTGTTGTGGTTTTGGAGGAACCAGATTGAGCGGTGTTTCCAGGCACTACAACTGTGTTACTCTCACTGGAAATGTCTTCTACAATAGGGTCAGCCGCTGAGCTAGAGTTCTCAGATCCATTAGAGGATGTTGTGGTTGTTGTAGTTGTAGTCGTGCTAGATTGTTGTGAGTTACCACCTCCAACAACAGTGCGTCCGCTGGATGTTGAGCTTGATTGACTTGATTTTTCCGAAGATTTTGTTGTGGTTTTGGAGGAACCAGATTGTGCGGTGTTTCCAGACTCCACAACTGTGTTACTCTCATTGGAAGTGTCTTTTACAACGGGATTATGCAATGTGTCAGATTGCTTAGATTCAGACGTTGTTATTGTTGAGGTTGAGCTAGATTGGTTATTGGTGCTTATGATCGTCGCAGCTCCCGATGAATCCGCTGATGAAGTAATCCGATTGGCACAGTTTAAATGTTTGTTAGTTCCCAAAAGTTCACCATCATGCATAAGAACCAATTTACCGAAAAGTCTATCTAAAAGCCACAATCGGATATCTTTGCGAATGTCTAAAAGTACTTGTCTCACACCTTCACAACACGGTGTGTTGGGTGCAGGCTGAGCCGTTAATTTCTCAGTGCTCAATGCTGTCTCCTTTTGAATGGTAGCACCCGATGCGAGTGCCACGAAAGCGCCCAAGAGGGCAATGCAAAATATACGCATGACCTACGAATTACCACTGCTCAATTTTATCTGTTGGCCAAAACAATAATTGGGCCTCTTTTATACTTTCCAAAACTGTTCGAGTTTGTTGATATTATATTTTGCCTCTTTACGTAGATGCTTTGTGTTGCTCAACAAATTTTGCTTTGTTGCAAAACATTTGGTACTTCTATTGTTCGGTAAAACAAATTAGAAAATAGCCACTTGGTACCGAACTCGTGTTTCTAAATAGAAAAGAAATAATCACCTGTGCAAAATATTTGCTCAAAGTTTAAATTCAACAGTTGTCTGACTTTCTTAGACTTTACGTTGGTCTAAAGTATTCTTTGGCAGTGCTAGCTCTCAAAAATATTTGAAACAAGTAAGAACGCTGTTTTGAATCGAGCCTCCTTGACTAAGCTATACCCACTAAAGCCGGGTTTAAATTTATTCTAGTCTTTTTTACGCAAATTTAAAAGTTTTCACAATAAAGTGAAAGCAGGTACAGACAAAAAGAAAAAGAAAAAAAGGCAGTGCATCTTTTTTATTCATACATACAAGCATTTTACATTAAAATTCTTATACATTGAAACGATTAAAAATGGGCAGTTCATCCGTAATATGCATGTCCTTATAATTTATTAATTAGAAGTTTCTGCTTTTAAAATTGTAGCATTTACTGGTATCGGAATTTGAAATGAAACTATCGTCGTGAAACGGAAGCAGTTATTGATAAAATAAAGCAAACTCGATCAGCATGCGGAAACCTATATTCCAATGTCTCTAGTTCGCATAGCCTCTGATATCGGCGTGTTCATACAGACAGGCCGACATCAAACCCTTTTTAATCATTTTAAAGGGGTTCAGGGTAAAATTCGCCACTTGATACTGAACCCCTGCTCCGAAGTATAAAAGTATAAAAGAAATAATCAGCTGTGGAAAATATTTGCTCAAAGCTTAAATAAAACAATTGTCAGACTTTCTTAGAGTTTTACGTAAGCTTAATCTGTTCTTTCGCAGTCCAACGACGTCAAATTGGCAGCAAATGCCAAATAGGTGAAATACTTTAAAAAAACTTGTTTCGAAAACAAAGCTTGTTTATTTAAGCTTACAGCATTTTCGAATTATAATGAAGACAACATATTTATTATATAAAAATCATTTTTATTATACCATATAAATAGAAGTGTAAGATTAATTGCATATAACAGTTGATCTATGACAGTGAGCTCCATTTAATATTCAACATTTTCAAATGGATGGTGAGGATGGCCATGGAGACTGAAAAATATCGAAATTATATAGTATAAGTAATTAATTCAATAATATAAATATATCTTAATAAAACAATATTAATAATGGCATACAAATACTTGCAAACAGAAAGAACTTTTACTTAAATCTTCCAAAGCAATGAGCAACGTAATTAATCTAAAAGTGTTAGTGAATATGATATTTAACTTGTAAAGCGTAACTTGTCAGACTAAATATACAAAAATTGATTGGTGTTCAAAAGCATTCAGCTGTTTGGAGAGCAAATAATACGTAAATAAACACATTAAACAGGCCGTTAAATGTAAATAAAACATACGTGCTCTTAGGTTGATGGTTGATAGATTTGACAATAATATTTATTTATCTACTTTCATTTCTAGTTCTTGTATCCCATGTATGGATAGAATATGATATTTATTGATATTTAATTTAATATTCTTCATGAAACGGATAGTGCTTATGAGCGCCAGCCTCTCTAGATTATTAAAAAAATAAAATTAATTCAATTTTAAAAGGCAAAGAAAAACAAATTAGGCTACAGTTTAATATGCTCCATGATGGTGAAAATAATACTAAGTAATATGATAGCTATAAAAAACATACCTCTGCAGTGCCACCAGACGACCATTGCACTCGAAGTTCTCAATTGTTTTGATTTCCTCGGGTGATAACTCGAAATCAAAGACTTTAAAATTTGATTCGATGCGTTCCTTGGTAACCGATTTTGGGATAACAATATTGGAGCGCTGCACCTGATAGCGAATCAGAATCTGGCCAGGTGTCTTATTCTTGGCCTCAGCAATTTTCTTAATCTATATAAGGAGAAACTGTAGCGACAGAACTATTCGTTATGTTATGTTACGACTTACAGCTTCTTCCTCTAGGATAACTGGATCACCTGCTTTGGCCCATGGTCGATTTGGGCTACCCAACGGGCTGTAAGCTGTTATGGTAATATTTTTCGATTTGCAGAAATCACTCAGTTTTTTCTGGGTTAGATAGGGATGGCATTCGATCTGATTTGTGGCTGGCACAATTTTTGCAATCGCCAAGACGCGTTCAATTTGATTTTTATTGAAGTTGGAAACGCCAATTGATTTGACTAGGCCGGCCTCAACCAATTTCTCCATCTCCTTCCAGGTGTCCACGTAATCGTCGGGAGAATAGAGAGTTTTACCATTTTCGTCGGCTGGGAACAGTGCGTCGCCCTCCTTGAAACCCATTGGCCAGTGGATCAAGTACAGATCTAGATACTCAAGCTTCAACAGTTTCAATGTATTTTCAACAGCACCCTTAACCAATTCGGGACGGTGGAAAGTATTCCACAGCTTGCTAGTGATGAACAATTCCTCGCTACAAATGAAAAAAAACGTTTATAGAAGGAATAATGTCATTGATGGGATAAAATATACCGCTTAACAACGCCTTCCTTTATCTTGGCCTCGATGCCTTCGCCAACTTCAGCCTCGTTCTGATAGACGAAGGCACAATCGATGTGCCTATATCCCACATCGATGGCAGTCTTAACAGCCTGGGCCACTTCACCAGTAGGGCTCTGAAATAAGCCAATTTATTTCACATTAGGGGAATAAAGGTTACTTTCTTAATTCATGTATAATTCATAACTTATAAGCCATAATTAAATTTTAATGATGTTTGACATAATTGGAATGATTAAAATATACCTATTTTAACAGCTTTATCAGTAGGAGCAGATAATGTAATACACAATCAGATGACCTCAATAAATTCGGGACTATGAAAACTATATATATGGTTTATAAATCTTACTTTTGTAATGTATTTATCTAAAAACCAAATACACACAATTTACATAAATATATGTTAATCGCATTAGCTCTAGCAAATGATATTCCTAATACCTAAGGTAAATACATAAAACCTTAAGGGAATCGAATATACTATTGGCACTATTTACTACTTATTTAAACAATCACTTTTAACCAAATTTTCTAACATGTCGCAATAAGCCCATTTATCAATTTTTTAATTTGTTAAAATTAGCTGCTAAATATATGTTTAGCATGTTCTAGAAATAATTTAGAGGTGAGTGAGTTGGCACATTTGGAAACTGACAAAAGGTCACCTTGGTGTGTAACGGTGTGTTTAGAACATGACTATTATTTGTCGAATTAACACCGTTGCAATATCTTCACAACCCCACGCACACACGCACAGCCGGCGAAAAACAGACGCCGCTGCCGGCAGATTATTATGTGTATAAATATATACATAGAGACATTCATGTATTCAATATGCAACTCTAAGTAATAACATTTACTTACATTCCAAGTGCCCAATCCGATGATGGGAATGTTGTGACCACTATTTAATTTAATTGTTGGCACTGCACTCGCCATTATGAGTTCTTATTTTGCTCAGTTCGTGTAAATTCCACTTAATATTTAAACTAATTAGATTTGCGTCGAATTGGTTAAACAACTGAAAAAATTATGTACGGAGCTCACAGCTACTTGTCGCTTTTCTAATCCAGTGGCTGGCAAAAATTTTGCAGAGCTTTTAACAAGCATATGTGCTGCGCTACATATTTTATCGATAACAGCTGTGCGATTGTTTGTTCTGTTGATTTTAAAATACTTATTGAAGTACAAAAGTTACATTTGAATATGTTATGTATGTAGTTATTGATAAAATAAAGCAAACTTGATCAGCATGCGGAAGCCTATATTCCAATGTCTCTAGTTCGCATAGTCTCTAAGATCGGCGTTTTCATACAGACAGGCCGACATCAAACCCTTTTTAATCATTTTAAAGGGGTTCAGGGTAAAATTAGCCACTTGATACTGAACCCCTGCTCCGAAGTATAAAAGAAATAATCAGCTGTGCAAAATATTTGCTCAAATCTTAAATTAACCAATTGTCAGACTTTCTTAGAATTTTATGGAAGCTTAATCATTTTCGAATTATAATGAAGACAACACATTTATGTGTATGTATTTAAAAAAAATTTTTTATTATACCATATGTATAGAAGTGTAAGATTAATTGCATATAACAGTTGATCTATGACATTGAGCTCCATTTAATATTCAACATTTTCGAATGGATGGTGAGGATGGCCATGGTGACTGCAAAATATCGAAATTATATAGTATAAGTAATTAATTCAATAATATAAATATATCTTAATAAAACAATATTAATAATGGCATACAAATACTTGCAAACAGAAAGAACTTTTACTTAAATCTTCCAAAGCAATGAGCAACGTAATTAATATAAAAGTGTTAGTGAATATGATATTTAATTTGTAAAGCGTAACTTGTCAGACTAAATATACAAAAATTGATTGGTGTTTAAAAGCGTTCAACTGTTTGGAGAGCAAATAATACGTAAATAAACACATTAAACAGGCCGTAAAATGTTAATAAAACATACGTGCTTTTAGGTAGATGGTTGATAGATTTGACAATAATATTTATTTATCTACTTTCATTTCTAGTTCGTGTATCCCATGTATGGATAAATTATGATTTATTGATATTTAATTTAATATTCTTCATGAAACGAATAGTGCTTATGAGCGCCAGCCTCTCTAGATTATTAAAAAAATAAAATTAATTTAATTTTAAAAGGCAAAGAAAAAAAAGTAAACTACAGTTAAATATGCATCATGATGATGAAATTAATTCTAAGTAATATGATAGCTATAGAAAACATACCTCAGCAGTGCCACCAGACGACCATTGCACTCGAAGTTCTCAATTGTTTTGATTTCCTCGGGTGATAACTCGAAATCAAAGACGTTGAAATTTGATTCGATGCGTTCCTTGGTAACCGATTTAGGGATAACAATATGAGAGCGCTGCACCTGGTAGCGAATCAGAATCTGGCCAGGTGTCTTATTCTTGGCCTCAGCAATTTTCTTAATCTATATAAGGAGAAACTGTAGCGACAGAACTATTCGTTATGTTATGTTACGACTTACAGCTTCTTCCTCTAGGATAACTGGATCACCTGCTTTGGCCCATGGTCGATTTGGGCTACCCAACGGGCTGTAAGCTGTTATGGTAATATTTTTCGATTTACAGAAATCACTCAGTTTTTTCTGGGTTAGGTAGGGATGGCATTCGATCTGATTTGTGGCTGGCACAATTTTTGCAATCGCCAAGACGCGTTCAATTTGATTTTTATTGAAGTTGGAAACGCCAATTGATTTGACTAGGCCGGCCTCAACCAATTTCTCCATCTCCTTCCAGGTGTCCACGTAATCGTCGGGAGAATAGAGAGTTTTACCATTTTCGTCGGCTGGGAACAGTGCGTCGCCCTCCTTGAAACCCATTGGCCAGTGGATCAAGTACAGATCTAGATACTCAAGCTTCAACAGTTTCAATGTATTTTCAACAGCACCCTTCACCAATTCGGGACGGTGGAAAGTATTCCACAGCTTGCTAGTGATGAACAATTCCTCGCTACAAATGAAAAAAAAGTTTATAGAAGGAATAATGTCATTGAGGGGATAAAATATACCGCTTAACAACGCCTTCCTTTATCTTGGCCTCGATGCCTTCGCCAACTTCAGCCTCGTTCTGATAGACGAAGGCACAATCAATGTGTCTATATCCAACATCGATGGCAGTCTTAACAGCCTGGGCCACTTCACCAGTAGGGCTCTGAAATAAGCAAATGTATTTCACATTATGGGATTAAAGGTTACTTTCCTAATTCATGTATAATTCATTACTTATAAGCCATAACTCAATTTTAATGATGTTTGACATAATTAGAATGAATAAAATATGCCTATTATAACAGCCTTATCAGTGGGGGCAGATAATGTACAACACAATCAGATGACCTCAATAAATTCGGGAATCGAATATACCATTCGCATTACTATTAATTTAAACAATCACTTTAAAGCATCACTTTTTAACATGTCGCGATAAGCCCATTTATCAATTTTTTGATTTGTTGAAATTAGCTACTGAATATATGTTTAGCATGTTCTAGAAATAATTTGAAGGAGTGAGTGAGTTGGCACATTTGGAAACTGACAAAAGGTCACCTTGGTGTGTAAAGGTGCGTTTAGAACATAGACAAAACATTGATGTATGTCTGACTATCATTTGATGAATTAACACCTTGCAAAATCTTCACAACACCACGCACACACACATAGCCGGCGAAAAACAGACGCCGCTGCCGGCAAATTATTATTTGTGTTATAATTTCACAACTGCGAGAAAAATAAAGTAGATGTGGCTGGCAACATGAAACTACAAGATAACGATTTTAATTATATATGAATATCAAATACATATGTATAAATATATACATAGAGACATTCATGTATTCAATATGTAACTCTAAATAATAACATTTACTTACATTCCAAGTACCCAATCCGATGATGGGAATGTTGTGACCACTATTCAATTTAATTGTTGGCACTGCGCTCGCCATTATGAGTTCTTATTTTGCTCAGTTCGTGTAAATTCCACTTAATATTTGAACTAATTCGATTTGCGTCGAATTGGTTAAACAACTGAAAAAACTATGTACGGAGCACACAGCTGCTTGTCGCTTTTATAAGCCAGTGGCGGGCAAAAGTTTTGCAGAGCTTTCAACAAGCATATGGGCTACATGTTTTATCGATAACAACTGTGCGATTGTTTGTTCTGTTGATTTTGAAATACTTATTGAAGTACAAAAGTTACATTTGAATATGTTTTAATATTATTGTTATTTTTACTTACTTATGTATTTTTTAACAATTTTTTTCATAAATTATACTGCATAGACTTACCCAAGTGCCAAGCCCTATTATTGGAATCTTATTTCCATCAGCAAAAATAGCATTTGGAACAGAAATGCGTTCGTTTTGACTGCTGTTATCGACACCTGTTAGAATTGTTTTCGCCTTTCACTAAAAACTCTTACCATTTAAATTTATCTTGGTTAGTTTCTGCATAGCTTCTAATTGCAGTTTGAATTGTCGAGCGAATAAGCCGAATGCGATTTTTCAAAGAACGATTCATCTTAAAGAAGTTACTAATATAAAATTTTGTTGTAGTCAAATTTATTCAGCTATTGCTAAGTTTTTTTGTTGCTTAGAACAGGCATTGTAATAAAACAGGTGAAGCTATAATATTAATTTATAGTTGATTGACAACACAAAGCAGTTAAATCATAGATCGTCTCTTTACTAACTGACTTGAATAGACATGAAATAGATAATTTATAATTTAATTTAAAGCCAAACACAGTTTCACTAATAAATTTTTAAACAAAATAATTCAACATTTATGTTATTACGTTTGGAATTTTTGTTTCAAAGGGATGATGTGGATGCCCATAGGCCGCTTTCATAGTCATAAAACGGCCATTGCAATCGAGATCATCGATGGCCTGCAGATCGTCATTGTCTAGTCCAAAGTCCCAGATATTCTTGAAGTTCTCGTACATGTGTTGTTGGCTCACCGAGCGTGGTATCACAATGATGCCCGACTGTGTCTGGTAGCGCAAAAGGACCTGTGCCGGCGACCTCTCATATTTGGCCGCGATGTCCAGCAAAACCGGATGCTTCAGCAGCGGATAAGCTCCGGGCTTCTCGTACGGTGTGTGTGCCGACCCCAGCGAGCTATATGCCGTCACCGCAATCGCATTGTCATAGCACAGCGTGATAAGCCTTTTCTGGCGCAAATATGGATGGCATTCAATTTGGAGGACAACCGGTTTCAGTTTGGCAACGCTCAGCAGTCGATTGATTTGCTGCTCATTGAAATTTGACACGCCGATGGCGCGGCACAGGCCACTTTCTACCAAATCTTCCATTTCTCGCCACGTGTCTACGAAATCGATATTCTCGAAGACCGCTCTGCCAGTGTCGGGGCATGTTGGATATAGATTATCGCCCGATTTATATGCCATCGGCCAATGCATTAGATATAAATCCAGATAGTCAACACCTAAATTTCGCATGCTCTTTTCGCAGGCGGAACGGACCAAATCCGTTCTATGATGGGTATTCCATAGCTTGCTTGTAATGAACAGTTCATCACTGCGCTTACAAAGAATATTGCAAAATAATAATATATAATTAATTTCCCTATTTAAGCTTATTTACCGTGATACAGCACCTTCTGCGAGCTTATCGGCAATTGCAGCGCCAACTTGTGCCTCATTCCCGTAAATATGGGCGCAATCAAAGTGACGATATCCTATATCTATCGCATCCTTCACAGCCTGTGTAATGACGTCTGGTGGACTCTGCAAAAAAAATGAATACCGTTAAAAAGCTTTAGCCACGAAAGCTCAAAAATCTCTATTTGGCATTGACAATGAAAATTATAATATATGTAAAAACTATACTTTGTTTTTATTGCCGCTGTTTTGTGATTATTCAATAAGACTTACGCGCCATGTACCTAGTCCGACCATGGGCATATTTTTCCCATTGCTCAAAAGAAAATTTGGCGTGGACATCTCAGTGTGCGGCACTTATTTTATTTATTATATATTTAAAATATGGAGCGTTTTTCGCATTCACCGAAAAGCAAACGAAAGGAAAAAAGCCTTCTTAGTCTATCAACTTACTATTTTCATCTACATCTAATTTCATATACAACATACACATACAACGATGTATATGCATACATTACTTAAATTTAGAAATTAGACCTTCACAAAATTGTGCCTAACATTTCGCTAAAAAAAACACAGAGATTTGTTGTATATTATATATATTTGAAAAGTCTGTTAATTTTAAGTAAAAGTTATTGCACTAAAGTGTGTACACACTGCTATAATTATCGATAGGGCTGTTATTAACATTTGAGTAAATGCTAAATGTTAAATGTGATAATGAAGAAGAAGCAACTCGAAACATTTAAATTTACACAAATTTTTAATTAAATAATAAGCTGGTCGTGCTGTATTTAATAGTAAATCTATTCATTCATCCCGCCAAACTGTGAAAAAGATGTTTGGCACCGTCAACAATTATTTGGCGGGCGTTTTGCGATCCGCCGAGAATTGCGATGGCGACAATTTGGCCACATTTCTGTCGCTGCGCGATGTTCACGTCCAGAATCACAATTTGTACATCGCACAACCGGAAAAGCTAGTTGAACGCATGCTGAAGACACCATTGGATGAGGTTGTCAGTGCACATCTAAAAGTGCTTTACTATTTGGCGCAGGAGCCACCCAGTTATATGGAGGCGTACAACCACCAGTCGGCGACTTGCTCTGCGGTGGTTAAGTTGTTGCAGCAGCTCAAGGACGAGAACTGGTGCCTACCCCTCATGTACCGGGTGTGCCTTGATCTGCGCTATCTGGCTCAAGCCTGCGAGAAACACTGTCGCGGCTTCACGCCGGGCAACATTCTAGAGAAGGCTGCGGATTGTATCATGGCCAGTTTTCGGGTTTGTGCCGCCGATGGACGTGCCTCTGAGGAGGAGACCAAACGCCTCGGCATGATGAATCTGGTGAATCAACTGTTCAAGGTCTATTTTCGCATCAATAAACTTCACTTGTGTAAGCCCCTCATTCGCGCCATCGACAATTGTGCTTTTAAAGACAGTTTTCCGCTGCCGGAGCAGATCACCTACAAGTACTTTGTCGGACGACGAGCCATGTTCGATTCCAACTATCAAATGGCTGTGGAGGATCTCTCATATGCTTTTACCCACTGCCCTAATCGATTTACGAGCAACAAACGCCTGATTCTTATCTACTTGGTGCCAGTGAAAATGTTGCTCGGCTATTTGCCATGCAAATCTTTGCTGGAACGCTTCGATCTACTGCTTTTCCATGAGCTTGCCCTAGCTCTCAAGGCCGGCAATGTGAACAAGTTCGATGAGATTGTGCGGGAACAGGAATTGGTTCTGATACGCAGTGGCATTTATTTGCTTGTCGAGAAACTGAAGTTTATTGTGTACCGAAATCTTTTCAAGAAAGTCTTCGCCATCAGGCAGACCCATCAGCTGGACATGAGCGATTTCTTGACGGCGCTGCAGTTTGTGGGCGTGACGGGTGTCTCATTGGATGAAGCGCACTGCATCATCGCAAATCTCATTTACGATGGCAAAATCAAGGGCTACATTTCTCATGCACACAACAAATTGGTTGTGTCCAAACAAAATCCGTTCCCGCCATTAATTTCTACCTAGCGAAAAAATACTTATTTAATAAAAAAAAACTAAAGGCTTAACATGGCTTTTATCTATTATACTGATAATAAATAAATAAGTAAAAAGGAAAAGCATAAATTTTAAATTTATTTTTCGTTCATGGCAAAAACAGCTTTCAATTTATTCGTTTATCGTAACCATGCAGGGCTACACAAACACAATAATCACGAAAAAACTATCGCACTATCGATATTTACATTTGTCAATTGCCAGGCCGCATGCACAGTCACAGACACATAAGCGCATCCGCCAGCCTGTGTTAATAATCCGCTGGCTCTCAGCTAGCTCAGCAAACTGTTTGGTGTCGTCTAGTAAATAAACGAAATTAAATTAAAAGCAACTTAATATATTGGTAAATATATTCAGTTAAGCTCCATACTTAACCGCCTATCAATCATAAAGTGTGGAATAATTTTCGATTCTCTTCACCAATTCACTTGTTAAATTGCATTGTGTTTGCTATTATACTTTAAATAAATTAAACAAAAAAATAGTCAAAATTTTCTATGTGAATCGAATTTTAAATAATTTTTAATCATCAAATATATACTCGTTAATTTTTTAATTTCATGCTGTTAAGTGTATTTTGTTCAGTTATCGTAAAATCAATATTACTAATTTTGCTTTGGTTTTTATACACTTACCTAGATGCTTACAATTTTGTTGTGCAATTTGTAGCCCGTTAAATGAATACTTCTTCGTATATATAAATATACATAATTATATATATATATATATATATATTTATAAATATATATTTATATATATATCTTCTATTTATATATATATTTGTTTAGCCTCTCTTCTTTTAAATAAACTAGTATAATTTTCGGCAAGGGTGTAAAAACTTCTGTGTGGCTAAGAGACTATTTTTCTTACTAGTTTTCAAACATGACATAACTAATAGTATGAATTTCTAATTGTCGTCTATATGGAATGAAATTTACAAGCAGTCGTTATTGTTTTCCAGAAAACGCACAGTGTACCTGGCACCTTTTTGGAACTTATTATTGTTATTTTGCGGCAAAAGAGGCTAAACTATCGATATGGCAGCACCGGTCATTGTCGAGGCAACGGTCAAGCAAACAGCAACGGTATGTAAACACTGGCAGCACTGACTCCAACACTTTGCTAATCTATTGCATCCACTTGCAGCTCATCTTCATGCACGGCTTGGGCGACACTGGGTAAATATAACCAGCAGCATCAACGGAGTTGCATTATGCATTTAATCGACGAAGTTATTATTTAATTGTTTTTTTTTGCTTTTCAGGCATGGCTGGAGCAGTGCTTTGGCTGCCATACGCCCGCCGTTCATGAAGGTAATTTGTCCGACGGCGCCAACACAACCAGTCTCGCTGAATGCCGGCTTTCGCATGCCGTCGTGGTTCGACTTAAAGACCCTGGATATTGGGGGGCCGGAGGATGAACCGGGCATACGTGCGGCCCGTGACGATGTGCACACAATTATACAAAAGGAGGTGAACGCTGGTATACCGGCCAATCGCATTGTGATCGGCGGTTTCTCGCAGGGCGGGGCCTTGGCTCTCTACTCGGCGCTGACCTTTCCTCAACCGCTGGCCGGGGTTGTGGCACTTTCATGTTGGCTGCCACTGCACAAGCAGTTCCCCGGCGCAAAGACCAGCAGCGATGAAGTGCCAATATTCCAAGCGCACGGAGATTACGATCCCGTGGTGCCTTATAAGTTTGGCCAATTGAGCGCCAGTCTGCTCAAATCGTTCATGAAGAATGTCACGTTTAAAACGTACAGCGGACTTTCGCACTCCTCATCCGATGAGGAGATGACCGATGTAAAGGTGAGTTCGGAGCGTTATTCTTGTTGAATTTGCCTAATTTTGTTATTTGCAATTGTTAATCAATCCGTTAAAGAATTTCATCACTATCTCTATGCTCTTATCTTTTGCAGGACATAATCAGTAAATGGGTAAACTAATTTCCATTTAAGCACTTTTAGACCCTTTTAGCGACCCGACTCCGTCTTCGTCTCCTCTCGTGTGCATTCCAAAAAAACAAGAATGAAAAATGAATACAAAACCAAATACAGCAATAACAACTTATTTTTGAAAATAACACTAAAATATTACAAAATGGATCGCAGTAAGCAAAAGTCAAGCACACACACACACCCAGATAATAGCTGTCTTTGTTGTTTTAGGCAAATTGAAATGGTAGTAAGAAGATACATTGGGTATCGTTAGATAAGCAATACTATATATATTTATATGAAACCTAACCATATATATGATGATGCCAATGGTTGAGGATCTTGAAGAGAGGAGCATTTCAATACACTCCTTTATTCGATGCACACACAAATTATGTTTCCTTATTTTCTGTTTTAATTAAAAACAAGAAAACCATATATATTTGATTGAAAATTTATTACTAATAAAGCTATTAATCCTTAAAAAAAAAAAATACAAACAAAACAAAAAACCGAAAAGCAAACTCAAAATATTTTAAATATGAATTAATTGATAATTTTCGATAAAATTAGTTTCAACAGATTGACAGTTTTTTTTTAGAACATCTACGTTGATTTTTCAGCCATTCGTCACTTGGAATCACGCCGTTTCAGAATCATATTCTTAAGTTTTTTAAAATTTAAAAAAATGCTTAAATTCAATAATTTTGTTTATTTTTTCTATTTTCTTTTTATTCTGTTTATTTTCAACATAGCAAGAATCACAGTCACATCATCTGTAGATTTGCTGCTGAATTTAGTTATATTTTCGTGTATAGCTTAATATATATGTGGTTAAATTCAAATAAATCATCTGTTTCTATGATTTTTGCTTTTCTTTGCTTGCAATTATTATTATTATTATTAGTCAAAGTCAAACAAATAATAAATAAATTAAAATCACATTCTGTATACAAAACACATCTATAAAATCCACTATATCTATGTAATTAACTAAAGAGGCTCTCGTAGACTCATTTTCCATCTCTCATCTATTTATTTGCAGACGCATTGGGAGAGCCAGAACATGGCTGCTAGAAGGGCGCAATGCTGCCAGATATCATAGTAGCTATATAGGCTATATAGACTATGAAAAGTATAATTGCAGTTCCTTCCATACACACAAAATCAAAGCTCCTCTTCACCCCCTCCCTAGTCAAGAAACTCGGCACGCTGCAGACGTCTAAAACAAAAAGAAAAATAACTAAAAAGAGAATTGTATTTTAGATATTATTTTGTACATATATATGTAGACTTTAGGTATATTGTTAGCAATTGAATGGATGGATTTGTCTGTCTGTCTCCAGTTGCTGGTGCTCCGACGAGAAGCCGTTTCGCGTAAGCAAACTAAACTAAACTAAATACAAAACTAAATAAAATTATGAGACACGACTCTAAGCTATCAAAACTGGAAAAAAGTGATGGGTTATGCTGTTCCTGAGAATTCTGTCTGGGCAACTTTGCGTGTCTTTTTCTACGTACCTTTTAAAATGGCGTTAAAATTCTGAAGTCACAATAGATAAAAATCGAAAGCGAGAATACACGTTCAAGCTGCTTCGTCATGCATGAAGCCAACTGTTATTGAAATGTGAGCGCGAAAGTTTGAATGTATATTTAAGTTATCAAATCATAATCGCTTAGCAAAAAAAGCAAACATTGGCAACGCCTTGTACACGTTCAACCTGCTTTGTCATGCACTGCCAACAGTTATTGGAATGTGAGCTCCAATATTTAAATATATATTTAATCGCCAAACGTTAAAGTGGTATGTCTTCACAAGAGCTTTTACAAAAATTAATAGCGAGAATACACATTCAAGCCGCTTCGTCATGCGAAATGTGAGCGCGACAATTTAAATATATATATGCAAGTGTCAGAGCATATCGTTATGCAGCAAGTTGGACAACAGATATTTCAACTATTGCTAATTTAGGAGGGCCAATTGTTGATAAGAGTTAATTTGATGAATCGCAGCCGAAGCCGGCAAATTAAATAAATTTGAGCAAAGTAAACAAACAGCACGGGCTAAGCCACCTTTAAACACACACAAGCACACAAATCAACACACACACACACACACACATGGTTAAATAATGTTGACGAACGTGAGCATTGACGACTTCGCTGCGCTTCGCTCAGTTGTTTCCGTGTCGCCGCTAAGTTTGGACACGTTCGCTCCGCGCTTGAAAAGTTCGCACCGTCCAAATTACTTTTGATAATAAACACGAGAAGCGCGAGTTGAGTGTAAAAACCAAACAAAATGTATGGCAAATTGTGAGTGTTGTGCAGATGCCCAAAATCAACTTGACCAAAACTGCAATTAGGTAAATAATCTTCAGTGCAAAGGGATAAATAAAAATAAATACAGTTTACCGTTGGCGAAAGTTCTGCTTGCATTTTTTTTGTCAAACCTTTGTTGCTGTTTTTTAGATTGGTCACAAAGGAAGCTTTGCGAAATGCTAAATGCATTTGGTGTGTTTTTTTGTTATTGTTGCTTATATTCCCGCATTCCAGCTGCAAAGTGTAAGGCAAATACAAAATACATATGTAAGTGCAGATAATACATACTAAATAAACTCAAGAAGTGCGTGCAACATTTTTGTTGCAATCTCTTTTGTGTACTGTTTACACTCCACGAGATGGGTATGCGTATTGAAGTTGAAGTGGGAGTGTGAATGTGGGAATGTTGTCCGTTACCCTGTTGCGCCCTTGCTGTCTTCACCGCACTCACTGCTTTCTATGCTACTCACCTCACTTTAGGAGTGGACGACAGAATGGTGGAATCGATTCAAGAAATGCCTAGAATGCAAAAATTCTGAGTGAATTTTGACAAGATAAGAAGGCATTTCAAATAAATTGAGGCTAAAGCGAAAGCATAAGAAATAAAAAATGTTATTGCATTTTTTATTTGTGCTTTAAAGAGTTATTTACGATGCAGGCAAATGATATTTAATGCATGAGTAATAATTGCACTTTCAACTTAATTTATCTGTGTGATTAAATTGCATCGTTACTGCTGCCACTTTTGAGACAGTTAAGTTTTAAGAATGAATTTTAGCTCATTATTTCCAGCTAATCAGCATAAAAATGTTTAAAAAAAGGAATCGAATTGCGCATTGAAAAATTATATTTGTATTCACGGAAATCACACGCAAACTTTTAAATAATAATGATAAATGTTTTTTTTTAAAGAATTAGCCAGAAAATTTTTTTTTTGGGGTTTCTGTTTTGCTCAGACTGATTAGTAATTAATTATCTCCAGAAAAGATTAATCATTGGTTTTGTTTGTAATTTGGCTTCGACTCTCTGGACTCTGTCAACTAATTGTCAAGATTATTGTTTCAGTCCTTTGCGTTGAGATATACCAGCTTCAATTAAGTTGTAGAATAATTATTTAAATATCAGTTAAATTGCCTTATTAGAAAGTGATTTTGAAAGTAATGCTAAATTCATTGTCCGTTGGCAATTAAAATGTAATTAGAACAATTCTCATTAGAATTCACTTTACAATGTTGTATTTATGAGTAATTCCATTACAAAAAAGGAAATGAATAACAATATATGCCAATGAAATTACAGCGAGTAATGTAAAACAACTTATGTATAAAATATATTTGAAAAAAGGAATATTATGTTACTATATATACAAATGTTCAGTATACCTTACAAGGTTGCTCTAATTGACGCTTTCTCTGTGACACGTTTATTAATTCGAAGAACGCTTCAATCAGAAGATTAAATTATGTATTAAACTTTCTATACAATAAAAAGGTATTTTTACTATTATTTAATACAAGGCATGAGTCAAAAGTTTGGCATTGATCGAAGCACCCTCGACAGTGTCAAATATAATAGAATCGTACTTAAAAACAAATCGAAAATCAAACTTAAGAAATTTGCATTAATTAAGCAAATATGCAAATCTTCAATTATCGCTTATTTCCGAGTGGAAGGAAAAGTGTCAGATTTTCTCCTCTCTTATCTTTTCTTCTCACCTCATTTTCTCTATTCCCTTCTTCTAAAGCCAAGTTTCATTTTGCGATTATGCAAAGGTTTATGGCTTCTGAATAGCCTCAATAAAAAAACGACTTCTTCCTTTGGATATTTATATAAGTGCCTGAATGCAAAAAACGAGTTTCAGACGCTTTGCATGAGTATCAAACGTCTCAGCGAAGGAATCAGACGACGCCAAATATATTAAAGAGGCATAAAAATGAACGCAAGTCAGAGGGTTCCGAGAAATCAAAGTTTTTTGTTTTGTTCTGTATTTGTCTTCAGTTTGTATACAGGGTGTTCCAAAAAATTGAATTCGACACAATATCCATGTATTAAATAGTTAAACTAAGTCTTGTTATCATGACAAGTTTAACAGGTCTGGTTTCAATTTTTAATGTCAGACAGAATATTTTAAAAGTTTGTTTGCTTATATTATTTTATTTTATTTCCTTCTGAAGTTTGGCATAAATTAAGGATTAAGGCATTGATTTGGTTATCTGAGTATTTCCATCGAGATATTATTAAACATATTGTTATCTAAGCAAAAATTCACATTCAATTTAAGCGAGTATAATAATTTCTTCAATAACTACTTCGGTTAAATATGTATTTATAATTATCTAGTTGTAGAATGGCAGTGAAGACTTGATAGACTGTTGATAGCAATGCGAGTGCTAATTGGAAGACCAGATCTCCAGCTGTCTGTCATCTGATAATACCCCTCTATTGGGTATACATGCTTGTCATTGGGATCTGTCTGATGAAACGCAGTCCCCCTTTGAATATTTTATTTTTAATTTAAGTTAATATATTAATTATCAATTTTAGCAGGTTTCTTATGATAATTTTTGTGGTTTCAGCGATGAGTCGCACAGCAATTAACTCTTTACAGATGCATTACCACAAGGAATTTAATTGTTTTATATTTTTTAGATTCAGGGCTTAAAATTAATACGAATTCGGATCCACATTTAAATTCCAAATCGGAAAAAAAAATGTAAGTTTGTTTTATAACATCGGAACCGATATTAAAATAACGCAAAATATAATAAGTATGCTTATAACGAATATATTTATCTTATGGGTGCTTCGTTCTGCCATTTATTTGTCAAATGTTTTTTTTTTTTTTTGGTTCCATTACGTATCAGAGCAGTAAAAACTAATCCGTAAAAATCAATGTACCAAAGAAACTGGAAATTCTATGGAGATTTTTATATAATTGGAACTGGAATTCGTTTCGGTTTCGGTAATTAGCACACACACACACACCGTCCCCCATATTATTCCAGATTATATTAATTTATTTTTATTAATGTTTGGTGTCTGTGAGTTTGTTAACCCGCGTTTGGGATCTCTGATTAATTGCATTGCATTTGCCAAAAGTTTTGAAGCACTTTTATAAAGTGCTTTATATTTATATTTATATTTATTAAAAATATATTTTTATTATTTGATATTATTTATTGCATCGCAATGGAGTGGACAAAAATATATAGATAAATATATTTGAAATTAAGACTGGGTGATTGACTCTCTTCGAGCGTTCACCAATATCGTATAAATATATATATATATATATATATATATATATATATATATATATTTATATATATATTTATTTATATATATACAGTGTATAGACAGTCTATTTGAGTCGACATTTTAATTGAACATCGCTAAGTAGATAATAAAAATGCATGGATGGCATCGCCTGCTATAATATGTTCAGTGGAGGCCCAATAGATTAATGAGCGGCGGGTTTCTTGGAATGGCAACTGCGAATTTATGCAACAGATAGCAACAACCAACAAATAAACAAATTGAAAAACAATAACACTGATTATTATGGCTTGTCAAGGTCACAAACGCAAGAGCAAAAACACAAGCAAAAAAGCCCAAAACAAATACGTTGATAACAATTTAAAAATGTAAACAACAAACGACATTTAAAATGATTAATTTTGTATTTACAGCTTGCGAAGCGTTTGTCGTACAACCCACAAATACAGAAAGCAAAACCAAAACAATTACCTGAGTCAACGATGCGTGCCAATGAACAGTGACGATAACAAAAAACTAAAGAGCAACCAAATATAGTACAGCAAAATCCAAATCCAAATCAAAACAAAAACCATAATCACGCCTCAAAATATCCATTGCACATTGCTAATGAAACAATCCGAAAACGCGACACGTACCGCAGTGAACCAGCCTTCTATCTGAAAAAAAAAATATATATATATATAAAAATATATATATTCGTGTATAAATCTATCCACGCTCATCATTATACATCGATCATAAGGCGTTGCTGCATTAAGAACCAACAATCCAATTTAAAAACAAAAGAAAAACAACCAATTTTGCAATGGATCAAACGCGAAGCCTTCTAAGCAAACAGTCGAAAGATGTCGAATTTCAGGATGTTTTCTACACAGTCGATCAGCGAGCTAATTTCTGTGAGTATGCCAAAATATGATATATACTTTAATTGGGTGTACTGTTTTCATTTTTTGTGTTTGAAACCTCAAACGCTTTGAATTCTTGAATGAAAATTTCGCCGGTTTTCGTAATCTATTTAATTTTAAAATAAACTTGACCTGGGGCCAGCAAGAGACATATTTATATTTAATATCATAATAGCTGAATATAAGCCGTTCTTTATTTTATTTAAATTAGTTCAGTTGCGAAACTAGTTCTAAATCTAAGGTATTATATTCAGTTGTGAAATTTGTTTATACATAATTTGTGCTTTTCATTTGGGAAATATATAACACATTTGCATAACTAAATATTTTATGAAGTTGTTCATCTTTCAACTAGTTAACTAAAAATTACAACACTTGAATTTAATTAATTTAATTTAACTAAATCATTAACACAATTTATAATGTTTTTTTTTTATTTTAGTCGTTTGTCAGCAATATCTTAGTAATATTTATGAAATTGGCGTTTGCCATGAAATCCCTGAGTTAGTTGGTACAAAATAATTATGCTTGTTATGGCCCAGTTTGAAGGCTTTTTTTTTTTAGTTTTGAGTAAGCAACCAGTTTCCAGTTTCTGTTTGTTACAAGTACCTTTTTTAATAGTTATAATAGATATATATTATTTCTTTTACTGTGTACCTATTTTATTTAAATGTTCATCATGCGACTTGCGCAAAATTGTATTTGAAATCGAGGCGCGAGTCGCGCAAAGTGTAATTTAAATGTTTGCCTTGGTTTCGGTTTTCTGAGCTACTATTTCCTCACTTTTTGTCTTGTCTGCTCAAGCGCTAAGTGTTCCATAATTATGCACGCTGGCTAGCAAATAAAATCCAAAAAAAAAGCATACTTTAGTACATCAATTACAAAATACAGTGAAATATAGCTAGTGAAATTACGAAATGATTCCGTTTAGTTGAATCACAGGCAGCAATTTTGATTATGACTTAAGCATTTCCTAGCAATACATTAAATTTGTTCTTGTTTCTAGTTCATACTCCACACGACTCTAAAAGGTTGACTATAAAGTTTTATACGAATTTTTATAGCCTTTCGCCATATAAAAATTCCTTAGGAAAATGGCACAATCAACTTTGGCATTTTTACCAGCAATTTGTTATTGACCTTTTTGTGGTGCATGTCAAATGCAATAAATACACTGCAATTTGGTCAATCGATTATTTAGCTGTCAACTGATGCTGATGGTGTGCTAATTTTGGAAAATATTGGTGTCTTCCTGCTTTAAGAGCTGTACACATTCAGGTCTTGTTTCTTATTAGTTAGAAACGAGTTTCCGTCTCGACTTGTTTAGCTTTTAAGCAGTTTTAAGTTTAAGTAAAGCATTTTGCAGCTGGTCAAGTTCAAAGTAGACTTGCTATAATATTTACTATTTTAAATTTGGTAAATCGCTTTTAAGATGGCATTTCTAGCTGCATAAATCAATTGATCAGTGCTCGATGAGTCATCGCTGACGTTGAAGGCTTCACATTAGACCTTCCTTTAAAACCCATTTAAAAATTAAGGAAATTAAGTGCAGATCACATTGTTGGACATAAATATTTATACCTGTTGACTGTCATTTTATTATCAGTCCTTGTGTGACTGAGATTCTAATTTGCTGTGGCGCACACAGTTATATAATAAAATGTCTTTTACATAATTTCTACATGTCTATGATAATCTAAGTCAGAATAATTACGAATTAAATATAAATAAGCAATAAAAATAATTGAATTCAGTTTTAATCGGCAAAAGCATTGCACTTAGTACAGGTTAATCTCTGTACTCTGTGTTTTGCTTCAGACTCAGATTGACTCATTACTCAGTCGTGTATTTAGTCGTGAATCACTTCAAATGCGATTGCTTCCTTAGCTTGTTGGGCAATGGCAATAGTCAAGAGTCGAGTGCTAATCAGCATCGCGTATACGCCATGTGCAACGTACACTGCTCGCATCCAAATGTCGGGGGCATGCACTTGTGGCATATCAGCAGAGGCAATAAGTATCCAAAAGCAAATACACATAGATACGTAATAATAATAGTTGTATGTATATTTATGTTCATATACATATATGAAAGTATCTACAAATTGTGCACAGCTACAAGCCACTTCCTCAAACTGGCGGCTGGCTGAAAATCATTATTGCTAACTAACTACATAGTTTAATACGATGCAAACATCATTATTGCGTGACAGCATCATCATTATCGCGATCATTATGAGCATGTACATAAGCAACAATAGCAACAACCCGATTATGCTGCGTCAACAATAAATGCAACAACAACAACAACAACAACGCCAAATTTGACCAGCTTTGATTGAATAATATTCAGCTCCCCTTAAAGCGTAGCTTTCGCTGTGTTATTTCACATTTTGCTCAACACTTTTCCACTTTTCCTCCAATAACTTGTGTGACTTAGGATATGTGTGTGTGTGTGTGGGGGGGGGGGGAGGGAGAAGAGGCACTCTCCCCTTACAATATAACTTTGTGATTGGTCGCCGAAAGCAAAGCAAGAAAATTAAATAAATATACTTCAATAAAAATGTCATTATTTGATTAATATATCTGATACGCAGCTTTGATTAAAAAATCTGCCAATCAACACTTTCCCCCCTTTCAAGTGCTTGTTTGTGGCTTAGCCTTAAATTGATTCGATGTGCTCTGTGTGATATATAAATAGGCACACACTTATCTAACACACACTACACATTATAATTGCAACTCGTCCAATGCAAACAGCTCGTGCTACGTTTACTTAAAAAGAGTAGAAAAAAAACTTAAATCAAACTTAACAACTCAATTTCAAGGTACTTAAGTTTCAAAAGTAGCCGATAGCATTGATGATATTTCAGCTGTATGATAGTTTTTTCTATGATATTCATGAAAATATTTTGAATTATTAAGTCTTGTCTATTATTAAGTCGATGATCGATTATTCCAATACTTATGTACTTATGTTTCTCAAATTGATAATCGATTATTCATATAAGTAGCTATTATTGTAATGACCTTAGCTATATGCCAATCACATTTCACTATAAAATTAAAAAAAATTCTCCGAGTAGGGAATAACACTTAACTGAGAAAATACTAAGAAAAATCTATAAAGCGGCAATAAACGTGATTTAAGTTATGCCAAAACTTGCATTGAATACGTTATTAAAGCCGTATTGCGCTTTTTGAGTAGTGCAAAAACACAATAGGATTAGGATATTTGCAACACGTCATAAAATAACAATAATATTACAATAAACATTTGTCTGAAGCGCGAATAAGTGGAAAGTTTATAGTGTGTGAAAATGTCAATTACATGGAATTTCCGAATGCAATTTTATTTATTACAGAGACTGCAGTAAATATTTAAATAATGGCTGTTATTAACTTTGCAATTATTTAAAAACTAATTTATTCGCATAATCTTTTTTCACTTGCGAATTAATACAAACTAACATGAATAAATTATTTTGTTGACTTGAATGAATTGAAGCTGTATTTTAATATTTATCTTTAAGTTGATCTTGCTTAGCAATTCATGTCAAAATCAAATGGACAATAAATATTGTTTTTGCTATTGTGTTCTTAAATTAATATTCAAGTCGCATTTTTAAATATTTAAATGAGCTAATAAATATGCTGTAAAATTCTACTTGCATAAAATGAAGCGGGGCTAATTATTCATAGCAAAATCAATATAAATATAAATATTTTTTTTTTTTTTTGGCTATTGCGTATACTTAAATTGTTATTCAAGTCTCATTTTAAATGTTATAAATTTATTTTGACTATTAAAAAAGTTGTGTTAATTAAAAAACAAAAGCAACAGCAGATAAATTTTATGTTAAGAATATTGCAAATTCCAAATAGTAAATTGACTAGAATTAAATTTATTATATTTATCTTAGCTGTAGCATCTGGTTCTGATTCATCCGGATGAGCCAGGTATCGATTAACATTTTGTGCATTTTTATCTGTTGCGGTTTCAATATTAACTCACGTAGCCAAAATGCAATCGCAGTTCGTCTGAGTAACCATGTCAACACGTTCTGAAATCAGAGATCTTCACTTTCCAACGCCCACCCATCCGGACGGATGAGTGCAAACTGATTGTGAATTTAAATTCAAAATTGGTCACGTCGCATTGTGAATGAGTGACTCACTCGGTTCGTGTTCGAGTACTCGTTATCCAACTCGCACTTGAATTTCGTTTTATAGGTGAACCGACTAAAAAGCCTGGCGCCTCAATCCAAAGATCACAAAATACCGGCAAGTTCGAAATTTTAGAATTCGCTGGCAATTGTTGAACAAGCTCAAACAAATGCTGGACACATGTTCAAATAACAACAGGCAGCAGGCGTCACTCAAGTTGGCCAGGCTAATTGTTATGTAAACTTGGCCACTGGTCTATAAACAAGAAATACGTCTTCCGAATTTTGCTGATTTGTTATACGGTTTGCACCTTGTCTCTGACCTTCTTTGATTTATACGAGCTACGCGTTTATAAGCTGTTGTGCAGCGAATATCAATTGGATCCAAAGTGGACCTCTGTGGGAGGTCCATGCAAATGGCAAGTGCGTAAAAAAAATGTAATAACACGTCTAAAAAGTGGCTCATAAACAAGACGCACAACTTTTGGGACACTCAAGAAATATATATAAAAATATTACGAAAAAGAAGAATAGTTTCAATATAAATATTTATTAATTCATGATCTGTTCAATGTGAGCATATAATATATGGAATATCAGTACCTGTCTGGGCAATTAAAAGGTTAAGTTTAGTTTAATCTTATGTGAATCGTTGTCAATTCGAATCGCACTTAAATTAATCAATGGTTGTCAATTTTGACACATATATAATTATCTATCCCTTGATGGAATCGTCTATTCTAATCTTTAATTACCCAATATTAAAGTGCGACATGTTTTTGAAATCAGTAATTAAATTTCAATTTTCAATTTCAATAACAATTAATTTGTTCCTGTTCATTGGCGTTTTTAATTGAATAATATAATACCTTAGGCTGGTTATCATTAAAAGTAACGCCTAGATCGACTTTAACCTACAAGCTTATTTTTCAGCTGATATTCTGGGCCATTGATAAGACCGATTCAGCATTGACACATTTGAACACACACACACACACAAAGAAGCACACACACATCACATTAAAGAGTTTACCTACAAAAAATAATAAAAAAAACTGTTTTTGTATTATTCATTAGCTAATTATCTCATTAAAATACCTGTGACAGTTTATGGCCATTTTATTTATATATTTATACATAACAAGTAACGATGACAATTAAGTAGGGCTAAGTAGCTGCACACTCGGCTTAAATATCTATTAAAAACCTAAAAACGTGACTCTGCTTAAAATCACTATAAAATTTGTGCAAGTCACAAATTAACACCAGTTCTCGGATGGCCACAGAAGTGGAAGTTGAAGTTGTGGTCGGCCTGTGAGTGAAATTTCGGTTTTACATTTCCAATTTACCGATAACGAATTCTCAAGTTGAGCGAACATAAATAAACAAGTCATATTTTAAGTTCTTTTTATTTATATATTTATATTTATAAATCTTAAGATGCGCCACATTCTAATTATAATTTTCTTAATTTTTTTTTGCAGTTCGCGTTACGGGTCAGCGACAGATCTTAAAAGGCGTTAGCGGAAGTTTCCGCAATGGACAGCTATCGGCCATAATGGGCCCCTCGGGGGCAGGAAAAAGCAGTTTGCTGAATTCGATTTCGGGTTTCAGGTAAGCTAATGAAAGCTGATCGAAAACGTAACTCAAAGTCGCAAAAAATAATTCGGGATCATGAAACGATATGTATATTTAAACCGGTTGTTATATATACTTAATTAATACTGACTTAATTAAAATGTAAAAAATAATTAATTAATAAAAAAAAAATGTCCAACACAAATTCTTGTCATGTAAATATTTAATAATAAATAACTTTTCAAAACATTTTGTTTTTGACTGATTAGTCACATTCTTATCAACGGGCAAAGTTCAGTTGAGCGATAATGATAATGAGAATAAAAATCAGACATAGGAAATCAAATAATTTTAGAGGTCAGCTTTTGGTTTAGTGTTTCGCGCAAAAAATTTCTAGTTTTATTTCCGGTTTTCAATTTATATTTGCAATTTACCCATTTCTGTTTTCTGTTTGCAGAACAACTGGGGTCAAGGGCAGCTTTAAAGTGCAGCGGGATAATGCCTGCTATATAACGCAAGATGATCGTCACCAGACGCTGCTCACCGTCGAGGAGCTAATGAATCTTTCGTATGATCTGAAAATAAAGCAGCGCCACAAAAAGCAGGAACTAATTACGAAAATACTCAAGAATCTGAATCTTGATCATCGCCGCAATGTAACCGCCGAGAAACTCAGCGGCGGTGAAAGGAAGCGTCTCTCCATTGCCCTCGAACTCGTGGACAACCCGAATATCTTCTTCCTCGACGAGCCCACGAGCGGTCTGGATGAAGTGACGGCAGCCCAGTGCATTCGCCTACTAAGGGAAATGGCTCGCGAGGGTCGCACCATTGTCTGCACCATACATCAGCCCTCGGCGACGATCTACAACTACTTCGACAGCATCTATGTGCTTGCCAAAGGATTGTGCGTCTACCAGGGTAACCCACTGGCGACAATACCCTTTCTGCGCTTTGCCCAACTCGATTGTCCACGCCACTACAGTCCGTCGGATTACAGTGAGTGCTCATTTTAATCAATCAACTTTAAAACTAATCTTGTATTGGTTTCCTTCATAGTCATTGAGGTAATTGATGCGGAGGAGGGACATTTGGTGCCGCTGCTTAGCGAACTGACGGACAATGGCAAACTGACTTATCGGGCCAAGCAGCCGGCATTGGAGGAGACACAGCTGGTGCCACAGCAGGCAATAACGACGCTATTTATGGAGCAGCCAAAGCGTCAGTGTTTCTCCGCTTTCTTTGCCGGCACCGCTGCCTCCACGGATGGCACATTGATGGGTGCAGCGGGAGCGTTGCTCGAGCAGATGAAATTCTTTACAAAGCATCTGCATCATCGGGAGCAACGTGAGATTTCCGGGCTGCAGCAGTTCCTGGTGCTGATGCGCGTGATGCTGTTGCGCACGATGCGAGCCCGCCTGGCGCTGGCCATCCAACTGTTCCATCATACGCTGTGCGGCCTGTTCTTTGGAATGATCTTCTTTCAGCTGGGCAACCAGGGTGGACGCATGTTTGATCATCTCAAGTTCTGCATCGGCGCCGTGCTCATGATCGTCTACACGCAAGTGATGGTGCCCATCCTCAGCTGTGAGTGTTAGCTAGAATACATGATCTTGTTCAGGTCACTAATTAATCACGCTTTCAGATCCGGCTGATGTCAAGGTGGTCAAGAAGGAGACCTTCAATCGCTGGTACACACTGATGCCCTACTATTTGGCCCTGACCATATCGCGTATACCACTCCAAGTGCTCCTGAATCTTACGTTTATGGCCATGACTTATTGGATGTCCGGATTACCTCAACAACTGTGGCGCTTCTGCATTTTCGCTGCTGTTGGACTAATGATCTCGCTGGTGGCCGAGGGCATGGGCCTGGCCATTGGCGCCACCTTCAGCATAACCGTAAGTAATTTGGAGTTCTCTTCTAATTTGATGCTAATATTGTTGCATTTGTTTACACGCAGAATGGCAGCGTTGTGGGTCCAATGTTAATAGCACCATTTATGGGCCTTGCCATTTATGGATTCGATTTTGCATCCCAGATCTCTGGCGGCATGAATCTGCTAATGAAGTTCAGCTATATTCGCGTTGGAGTTGTCGCCCTAATTCTATCCGTCTTTGGCTTCCAGCGTGAGGAGCTGGACTGCGATGAAATCTATTGTCACTTCAGTGATCCGCGGGTGCTGCTCCGCTTCTTGGATATTGAGAAGGTGTCGATGCTGCATCAGTTCGGCGTACTTGCCATGCTGATGATCTTCTTCCGCGTCATCATGTACATCAGCCTACGCAAACGCTGCTACACCTGAGCCAGCCGCAATGCTATAGTTATAGCTAAAGTCTATGCTGTGATTTGGTTTTATAAGATCATTATGTAAATAAGTATATATATATATATATATATATATATATATAAAAATATATTATATATATATATGCAGGTGCTTAGCTAGTTATAGTTATAAGTTATATACTTTATGTATTATGTGCACAGTTGATTGCCGACAAGTAAACACTCAGATAAATTTGTGCTTGATACCACTTAGCTTGTAAATAAATTTGGATTATATCGGTTATCATGCCACTCCCAGGAGTAGTCTTAACTACGCTAAGATGTGGCTGCGTATTTGGTACTCCCTATTTGTAAGCATAATTTAGTTAAGATTTCTGGTTAAAGTGACATATTGCAAAAAAACTGGACAAAGACGATGTTTTTATATGTATGTATAAATATGCCCTTTTTTTACAGTAAATCAATAATTTTTGTGTTCATTTAAGTTTTTTTTATTAGTTTGTTATTTATTAACAATGCGTGATCTGGTCACATATTTCATAATTAATCCTCTAATTCAAAAAAGTTACTCAAATAGTTAATTAGACACTCAATTGGAGTTTACATGTCCATTTCATATTCGGGCTCATCAATGACTTCAATCGTTTCCTCGACCGGCTTTGCTTTGGTCTGGGCGCGAATTTGTTCAGTAATTGATTTTAGCAAACCAACGATCTGGTTGCATTCCTCGCTCAGCTCCATCGGCAGATCGACAAGCATATTCCTGACCACATCCTCCATCACGGCATCGACTTCAATGCTGTTGTTGGCATTGCCCAGTTCGCCACACACATGGAGCAGTGTTTGCAGGCGCAATATAAGCAGGTGTGTGCCACCCAATCGAACGTTGTGCTTGTCCTGCGCGGCCTTTATGTCCATTTCGGCGAGAGTGCGGCACTTCTCGTACAGCTTTTGGCGCGGCAGGCTCTTGTTGTGCAACAAACTCTTCTCGTGATCATTCAGGTAGTTTTGGGCCAGGCGCAGCGGCTTCAGAATCTCAGCGTTTATACTATGCAGCGCGATAATGTTGAAGGCATGGCGATGTTGGAGCTTGTCGCGATTGGTCGACCGCTTGGAATCACGGCGGACAATCGGCGGTATTCCACTTAGGTGCACCTCCTCGTTCATGTTGGCAATATCCTGGACGGTCTTGCGTTTCAAATCGATCAGCTTTTGCAGCTTCAAAACTGCAGTTATTAGCTGAGTCCTGGCCTGATATTCGGGGCCATCGAGCAGTTGCTTATCCTGAAACTCCTGGACGAAGGTCGACGAAGGCACACTTTCGCACTCCAGCAGCGCAGTAAGCATGCAATCGGGAATGTTGATTACCTTTTGCTTGCTCCCGATGTTGAACTTAACCAGATAGTGACTGTGTTTCGGATCATAGCTAACAATGCGTCCCTTGCATAGTCTGGAGAGTGGTTCATTCAGCAGACTGATGACCTTGGTATCCTCGGTTAGTGGCAATGGTATGTTCTTGGGCAACTGTTCCAATGACAATTGCTTGTTCTGGAGGACGTCAAGCCGGCGCTGCTGCAGCTGGCGCACAACGTAACGATTGGTTTCCAGCATATGCCGTTCGAGCTCAATGAAGGCCGGCGAAAAGCGACGTGCCTTGCCAATGGAGCGGCGAATCTGCTGCCAGCAATGACGCGACATTTGACGCGTCTCCAGCTCCTGAAAATAGCTCTTCAAGTAGTCGTTACAGTCAAAGGTACTCGCCAGAATAGCGTTATCGAGATTGGACTCGTTGAACTCGTACCAGATCCAGCATTGGCATTTGGATTGCTTCACAAAACTGTATAGAGTCTGCTTGGGGTCCTTGACAATATTATCCGCCTCTTTGGCCTTCGCCCCGCGCAGTCGCTTGGTAAACTTTGGCAGGTCGACAAACAGTTCGTTGGTCGCAAGTTTCTGCGATCGGAGCAGACGTCCTTGTGGCTTGTTGACTCGTGTCAATCCCAGTTGGGATAGCAGTGGCGGCGTTTTAGCCAGCTCAGAACCTAATGGGGTTCGTTTGATGTAAGTGCGATTATTTGACATTTTTCGTTATTTTCAAATTGTATTATTTTTATTTTTATTTTCTTTGTCTCTTCAGTCTCAGTGCACGCTTCACTGTAACAATATAAATCAAAAATTTTCCATTTAACCTTAAACGTCAAAAATAAACTAAAAATTAATTCAGGGTTGCTTTGAGCAGGTTTTCGCCATTCACTTTCTACCATAATCTATATATAACGAAAATTTGAAAATATTTCCTGTATTTTTGCCATACTTCTTATTTTGAAGACAGAGCTATTGGTTTAAACAGCAAATTTTGCTTTTGAACCATTACTCGGCCATATACCTAAGAAAATCGAAGGTACATATATATTTGAGGTCATAACAATATTAAGTTTAAACAAATAAACTTTTGATAAAAAAAAATTACACATTGGTAAATAGCGATAAAATGATAAAATCCAAAAATGCGGTAATTCTTCTCCTTTTCAATGGACATCTAAATCGTCTGTTTCCCAGGAACAATTGAATTGGGTTGCTGTCTGTTCTGTCAAGTATTTGGGTAAATAAGTAATCCCATAATCCTTGAATGCAGTTCGAGAAGATTTGAAAATCTACACTGATTTTGCCAATTTGTAGCAATTACAAGTACAAATGCGGTTTCAAGCAATTACTTTTACTAAAAGTATGCTTTAAACTCTTTTGTTTTTTTTTCAGCCTAAAAATATCCAATGTTTTGAAAATAAATTCGGTGTTCGCTTTGAGAACAAAAGAAACTTGTTTTTAAACTCAAAATATAGTTATCGAGAAATTATGTTTACAAGATCTTAATAATTATATTACATATTCATATTTATATCTTTATTCAACTACTTTTTCACGGTGCCGATTTTTTCCTTCCGTTTTTTCACATGTTTCTTCACTTTGACCTTTCTCTGCTCGGCCTTTGCGTCTTTAACTGCCTTTTTCCTTGCCTTTTTACTCTCTGGCGACTCATCACGAGGCCGTGCCGAGTTTTTGAATTTTGAGTCATCGTTGTTTTCATCGTGGGATTCGTCGCTCTCATCTCCACCTGACTGTTGCTCACTTTCTGCATCCAAAATATCAGGCTGCTGCTGGACGTCCAAAGCTGGTGTCAAGCCCGTAATTTTAGCGTAAATCAGATTTTGTTGCACACCCTGCTTGGCCTTGGTCACATCTCGCTCAAAGTGAGGCACCTAGTGATAGAATGAATGAGCTGCGGAAGGCCAGGTTTAAGGGTAGCACTTACCTCATCCAAACGTTTGGGAATGTAGGTGTTTTGCCAGACGGCCTCGTCAATTCTCTCCTGCGCGGTAATGGCATCGAAATCACGATCCTTGATACGCTCCGATACACGCTCCAAACACTCCTCCATATTTTCAGCAGTTATGGTCTTATCGGTTATGAAGTCGAACAGCTCTTTGACGGTCATCGTGGCCACCGATTTCTTGCGAAAGAACTCGGATATGTTGGTGCAGTCCTTGCGCAGAAAATCGAATGCATGCGGATGATCGTGCTCCACAGACTGACTCACATCGATGATGACCAATTGTCCATCTTGGTACAGTATGTTGAATTCGGATAAATCAGCGTGGACAAGTCGGCACTCGTTATAAATGCGCCACATGATTACCACACAATCCCGATACAATTCGCGCGATTTTGACGTACTCAGCTCTACATCCTTGAGCTTTGGAGACGGCCAGCCGTCCCGACCACAGAAGCGCATGACCAGCACATGGGAACGCAATAGAATGGGCTCGGGAACTGGGACGCCCGCGTTGTGCATACGCAGATAGTTTCGCATCTCCTTTTCGGCCCAGGTGCGCACCATTTTGCGGGGATTGTGCTTGCAGTACCCGTGACGAAAACGAAATTCGCCCGATACATACTTGTCCCGATCCTTGAACACCAGTATCGATGTCTTGTAGATTTTTATGGCAAACTCATCCTCACCATTCTTTGAAGCGGCATGGTAAACATTTGCCTCCTTACCGGTTGATATGCAGCCGTTGATCTCCTGAATGAGTCCACGATTTAGCAGTTTGAAGAGTATCATGCGCGTCCGCGGATCCATCACCTGCTCCGCGGTGGCGCGATCATGCTTATCCCGCACTCGCACCCGTTCAGTCTCCTGGCGCCGATCAAAGCTCACCAGTCGGTTTGCAGCCTGTGCGCTCATATTCGCATTCGGATCGTATTTCTCCACATTAATGCGTGCCGAGTAGCGACGCAGCACTTTCTCATTTGGCTGGTAGTTGCTCACACGCTGCGCGGAGCCAGATGCATTAGCACTTCCACTCGTGCTGTTGCCACCACTTGCTGTTGTCAGATGTGGTTGGGCATTATGCTTGTTGAAGCCGCTGTAGGCTTCCTCATATGCATCGTAGCTATCGCCCAGATCGTAGTCGTCGTCTTCCTCATCATCATCTGCATAGTCTGATTCTTCGCCAGGATCGGTAGTTTGTTGGCAGAGATTATCACTTGCATCCTTGTCGCTTAGCTTGATGTCCTTGAACATGTCATGCTTCACTGTCAGCGACTTAAAGTCATGTATCCACTCAGACTGCAAGCAATTACATTTAAATAACATTTATTTACTTGGTTTTCATGTGAAAAGTCACCTTCTTTAAATCCTCTTCATCCTCCTCGGGATCGCTATATTTGTGCTCATCGGTCATATTGTGAAATACCAACAAGTAAATGCTCAGTTTATGAAACTCTAATAATAATAGCTTTTTGCGTAGCAGCCTTTTGTTTATATATGCGTGCAGCTTTCGAAAGTTCACGCTTTACTTTAAATTTATTGTGAAATTTACCAAGCATGCACGTGTAATTCGCCAACAGCTGAACTTTTGTCATTCTACGCCGTACGCGGACATTGTTTTGGTATTTTTTTGCTATCGATAACTTAAGCGTATTTATTTAAGATATATCGCTTCAGCATGAGCCGCAACAGCTGTTCTTTGTTGAGGTTCAGAAGCAGATTGAGTGCCTTGTGGCGCCGCTTAATAATATTTATTAACTTAATGACAAAAATACTTTAAGATTAAAATATTCAAATAAATAGGTGATTATGTGAAAATGTTTGTGTTGGCAGAACTAAAAGACAATGTACGCATTGCACCAGACCAGTTTAACTTAAAGCTGGTGGACGCCGTGCGTGACGAAATTGATCGGAAGCTGGCCAACAAGGTAAATTAAAAAGATTTATAAATGAAAACATTGATTAAAGTGTTTTGATTGCTTCACAGGTGCTGCTTAATGTTGGACTGTGCATAGCACTCAAAGAGATTGTCTCACTGAAGGACTCAATAATTCTGCCTGGCGATGGTGCCTCACACACAGAGGTGCTGTTCCGCTATGTGGTCTTCCGGCCAATGGTGGGCACCGTTATTACCGGTAAAATACGCAACTGCAGCCGTGAGGGTGTCCATGTGACGTTAGGATTTTTCGATGATATACTCATTCCACATGCGGCACTGCAGCATCCGTCACGTTTCGATGAAGCGGAACAGGCATGGGTCTGGGAATATCCATTGGAGGATGGCAATAAACATGATCTTTTCATGGATGTTGGCGAGCCAATTAAGTTTCGCGTTTCCCGCGAAATATTCGAAGAAACGTCACCCATTGGGCCGCCCAAAGCGGAGGGCCAAGCATCCCAGAACGCCAGCACTTCAGCAACAGCTGCTGCTACTGTTGCTGCATCCCAAGAAGTTAAGGCACCTTACAAAATTATCGTAAGCCACAGTGATTTCAAATTTTTAAGGTTGTCTACTTAACGTATTGATAAATTTCAGGGGGCTATCAACGAGTCGGGATTGGGTGTGCTTTCCTGGTGGGATCAGCAGGCCAAGGATGACGACCAAGAGGGCGAGGAGGATAATACGGAATACGATAATGATGATGATGGCGAAGGCGCCTGCGAGGAATAAACACGACTCATTTTATCCACGATTGTCGCAACATTTGTAAATACACAAGTCCAAAACGATTTGTGCACCATCGAGTGGTGTACATGAAAAAGATAGTTTTTTCAATAAAAGAATACTATTAAGAGTTGTTCTATTAAAAAATTATCGAATTAATGCACAAAATGTTTGAGATAAAATAAAACACAACAATTTGAATTCTGCTTTAGTATATTTTTTTTTCTTGATTTTTGTTATTCTTAGATTTGCAAATGGCATTTGTTAAATGTTCATATTTGATTTGAAATATTTCAAACAGTAATTCTCACATATTCCATTTAAACACTTTGGTAGCGCAGCTCTATTACATAAGATAGTTTATCCATATATTTAATATTTTATTATATTTTATATTTAACTCTTTGTCGTTTGCGACTTAGTTCTAGGAAGGGCGGCACAGGGACTTCAGAATATATATATATATACAAATGTATATATATCTTTTAATCTCTTTTTTAATTTTTTTTAGTTTATCATTCAAATATAGCTCTATGAAAAATTTGTATTTTCAATTGAGTTCGGTTTGATTTGTGTTTTTTTTTTTTGTTTGTATTTTCGTAGCGTGCACATTTGTCTAAATCGGCTAATTCTAAAACTTGTATTCATTATTTGATTAGTGTTTTTCTTCATTTTTAATTTGCTTTTGATTGTGGATTAGGATTAAGGGGAGGAATATTGTTAGAATATTGTTAGCCATAGTATGGTACAGTTGATGGAAAGCTATTCGTGGTCGGGTTAGGCTACAAAAGTGAGCTAAGTTATAAAGCTGGTTAGCAATTTTGCCTCTAAGTTGTTGCTTTGAACGATAAATTGCATAGTTTTTGATTTTATTTGCCGGTTGCATTCGCTTACACATTTCTTTGTTTCATTTTATTTTGTTATAATATCTGTTTTGTCTTTTAGGCGCAATGCTTAAAGTTAATTTACATAAATATCTATATAAATTGTTGCTGCTGTTTCTCGTTTTTGTTTGCACAATCATCAATGGTTAATTACAGTGAGATTAATTAAAATTTGCTTTAAAAACTACAATAATAAATATAAATTATTATTTATATGTATATATATATTAGACGTCATCTCGGTATTGTACTGATTTGTAAATAAATATCATTTTGGGGTATTTTCTTAAACAGCTCTCTCAACTTAATAATTATACATATATAGTAGTTCCAGTTAAAATCACAGTAGAAATCATAGAAAATTGTAAAAACTAAGGATTTACAGTTGGTACGAGAATTTTTGTATAGCACATGAGGAACTTCCCGACTAAACATAACAATCTAAAAAAAAAAAAAACTAGCATACAAATAGAAGTCATTTAGTTGTAATCAAACTGAATTTAAACAAAATCAGTTACATTCTGCTTCTTGTTCACATTCAAATAAAGTAATCGATCAATTATTCGATAATCAAGCATCGAGGCAGGTGCTCCTTCAAATATTCAAAGAGTTCGTGCGAGGCGCCAGGACAATTGGTCAGCTCCAGCTCCTGCAGATGGCGCAACTGGATGAGACTGGACAGGCCCGATGACGTCAGCAGCGGACAACCAGCGAGCGAAAGCACCTGCAGATTGCGCATGGAGCACAAATGCTGCAGTCCAAAATCACGCACCTGTGAACACCAGCGCAAAAAGAGAGCGGTCAGCGATAGCATCGTGGATATATAACCAACTCCGATATCTGTTATATGCACGCATCTACAAAAAAAATGTTAAAGAATATATTCAAGAATGCTATTTATTATTTGAGGCGGCTTATTTTGTTTGACTTTTAAAAGTATCAAGATCGTATTTAAGAGATTTATTTGAATAAGTCTAAGATAACGATATTTCATCCTTAAATTAAAAAAGTCAACAAATACGTTAAATGTTTTTAAGAATGTGTGCTACGTTTAATTTTTATTTAAATTATTATTACATTCTTTGTAAATTTGAAGGTATTTTTAGTTTAAGCTTTTTAAATTCCAACAAAGTTGTAAAACTCTTGTAGCAGAATTTAATTTAAGGTAAGTAAAATTGCTAAGCCCATTACGAAACCCACTAAAAAATTATAATTTACTTTATTTTTTATATATATATAAGAAGCAAGTTTCGTTAACTTAAACTCTTCAAGTCTTGGTAAAGTGCTGATGTCGACATTGGAAACTGCTGTTGCCACTTGTGCAGCAAAGTGCAGCGCGTTGGGAGTTTTGAGCGGTGCAAAGTCGGAAATTGAATTTAACTCATGAATAATTACGAGCTAAGAGGGGCAGCAATAAAATGAAATGTGATGGGCTTTAGACTCACCTATCCAAAGTCAATTCCTCCAGCTGGTTCAGATCACAGGCGATATACTCGAGCGAGGCGTCCGTAATGCGGGGACACCAGGACAGGTCCAAGGCGCGCAATTTCTGCAGATTCTCGGCAATCAGCTCAACGCCATCATCGGTGAGTTTGCTGCAGCCGGACAGGCTGAGCACCGTAAGATGCGGCAACGAGTGCACTGCAAGTAAAAAGCAACCAAAACGGTAAAAGAAAGTCAAGAAAAGTTTACATTAACTTTAAGTGGAACTATGAAGTAAAGTTGATGCAGTAGCAACAACAGAGGCAACTGCAGCACATGAGAGCCAGCTGGTTGCGAATTGACTGCTGTTGGCTTACAGCCGGATGAAAAGTGGGTTGCCGCCTGCTGCCGCATGCCGCATACATCTCATGCCCCAGAGGACTCTTGCATAGTTTATGAAGCGTGTGATTCAAAAGGGAAATTAACTATAGTATTTCCAGCTTAAGGATGTTGCATATTATTGCAATGCTTTGGGGCTTAATAATCGATACGAATTAATGCTTTACTCAGCTTAGATTTAACGAAGTTTCAGTAAGATGAATTCGCCAACACTTTAGTTAAAATAAGAATATTTAACTTAAGACAGCACTTTTTATAGTTTATTGATACTATATAAAACCGAATCACATATATATCAAGTTGATTTAATAAACGAACTTCATGCATCTAAAGTGCCTTTGTGTTGTGGCAAAAACTAATTCAATCTGGACGATAAATGAGTTTTGCGGCTATTCAGAGTGTTGGCTAAAAGCCTTTGCAAAGATTCAATTTGCTCACATGTCTGCTGTTCACAGCTGCTCTTTAAGTATCAGCAAGTTCATAAACCCAAAACTCACAGCTTAAAAGTAAGAATGATTTAGTAGCTTCGTCCATTTGTTTTTCTTTTTCTCTTTTTCACTGTTGGCCGACAAAAACGAAAACTATGTTCTAGTTGCGTCATCTACAGTTTTATGTGCCACACATTTGTGCAACATAGTTGACAACATACATTTTGCAGCTTGCTTGCTCGTTACTTATACAATGTTCTTTGTTTTTGCTCGGATTTGGATTTGTCAGTGAATGGATTTCATTCTAACAATTGTGTTAAGTCAGAAAACTAGGCTGGCAAAAAACCCATTTAGAATTCGTTACATTCGCGACACATAAATTTTGGACAATCCAGCTACTTAACACTCTTTATTTATTCAATTTTTTTTTGGAACATTATTTGAGAAAATTTAAATTTTTTGGCAGCTTAAAAGCAATTTTGACATCGTCGACATTTTGAACTTCAAGTTTAAGTTGAAGCCTGCAACATTTCTAAGCGAAAGGCTTGTCTGGCAGCTAATTAGAGGATGTACGGAAGGCGGGTGAAAGCAGTGGCAGACGGCTACAATTACGCTTGGTAAGCGGCTTAAGCGAGCAGGCGAGCCGCACAAAGGTGACTCTCTGGCAATGGGGGACGAAGCGTTCGCTTGACTAAGTCTCCCAGCCGTTGATTTGGCCACGTGCCTTCAGTTTGCATGCTGGTCTGCTTAAACAAAGATAAGCATGAAAACCATAAAGGGCCACAAAGCAAAACGTACTTTCAAGCAAAAGGAGCGAAAAAGCAACAGAAGCTACACTCAGAAAAACAAATCGGATTCAATTTGGAAAATCACATAGACCCAGCGTTCCTCTTAATATTAAACAGAGAAAAAGCGTTTTTGTGGCTTTCTAAAAAAAAAAAGTTTTTAAAATGGTTTATTTCCATAAGAATTTTAACATATGACATATACAATAATTTTACATATTTATAATTTGAAAAAGGATTTTTGCAAAGAATCAGTGTTAGCATTTTTTTTATTAGATAATATTTTGGTAAAATATAAAAGTACACAATTTCTTCTGGAATTGATAATTTAAGGTAAATGTTTTTTTTTTAAAAACAAGTACAATTTTTCAATTTCCTTTTTGTGAGTGTAGCTTGCCTAGCATAGCGGCAGAGGAGCCGTTGACGCGACGCTGAAGATGAAGTCAAAAAAATGCAAAAATGCAGGGCCAAAGTAAGTAACTAAGCGGCTTTTCACTCAACTTCTAAATAACTGCAACTACATATATATATATAGCTATATACATATTTATATACATACATAGATATTTAGTAGTAGAAGCATGCATATGTGATCAACTGTGCCCCACTTTGCCGGCCACCAGATACGGATTCGAGTATAGTCGTGCCTTGTTTGGCTTCTGACCAAAATAACCACAAGGTGCTCTCGTCGTGCACAAAAACGATTTGAATTACAATTTGAATACTTTATTATGAAATGCGGCTATCTTTCATTTGTAAATAAAAGCCTGTATTCAAAAACGAGGCCCCATTTAAATAAAAGTTATTGTTTGTATTCCCAACTGGTAAATGAAAACAAGAAAAAAAAAATAGTCAGGACACTTTTGATGTTGCTACCAATTTGTAAAAACAATTAAAAAAATGTTTAAGAAAAACAGAATTCACTAAAATAAATGTTTCATAAAAGACTTATTTTTCAAAACTTCAAAATATCCATCGAAAGACATTTTCATTGGAATTGAAAATTATAAAGCGAGACATTTGCTAAAAAAAAAATAGATATCAACAGTTAGGATGGCCTGGTAAAAGGAGGTTGCGGCAGCTAACTGTAATTGTACCCAATGGTATCAAACGGTGGCAACATCAATTGTGGGTTAAGTCATCTACAAAATAGGGGGACACTTCAAAGCTAAAAACCGCAGAGAAAATCGAGTAGATGGCAGTCAATAGCAAATAACAAAGGCTGCCAAACACAATGTGAGATGTGTTGGATGTTGTGTGGATCTGTAATAAAATGAATACTGAACGTTTCATGCCATAATCGAAAGAGATGGCAGACATTGACAGATAGAGATGGCGATAGATGAACTGCAGTTGCAAATGCATTAAAGTTGAGTTGAGATGTATGACTAGGCTCAAATGCAGCAGACCACAGCGATAAACGAGAGAGAGAGAGAGCGCAGGAGAGTGAGTGTGAGAGAGGATTGAGGAGAGCTTTAAGTGGCATCGATTGAATTACATTTGTAGGGCCAAACTAAAAAGCATTTGCAGTTGCATTCGCATTAGAAGCCTCAAAGCGCACAGCAATTGAAGGGGAAGGTGAGGGGGAGGGGGGATGCGTTGATTATTGAGATCGGTTTAGATTTCTCAGAGTATTTATCGCGGCTGTAATCGCAGCTGAAATTCATTTCATTATCAGCTGCACATCGAGCAGCAGCGATCGGGGCGACTCAATCGAACAAATATATAAACAAATCTGTGTGTGAATGTGTGTGTGCGAGTGTGTGTATATAGTGTAAAAGTGATATAGTGCAACTTATACGAGTCCTGTGTGTGTTGCAGTTTCGGTTTGTGACCGACACTAACGGGTAGTTAAGGGGCATCCTCGCCTTCTGATGGTTTACTCGTTTTTGCGATCACAAATTCTGAAATTGCAACAAAAAGCAACAAAAGCGTAAAAAAAAATAATAACTTAAATCTAAAACTGAAAATTGATACGAATGGAATGGGTCAGAGAATGGGTGGGGCAAGGGGGCGAGGTTAATGTGAGTTCGTTACGAACTAGATTCCATAAGCAGTGATGTGGCAAATGTGTAAACTGTGAGATATTTTTATGATTGTTCGAATCGCGTTTCATTTTAGAGAAAGAGAGAGAGAGAGAGCGCGAAATTCCCAATATAAATACAGTAAGTATATAAACCGACAGATTATATATCAATATTGTTGTATAATAATTAGTATAATAACATATTCATATTAATTCCAAGGAAAACATTATTCAAAGTGGCTACAATCAGTGACTGAAAAATATTTAAATGTCACAAGCACAAGGACTGCGATTTAAACAAATCTAATATAATACTAAGCAATGCTATACCCTTCAGAAAATCTGTTAATCGAGCACTCCTGATTGTATTCCATTTATTAAGTAAATATTATTGCAATATAACCATTTTCAAAGTAAGCAGGCTAAATCTACATCATATAATGGATTCCATCAAAAGCAGTAACAAAATCTCTTTAAATCTCTTTTGATGAATAAAATTCTTGTTATAAATAAGTTTTATGTCTGCTAAAAAGTTATAATAGAATAGAAATTGCCATTTCGAACTTTTATTTAGCAACATGAAATTTACTTTGATGTTGAATAAAAGGTAATTACAGAAATTTTCAAGTTTTGGGTAATAATTTAAATTGTTTGGCGTAAATCGAATTTGTTTTCAGTCAGAAATCGGAGAATCTTGTCTGTCAAAATAGCTACTTGATATGTAAATGGGAATTTGCGCATGGTAAAACATTACGAATAGCTGGTAACAGTGAATTTATACACAAACACACAAGCCCACACAAAATCACACACATTATCACACACATAACCACACACAGGACATACACTCTTACCCAAAATTTGTATGGTTAAGCTAACAATTTGTAACTTGTGTTGCTGCAATATATATTTACCATAAAGCTAACGGCTCTGCGGTGTCTGGGTGTGTTGGTGTGTGTGCTGGTTTGTGTGTGGGTTTAATTTCCAATTCGGTTTTGTGTCCATCTAGCCCATATGTGAGTTTCTACATCCCATCTACATTTATTTAAAGCTGCGCCTCTTATCTACTTTTAGGCGTCGAAGATGTCAAACTGTCAAAAAAATACAAAGCACTCTTCCCAAATGTAAGTGCCTGCTTACAAGAGTGTGTGTGTGTGGGTATATGTGTGTGTGTGTGTGTGTGTGTGTGCCTGTGTGTAAAGTGGAAAAGACTTTTGTTTAGCTCCTGCGTGGGTTTATTCAATGCTTAGAGCACATTTGATGGCATATTTCGTTTGATCCTTTACTCTTGATTAATGGGAGGCAAATATAACAAATACCCTAATCAAAAGGACACAAAAAACAAATATGCAGTGCAATACACTAAGCATGAAAATAGTACACCATAATCTGAGTAATCATCAATTTGATCTTATTTGAAAATTATATCCATAGTTATTGCAATTTTACTTTGCTTATTACAGGGTATCTTCAGCACAAATAGTAGTCGAGCTACATTAAATTTGTATTCGTGTTTGTTTTCTGTTCGCTGTCATTTTCACTCAATATTGCAAATATGACAAATCTAAGCCGCACTCAATAAATATCATGTTGATTGCTTGCCACGCATTTTGACAACTGTTTTGATACCCAGCAATTACTTTAAGCGGCAAACAGAGCATGATAATCTGACAGTCAGCAGGACGCAACGACTCACCATGGACTAAAAGAGGTATTATAAAATGTTGATTACTTGATTATAGACAATATACAGATGTAACCTAACTGAATCGCAGCTAAATATGATATTAATATCTCTGTTGCAGGATATTGTCTAGTCCATCAACTGGCGCACTCTCACTTCAATCTTTATTGATTTTTGCTATTTTTTTTCTGTTTTGAAAGGAGAAAGCTGCTTAGCCTAACCATCAAATATAATTTGTGACACATACAAATATATATACAAAATATATGTAGGTATAAAATATGTATTTTGTGTGGGCGGAAAAGGATGAAATTTTCGCCAGCTCCTTCGTATGGAAAATGTTGAGTCATTTTGTTTAAGTAATCTTCATTGAAGCCCACAATAATAACAGAATTCCCAGAAAGAAGCTTCTATTCAACTAATGTAAAAATTGTTTCTAACTATTTATCAAAAAATAAAGACTTGTAAAATTAGTAATTTATTTTAACTGAATTTCTAAGTGCCTGCAGCAAATTAATTAACTTATATTTCAATATTTGACAGCATCAAAATAACACATCAAAGAATATCAAAATTAAATAAGATAAAGGACACTCAAGAGCAGAAAGAACCAAATCAAACAGGACATATGAATAGTGAATTTTGCAATAGAGAAAGCAAAAATGTTGAGGTAAACATTGAGGCACAATTGAAAAGCTTTAAAGCCGCTGAGCAAAGCAAATCCTGTGCGGGGTAGGAGCGCGGAAGAAGTGCGTGAGATTAGGCCATAACGAGCACACAAAGTCAAATAATGTTGGTTTTAGCAATGAGTGTGGCTCATTATGCTGACGTCTTTGTCAGTGTGTTGCCGGAGTGTGATAAGGATTACGTAACAGTCCGGGAAAAAGCGACACGGTTACGACCCGACTGGTCGCAACTGGGGACCCGTAATAGCGATGCGAGCATACAAAAGTGTTGTCAGAATTAAATTAGCAATGGCAACAGCAAAACCAACAGCAGCAGCAGCAGCGATTAGTTGTGCCGCCTCTTTAGATGAATATCACATCTTGGTGGTCCCGTTGCTCTAGGTACTCTTTAATTGACTGCAAATTGTGCACAAGAGAATCGACAATTTGGCAAGCAAAACGTGGCTAACAAATGCCGCGGGCAATGAGAGGGGTTGGTTGGGCAAATTGTTCAGCAATTGACAAACAAACGAAAATTGCAAATCGTTTAAATTACACATTTTGGCACACTGACAAGTTCTCAATTCAGTTTGTCATTTCAATCAAAATTAATTTCATACATTTGTCAGCCATGTTTGCTATTGTTATTACACCTATTTATTTAGTTGTTATGCCCAAGTATACCAAATAATAATATTATGTGTTTATGTTTAAAGTGAGTCATGTAAATTTATTAATATTATTAGTGGTATTTTGTATTTGGCATTAGACTGTTACGCAATTATCAGGATACCTGTACGTATACGTTATATTTGTAACTCTATGTTTTTAACAGTTGTGTGCTTATATTTATTGGCAGATATAAAATATATTTCTATATCTAGCTCGATGCCACAACTAAGTTCATATGCCGGCTATATATATATATATATATATATATATATATATATATATATAACGTTGCAAATTTGCCCTGACTCATGTAATGTCTGCAGCCAAAGGGCAAAGACATATTCCAACTTGAAGCTGGCCATATATTTCGCATAGTAACAGATAACTAAGGGGATATAGTTGTATACCGACGTGGCTATACATACCTAATGGGATTGGGAAAGTCTACTTTAATGCGTTAAAAACTTTACGTCCAGATTCTAAGACTCTCTGCAGGGACTTAAGAGTTCTGACTATAGTATCTAAAGGTTTAAGAATAGTAACTATAGATTATAGCTTATAAAGATATATATAACACAATACACACAAATTTTGACTATAGCAGCGGGAGGCTTAAGAATTGAGAATACCATATTATTAAGGCAAATATCTAACAGCTTGTCTAAACTAATAATATAAGACAATTTTTAGATTTGCTTTTCTTAACACAATGAACTTTTTTTTTTTTGGAAGCTGCAACATTATTCTAATATAAGATTCCCCTAACTAAAATATTCTTCTATTGCGCATGCCAGAAGTATATATTTGTGTGCACATTCATTATCTGATGTACTTGCACAAAGCACTGCATAAAGTACACATTTTAAAAGAATTTCTGTTTGTTTTGTGTGTTTTGTTTTCAGAATGGCCAACATTGTGAGGAGTGGAAAAAATAATGCTGGATAAACACGTTGCAGTTTTATAAAAGGGACATTTTTAGCTGGAGCGAGCTAAAGTATGCAATAAATACACATCTCTCAATCGGAAGGAGATAAACTGCAACCCACACAACCAACACACGCACTCACACACCTACACACCCACTTATGACCTGAAAAGCGTTGCGTGTGGGAAACTCAGCAAAAAATGGAACTTAGGCCTGGCTTATGGGATGTGGTTTGGGGTTGAAGAGCATGTGCACAGCTTGGAGGAGCCATTCCGGGACAGTGGAGCTAAGCGGTTTCATGCATTTTTAATCATGGGTGGCGCGTGTCGCATGATCCACATAAAAGGTGCCATGACAACCGCTGCAGAAGCCACCAACTAAAAGTTTAATGAGTAAAAGTTGAACAAATAATGTTGCAAGCAAATATTTAAATTAATAGTCAAAGCGGATTCTTCAGCTATTTTAACTTTCAACCAGTATCTTAATTTAATAAAAAAAAGTTTAAAGAAATTAGCGAGAACTTTTTAGTAGGGCGTTAATAACACTAATCTAATATGAGATTAATACAAGCTGATAACAGATGGCCAGAACCCGACTTGCATTTGAGCCAATTAATTATCGGAAATATATATAACATATATCGGTCTGTATTTTAAGTTTATAATGGGATTACGGTGCCAAAAGATGTACTGATCTGTCTTTAACATTATCTAATCTAATCCCTTAAAGTGCAGAAGGAGGCAGCTCCCATAAGTTATATATATTCAAGATCAGCATAACTATCTGCTAATGGTAGTCAATTTCTCATCAATCATTCGATTGATTGCTGGTTCATCCATCATGCAGACTTGGATAGTTTTGGCATTCATTCATTGGAATTAATGATGTTGGTTTGCTCAGTGCACAAACATTTTGTGTTCAACGCACAATTAAAGTGATGCGAAAGTTGGTCCTGGCTGAAAGTCCGTTAGACGTCACTTTCACTGATTGCTGGCTGCCACAAGTGGCACGCAGCTGCGTCACAGCCGGAGGATGTGGACGTGACAGTCGTTTGACACGGCGTGGGCAGAACTTAGCTCGTCCTAGTTCCTCCTGTTCTCCACTGACGTAATTGCCAGCCCTGTTTACTGTTCGCATTTTCCTTTTTATTTTTCCCTTCGTTTTTTTTATAAGGCCAATCTTAATGGCAATCATTGTCAGCAGCATCCTTCGTGGACGGAATGCAGCAATTTGTGTTGCATACTTTTATGAGGCAGTATGCCTACGTCACTGCATGTGTGTCTCTCTGTGTGTGTGTGCGTGTGTTGTAAGTAATTGCCTGTTTTAATGCGCGTGGCATTAAAATAAAATTCATTTTTATAAAAATTTATAAACTTATAAATCGCAGCCTACAGTTCAAGTTCCTCTGCTGAACTCAGTTTTGTATTTGTATTTGTATTTATTGATTTTTCTTGCTACATGCCACACAAAAAGCTGAACAGAACTCAGCAATTCCACTCGGCATCAGCTGCTGTTTTAAATTTTTTGGTTGTTCAGTCGGGAAAATGCCATTACATAAACCGACAATTAGAATTTTACGTTTACGAGTTTTACTTGTATTTTGGGCTTGGGCAACTTTGAACTAAGCTCCACTCGAGGCATTCTGGGTGTGTGTGTGTGTGTGTGTGTGTATATGTTGCCAACATTTGACTTTTTGTTCGTGTTGCTTGTCAGCTGCTGGGAAAGTCAAAACTTTTATTCATTTAAACTTAGTCAGCATTTGGTTATTCACTTTTTGCATTTACAGTCAACTATTTGAAATTAACAACTGGCAATTTATACACTTTAAATAAATTTCAATCAACTTTTTTATAACATTTTATATGCCATGAATAAATAAATAAATAAATTAAATACACCAGTTAGTATTCATTACCATTATGAAAATAACGATTAAATTGTTATTTAATTAATTATTTATTGTTTGTTGATCTCTTTTTATATATAATGTACAATTTATTTAAGTAGGTTTACTTTTCTGCGCCATTTTATTTTATAACAAGTAGTAAACTGAATAAATAAATATTTATTAAAAATTATCTAGCTGCAATTTCCCAAAATGATTTTTTAAATCAGGAAAAAAGTTCAACTTAGTAAATAAATAATACTTTTCAGAATAAAAATCGTTGCTACATTTTTTTCCTGTTTTTGGCAGCAGCCTGTAAAGTTTAATCGACTTTGAGATGGGTCAATGTAATGTTGCATTGTTATCCAAGTTCATTAGACAGATGCTTGTGGCGTTTAAGTTGACATTGATGGATACGATGTGAATTGAGAATAGAAATTGGTTTGAAAATGGGAATCTTGTTCGAAATCCTGTAGCAGGATGTGACTTGAAATCGTGTAGATGAAATACTATTTTTTATTGTCTTAGGGTTTACTGACCTTTCTGGCCAGCGAATTGATGTTGCTTGAAACTATATAAATTGAACCAAGCGCTGATGGAAGCTCTACAATCTAAGCATAAAACACCAGAATCTTTTACAAAAAAAACAGCAATCTCTTAAAACATATAAACAGAAGCAACTGAAATGCAAACAATACAATTCAGGGGGTAGTCGTATTTAGTTAAGTTCATGGCCAAAAGCCGTGTGCAAAAAAAAAACAACCAAGAAAAAATAAAATAGAAAGCAAGCGACAATTGATTGGCATGTTGGCCGAGTGGTCGTGTTAGGGAGGTGGGCGTAGGGGGCGAACGGGGAGGTAGGAGGTTAGCAGGTAGGTGGTGCGTGGCCAAAAGCACGCGTCGAGATTTCCCGTTGAGCTTTTTATATACTTATAAATAAGTTAATTAAAAATTGCGACAGGCAAAACCAAAAACACACTCGCAAGAGTGTAAATGAATTTATACAAAAGCCAAAGCGATGGCAACGTTGGCGACAAACAGCAATAACAACAACAACAACAACGACAACAACAACAACAACGACAACAATTACCTTGAAAATTTAAATGTAATTAAAAAAAAAAACGAAGCAGTGCGAGAGAGAAAGAGAAACTGAGCATGTTGGATAAACAGATCTGTGGTAAGCTTACAGGCCACACTGCAAAGGACTGCCACAAAAACACATATTTAAGAATTGGTAGTTGCCAATATACAACCCACTTCCCCAACACCACCCACACTTGCAGCCCAAAACAAACATCATTAGATAATTTTTGGCTAGCTCAAAGATTGACGATGATAAATTTGCCCGTGTAATGTTTTTACAACGTTTGGCACCCCAAAGGAAATGTAAGAAAGATAAATATTGCCAAGCAAAATAATATTATAATATTATAAAAGCTGCAATGCTTATTGGTAAAACTCTTGGGTAAAATTATTTAGTCAATTTAATTTTAGTCACTCTTCATATAAACTGCGTTCAGTGCACATTTATTTGATGTCTCAATCTTAATTAGTCTTTCGTTTTATACTACGAAACTAACACTTCATCATTTATTGTCTACAATAAATCAATAAATGCCTTTAATACTCAAAATTAATATTCTCTCTAATAACTTTCGCAGATAATCTAAAGTCAGGCAGTTAGTTTAAAGCTCTTACAAAGTAGAAGATGTTCTTTGAGAAGAATTTAAATCTAGCTATTTAAGCTGTAATTACATTTAAAGTTGTTCATCACTGTGTGTGTCCACTGTAATTTCAACTGATTTGCGGCAGCTTGCGTTTTCATGCGGAACAAACACGACCAAAATTACGGATCTCTGAATCGTAGCCGGGATGCTGCCAAGCACTTGTGCGGCTAAATTGATGGACACAACATTTCTGGCGCTGACATTAATGACAATTGCAATTGTTTAGCAGCGAAACGAACCGCGACTACTTCATGATTAGGATGCATAAGCCTATGATGATGATGTTGATGAAGAGGAGGATGTGTTGCCAGATTTGCTCGCCTTGCTTTGTTTAATGTCAGCTGGCATTGCTGTTGACATTGTCAATTAGATTGTGAGATTAACTTGTTTGAAATGTTCGCAAAATGATCTTATTTTTGGTTGCGTGCTAATAACAAGTCACGCATAGGCACAGTTGAACGAACTGGGTACGAACTCATCGTCAGATGTTTGCCAATTAGCCTCAGGGGCGCATCAGCGATGATTCACACACACACACACACACACATACTCATATCAAATGGACTTCCGTTTCCGGAGCTGTCACAGCTCGCGTGCCAAATGAAGTGTCACCTGTCCAAAAAAAAAAAAAAACAAAAAAAAAAACGATACCAAAAAAACACATATGACGAGTCGCAGTCCATTGGCATCGGGCCCACAGAGGTGCGGCAACCAAAGTAAACAGTAAAAGTAAAAGAAATAACCCAAAAAACATACAACGATTGCCTCCTGTGAGAATTGAACTCACGACCGCTGGTTTACAAGACCAGCGCTCTGCCACTGAGCTAAGAAGGCACCTGAGGCACAGGCCACAGGTGAACGAGTTGAAAGTGTTGAAAGACTCTACTCAATTGCATTAGTTGCCAAATGTAATTAGCTAAATGGCCTCTTCATGTGACTGCTTGCTACGCTGCTTGCTGCGCTGCTGCTGCTGATAACAGCTTATCAAAACTTTTGCTTGTACAGTTAACGATTTCTGAGCAGCAGGCAGCTGGCAGCAGACAGCAGGCAGCTGACATCAGTCGGAAAACTGGTTAAAACTTTTGAACAGGATCTTTTGCGTTTACCTTGACTTGACAAGATTGTCCTTAAGTCGAGCACAAATCACAACAACTTTCATCTTCTGACAAAAAGTTTCTTCTGTAAAGTTGTCTTTCTTATTGCCATGCGACAAATGAATTTAAGTCGAACAGCGTTTTTCTTAATTATTATTTCAAGTCAAAAATTTGTTTGCCACATTTTCTGAGCGAAAATAACATTAGTAAATAGATTGCAAATACCATCTCTGATTGATGCGTTGCTTTGATTTATTTTTGTCTTTTGGTTGTTATATAACTTTGTTAATTTCTTCTCTGCTATAATTTAATCAAGAATATCGATTCGAAATCGCAATTCCAACTTTAATTGTAGCAATACCAAATAAGTCAAACCATGATTCAAAATCTCACATTGTCTGGCTAAATTTCATTAAGTTCAGGCACTCGGTTTGGGCCCACACTTTCTGCACATTTTTGGGGTAACTCCACCATAAAAACACATTTTGTTATTACTGAATTCTGAACAGGTCATTAATTAAATATTTTCGCATTTTATAATAATGTGGTCAACCGTTAGGCATTTAAATTAAAATGATGAAATATGGTTTGCAGATTAAATTATTCATCAATAATGTATGTGTTTGTCGGCTATTTTTGCTGTTGTTTGTTTTGTTGGGCAAATATTTGATGGACGATACGAAGTGTCCTCATTAAAAATTATACTCATGTCACTTTAATATTTGCTCGTGCTATAATTATGTAAATAGACAAATGCACAATAAAAAATAATGATACACACACACACACACAATTCACTGGGGCTTGTGCGAGCAATTTGTTTATTATTATTAATTTGAGTATTTGGCATTTTCGCATTGGTATTTGTGTTTTTCTTTCAGCACTTATATATAAAAATTCAAAATATGGCCATCGTGCAACATTTTTTGTGTTTAGCTCGAATGAAAAGTTTATCTTTTTACGGTTGAGAATTTAAATATTTCATGTGAAAAATGATTTGAAATGTATACAACACGCACGACGATTTGATTTCTATTTGTTTGTGTGTTGCAACAAAATAAAATTAAAATATATAAATTACATTCCAACATTACTAAATATCTTATAATTCGTGTGAAAAAATGCTGCAATTGTATCTAATTTCCTCTAATTGCTGTTTTTATCACCTGTTTTGGGCCGTGAATTACGCATTAATAATGCAAACGTTGTCATTAAGGGACTCGGTAATGACTGCGACCAATAAAATTAGCTATACTTATTAAAAATGTATACTAAGTGTCTCCGTTTACATTAGAAGAATGCCCTTGAGTTAGATATCTTCGATTCTGGCAATATATATGTGTGAGCAGCGAGACTTGATGAGGCGATATGCGGCCACAACAGTTGAAAAAATTCGTTGTTATATAAAAAAACTTGTTGTTTACTAAAACTATTTTTTATGTGTGTTATTATTCACATAACATATAAACAAAAAATTATTTGTATCGGACAACTATATAAATATAACATTCATAAGAAAACTTTAAAGGTAGATTTCTAGGAATAACCAATTGGTTTAAAAAATGTTCTCACTTCTTTACACATAATCTTCAAGTGTGCAGTAAAATACATATACATACATATAGACAATACGAATTAATATATACAAGAATAATAAATTTTTTTTTATGTGCAAGTGATTTCAACGGATTGGGAAAGACCAACTAAAGGCAGCTAACTTAACTGGCAGAATCAAAAGAAAGCTAGTTAGTTAGTCACAGCGGGCAGCAAACTTGCCACACAATTAATTTGCCTTCAACGAGAAAATGGTTGTGGTTGAGTGTTGCACAGCGATTTGAGGCAACGAGGCAACCAGGCAACGAGGCAACGAGGCGTATGTGTGACTGAGCTGGCAGCCCAAGTGGCAAATCATTTGGCTTGGTAGCCTGCAGCAAGCGATGCTGCTTAATTTGCTGTTGCACTTCAACGGTCCAAAGAGAAAAAAAACGGAAAAACTGAAAAATACACATACAAAAATGAAACTCCGTTGAAATTTCAGACTCGGGGGAGTGTCAGAGATGGCATAAAATCGTTTCATTTCATGTGGTGAACGGGTAGGGGGAGCGCAGGGGTGTGAATAAAAGCGTTGTAGCGTATGGCAGCCATTTTGTAATTTGTAATAAACACATTCCCCTCGAGACAGCATTCAAATTGCAATCAGGCAGACAACTGACTAACACATACCCTATAAAAGTGAAAGCACAAAAATAGCACTCACAAATACATTAACTTTTTCGAGGTAGAAAATGTTTACCTCTTTGATTACAGGGTATGGTAAAGCAAGCGACCTGTAAAGCTGAGCTGAGCCAGGTTCAATAGAACGACAAAACCAAAAGCAGTCCCCTGGGACACATAGAAGAGGTCTCGCCTCTTGAATACCTTGCGAAAACAATAACTTATTATGGCTTACAAATGTGACCTTGATAAGAGTGAGCTCCATCAGCACAATGATAACGCATGATATCATGCTGTAAACCTTACCTAATTGGACAGATTATATCAATTGCAGTTCTGAGAATATGCTTTCGATTTGTGCTCACATTTCCCAGCTGTCCCCGTTCAAGGTTGACAAGGGTGAAAGGGTGTCTGTCTGTGACATTGAAAAGGTTCAAATTGTCCAAAATAATTTAATTAGCTGATTTCAATACTTGAAAATAACCAAAATGAGAAACCGAATTGATATTATTTTGTGTTTATTTTTGCTGATTTGTAATGCCCTTTTCATAAATAGCGACAATATTCACTCATTTCTATAGCTCCTGCTTCAACAATTGACAAACTGCTGGCGGATGTCCGGCACAGTTCTGGCGTAAAACAAGTAGCACAGTTATGTAACATAATAACAATAATACGGATGCTTGAGGGATAAACAATTCCCGGAATTTATGAGCATACATCACTTGGCCAGACCTTCAGCTAACAATGCGACTTGTATATGGAAAATTAGTTTCAGTTAAATAAAGCTGAACGAATGAAACAAATCAAAGCATTAAATTATCGATTTTAGTGTAGAAATTGGAAATCATAGCTAAAAACTTGATATTTATATTTAAAGCATTCACAATTTATATATAGAGCAAGTGACTTACCGATATTAACAATGCCATGATTTGTTAGTTCCCAGCATGATTGTAAGCGTAATATGCTCAAACTGTGACTCTGCTTTGGTGAAAAGTAGCCCAGGGCAGCATCTGTGACATGGTAAGCCTGTTGGTTTGAACAGAGTAGAACAGAATTCAATTAAGAATGAACCCATGTTTAGCACACATACACACACACACACACACACACACACACACACACACACACACACACACACACACACACACACACACATTGCAAAATACTTGCCTGTAGCGAGAACTCGTATAAGGATGGCAGCAGCTGGGCAACCGCACCGACCGCCTCATCCGCAATGTTGATGCAGTCGGCCAGTGACAAGGACACGATTCGCGGCGTCAGGCAAGCCCAAAGGCCCGCCTCGGTGACCTCATTGCAACCGGCTAGCTCAAGTTCAAACAGGCTCTGCAATTGTCATTGTACACACACACAAAAGCATTTACAATAGTTATTGTATCTTTCGGTATTCTTTCATTTTATTTTTTTTAATTAAAAAATAGCTAATGCTTAAAACCAAACAAATGTGTATTGTACAAAAAATAGAGTATAAAGGAAACTTAAGAGAATTCGATAAAGTAAAAAGGAAGAAAATCAAATACATTTAATTAATGTTTCTAATTACTCATCATTAATCACTTTTTTAATATGAGAAATCAATATAATTATTTTAACTTTTAACCAAGTTATCAAAGGCAATATTTCTGTTTTAGATTTTGACATCTTTTAAATTAAGTTTAAGTTTTTGAATACATCGGTTGGCAGTCCGCTTACAACTTGTATTAAAAGGGGGTTTCAGGGGATGCTTTTAATTATTCAAATACTATTTTAGATAAATAAGAATAATGTTCATAATAACTTAGAATATGCCAAATCTACCTATTAATAAGAGACTTTAACTACTGCATAATTTTAATTATAACTCAAAATTCAAATTATTTCTTCAAGTATTAAGTCTTAAGCTTGAAATATGAATACTACGGATGCCATCATGTTTTCTTTTAAGTATTAAGTAGACTCTGTATTATCATTGTACACCCAATCGCATATGTAACCCAAGAATACAAGTTTCGCATGCCTGAATTTAAAAGGACTTGTAAATTTCAGAGAATGACTCAACCTTTGACCTTTGTGCGCGCAAAAACATCTGAGCAAAACACGAAGAAGGCAAGTAAAATATTTTACAATAAGTCGAGTACTGGGTAAGGCGACCCACATTGCGTGCCAGACAATATGTCGACGGGGGACTCGATCTGGCTAGTCCCCATTCTGTGGAGTATGACTGTTGTTTTTGTTGTTGTTGTTGTGGCAGGCTGTTTAGTTCAGTTTCTTGGCGACACTCAAGAACTTTTGCCCCATGCCCCGCAGCCCAGAAACAAAACACGTCAAATCAAAGCACAATGGCAATAAAGTTGCGTCAAATAAAGCAATCCGGAAACATGACGCAAAAGCAAAAGCCGAAGGGAAATGCGAATTGGCAAAAAAATGAAATGGTGAAATGGGAAAATGAGAAAAGTGGCAAATACACAATTAACGACATAAACAAGTAAGTAAGAAAGTATAAAAGTATTTATCGCTGACTACATCAACAATCAGGCAATAATAAGCAAGAAACCATCTGTAATTATTTACTTTTAAGCTTCGACTAATTTTAATGGCTATCAAATAAAACCACACTAAAGCTATAAACAACAATTGATAATTAATATCAGTAATTTTTGAGTCTGGTCAATGTCTACTATCAGCAACTACCTCCCATATTGCAGCCATAAATATTAATATTAATGGCTTATAAGTTATTATCCAGTAAATCATATAGCATAATAGCTGATATATAATATATATGACATAAATGCTCCTAATTACTTAGTCCCACTAATTGACGCCTCCGTCCCGAAATGACTTCATTGTTCATGGTAAATAGTCTGCGGGCCTTTACAACACTTTGCCAGTTGGCAATTATGGAGAGCGTACAAAACTTTTATGTGGCTGGCAACAAACGTATCCAGGGCAACTTTTATTTTGCACATGTCTGTCACAAAATCAATATGCCACAAAGGCAACGAGTACCAACCACTAACAAAATGTTGCCACAATGATGTGTTTAGGTATATTTATTGTAATTATGGTTTTTGCTTTTTTCTTCTATTACATTAATTTATCATAGCATTAACTTTTCTAATTATTCAATTACTTTGAATGGCGAATACTATAGATTTTTAGCTACATCATTTTGCTTTGTCCTTTAAGAATGCATAATTAATGGGTCAGCAGGGTTCAATGACGGCTCTCAAGTGTCCATTAACTGTTTGCAATGCGGAAATAACGTATACGCAGCGAGTACCCTGAAAAAAGGCAACCTATTAAACATGTATGCAAGGCAAATACTATCGCATTTCCGCCGCATTTTCAAACGGAAGCTATTCTATCACATTGCTACACTCAGCAAAAATTGGCTTGCAAAAAATAAATAATTATTAGTTTAAATTAGAAAATGTTCTTTTTTATGTATTCCGAAATTTATTTCTTAAAATAAGTAAAAATGATTAAAAAAAAAAAACCATTTCACAGTAAAAATACTTATTTTTTTATTTTTCTGCATTTAAAAAAACATTTCTTTATTAAACGTTTACTAAACAAACAAAGCCTTTTATTTTTACTTGGCAAATTTTATAAAACTCGACTTGTTCATGAAAATGAAAGAAGACATGTGCATCACATAATGCTCAACGCAATCCCCAAGGTCAAATTTTCTATATATATATATATATATATATATATACACATATATATATATACGCTTATACATGCATTTGTGGTGCTTGGGACTGACAAGTGTTTGGGGTCGCTGTGCGTGCTATTCTTGTTGACATTTTCAGTGGCAACAACTTGCAATCAAACCATTTGTTGGCCAGGCCAAAATAACTTCCACACACACACACACATACTATACATACTAAGCCAACAACAAACTAGGCTCATGAACATGACATGCATTCACATTGAATTAATGCCGACATTGCAGATTGACACGCAGCCATCAACTGGCTAAAACATCAACTACAAACATAAGGGCTGATATATATATATATATATATATGATATATATATATATATATATATATATATATATATACATGTATATATATGTTCATATATCTGGTATATGAGCAAAGCAATCAGAATTTGAGTTATTCCATTTTACTTGGCCGCAAGCAGTTCACAAACATCCACTTTACTCATTTGTATCTCTCTCTCTCTCACTCTTTATATATCTCTATGTCCCTCTAAGCTGTCTTACTCTGCGCTGATGCTTGTGGATTATATTGCCAGATTGCTTTGTATTGGCCCATAACACCAAATAGATTAGTTTCATGCAACTACGACGAACTCTGCAGTCTTGTCAACAACTGACAGCAGCAATAAGGTCAACTAATTAGTTTGTGAGGTTAGTCAAGTCACAGCCAGTTAATCAAGAGCAAAGATTATTGCTCCTTTATTAACTAACTATCTATGGGGATAATAAAATAGAATTGTGATAGTTACAGTTACAGTTACTTAAATGCCGATTATAAAAGAAAATGAGACTATTTTTAGTTAATGTAGAAGAAATATACTAAAACAAAATTGAATTTAAATGCTACGGATGTGAAGAAAGACTTTCAACTTTAATATTAAATATATATTTTTTATATATTTATTTTAAAAAAATTAACAATCTTAATTTTTTATGTATGTTGTTTATTTTTGTCATTTATATTTACTTTATATATATTTTTTATTTAACATTTATTCAACTTACTTATTAAATTTGAATGACTATTTAAAATCTGCTTAAAATTTTTGGCAGCAAACATTTGGAATTTAATTTGTTGCATCTCATAAAAGATGCAGCATGTAAATCGCGTTCATATATATATATATATAATTTTGCACAAAATAGCTCAACATAATATTTCAGTAAATTAATTAAAATTTATTGCACTGTTTTGAAGTGGTGTGCGCTTGAAATTGATCGCATCAATTCGTTATGAGATTTCAGCAGCAAACCAAAGAAATTTTCAACGGCCACCTCATTTTATATATATAAAAATATATATATATATATTTCTTTTTCGGGGCAGTCTTTGTATGACACACTTTGCCGTTTAACACGTTTCATTTCGCTGTCGTAAAGCTCAAAATAAATTTGAAAATTCTTTTCACTTTTATTTGCAAGAGCGGCAGGAATTTTAGTGAGTGTTTTTTTTTACCCTTCAATAGGATGGTATAATTTTCTTGTGAGGTTTGCACACACACACACACACAGTATATAATCTTGGTATGCATTACTAGTCCAATCGATATAAAGCTATATCTTTCTATATCTTTCTATATATTTCTCTAGTCCATAAGATTGACTCTTCTCCGCAAGGGTATTTACTCTTCGGCGTACCCAATTTACTTATTCTATTTATTTCTGTTTATCGTGTGACTGACCATCGTCAACTTGACAACGCTCTCTGCTCTGATTTTGGACTGCTTTTAGTGCGCTCTGAATTGCTCCCCTCTTCACTATCTAGCAAACCGCCCACGGTCATGGGAATCTGCTTGGGAATCTCATTTGACGAAGCGTACAAAAAGCATGACAAAATAATCTATCTATATAGTTTATCTGAGCTACGTACAAGAACTCTATGTTAATGGTTAGCTTTGTACTAAGGAACTTAGGAGAAAAAGTTGACTAAAAGTGGGCTTAAAATGACCACAAGATAAACAGATTAAATCAGCAAACCAGGTTCCGGCTAATATGATACGTGTTATAAAATCAAATCAAATACAAATGATAGGAACAAAAATAAAAAAGAAAATGTTTTTATGGGCTAATAAAAAACAAGAGATTAAAGCTAAAAGCAATTTCCTTGTAAGACTTAAGCTCTAAAATGTAACAAGAATGTAATACTTGGGGTGAAAAATATAGAAAAGAAAGAAATCCTTAAAAAGGATATTTTAGTGAACATAGTTAAGATGAAAGTATAATTTTTCCATTTTCTATTTAAAGTAAGCCAAATGCAGCTTTTTAAATATTGTGTTTCGCTTTCGCTCACCTGCAAATGATCCAAGAGTGTTTCCAGACCGCGATCACTGATCGAGGAGCAGCGCAGACTGAGCGAATGCACATGCTTGGAAGCCAGCGGAAACGAGTGGACTACATCGAGGGCATCCTCATCGGACGCGCCGACCAGTCCAAGGGCATGAAACCCTCGTCGAATGAGCGAATTGTATAGTTTGGCCCGATCACAGGCGGGCATCTGGCGGAGATCGCGACACTGCAGCGTCGGCAACAGGCCGGACCAATAGCGTGGACTCCGGTAGAGGATGTCGCGCCACTTGATGCACACCTGGGCGAGCACACGACGCTCGTACGGCGAAAAGTATTGAAAAAAGCGATTGAGGAAACGATCGTCCAGGAGCAGGGCATCGATACTTTGCATATGTGGCGGGTGCTTGTGTAGGATAAGTGCAGTTTGATTGACAGACGATGCCGTCGCCGCTGCTGCCGCCGCCGCTGCTGCTGCTGCCAGCTGATTGAGCTGCGTCTGGGATGGGGCAGCGCCACCACCACCATACGGATGATGATGATGCAGATGCGGATTGGGCAACTGTTTGCGCAACTGCAACGGTGTACCACCGCCCGAAGCTGCCGTCGCCTTTTGTGCCGCAACCATGCCCATTGTGCTAAATGTGGGCGATGAGCCGGGCGCTGGAATCATAATATTCATTTGCTTGGCAATCGATTTGACTGTCGGCGTTGGTGGCGCACCCAGTGGCATGTTGCCAGGCGGCGCAGGCATCATATGATGATTGGAATTAATGAGCGTGGAGCCAGCCATCGCTTGGAGTTGTTGTTGCTGCTGCTGCTGTTGTTGCTGCTGTTGTTGTTGCTGCTGTTGTTGTTGTTGTTGCTGCTGTTGTTGTTGCATTAGAAGTTGCGATGCGGGTACCAATTGTTGCGCATTGGATAAGGAGATGAGCGTGGGTGCACCGGCAACACTCTGGCTGGTATTCTGATTTGCCCGTGTTGGCTTATCGGGCGTTTGTTGTGTGCCCGCCGCGACGGCATTTGAGCTGTTGTTATTCGAGTTGGCGTTGGAATTGGAATTTGAGTTGGAGTTGGAGTTACTGTTGCTGTTGCTGCTGCCGCCGCAGAGTGCGTTTGTCACACGCTCCATTACAGAGGTCTTGCCGCTGCCCGACGAGGAGTTGGAGGAGGCGGATGCGGAGGTGGCACTGCTCGTGCTGTTGTTGGAGGAGGAGGTGTTGTTGTCACTGCCACTGCTATTGTTGCCATGATGATGCTTCGAGCGCAAACCCAATCCGTTGATGCGTTTCGATAGTTCGGCGGATGCTCTCTCGACCACGCCCTGCGCCGAGATCGAGGACATCGTTTGCTGAAACAAATGCACTTTGTTACTTTGCTCTCGCCCTCTCTCTCCCTCTCTATCGTCCTTTCAATCTATCCCTCTATCTCTCTCTCTCTCTCCCTCTCTGCCAATATCTTTTCTCTTTCTCTGTGGCACTCTTATATAACGTGCAGCTGCAACATGTTTGCGTTGCGCGTTGTTGACCTTGTTCCGCCTGCTCGTTCTTCCGTCACGCTCTCAAACTGTAAGCATGCAGAAAGGAATCGTTAAGGAATTATAAATTAAGTACACTCAGCTAAAAAAAAATATAGACATATTTTGAATGCTTTTACTTTGCTTACAATATTTTCTGTTTAATTAAATTATGCACGTTAATCAACCTATTGAATGGTTATAAATTAACATTGACATAAATCAAGTTCTTAAAAAAAGACACAAATTGACAAAGTAAATAAGAAAACCTAATGCTACAATAATATTTATATTACGCTTTTATTATAAAATCAAACAATGTTTTTCTGTAAGTGTAGCTTTGTTGGTATTGCACTTTTTACGACCCTGCAGCGTCGTTCAAATGCAAAAGGCAAACGCAAAACTCAAATCAGTGCAAATTTATGTTCCATTTGCATGAAGTGCCTACAATGGTTTTGTTCCTTTTGTTGTTCCATTGCACGGCATCCGCGCCCTGCCTCATATCCCATTCATCACTCCCCATTCACCCACTCATCCATTCGGCATTAGCGATTTGTTGTGGCTGCTAAGAACTTCGGCGATAAACTAAAATTGTATGCAAAAGAGCTGAAACTGAACTACATTAGAACTGTGCCAAGGAAATGTTCACTGTTAAAGGTTCTCTGAACTATGGATTCAAGGTTCAGTTCACATTCGACATTAAAAGAGAGTATAAAATATGAATATACGTTTCGGTTAACAAAAATCTGAGTTTCAGCAGTAAGTCAATAATATGTCTGGTTGTACTATATATATAATAAATTGTTTATATAGCTATTATATTATTGAAAGAACTTTGTTTTTATTTTGAACGTATATCGATTTGAAGCGATACACGCGAAACGCATGCAGTTATCGATAAAATTAAATAAACTTATTGTGCGTTTGGTAAAAGCGAGCTTACAAATTTTAAATCTTTAGTCGCAGGCTAATTGATTCGACTTTTAATTTCATATAGAAATTTAACAAAATATATTTATATAGCATGCCTAAAACTTGAACATCACTACAAAATTTTACTAAATTGAATTTTTGCCATTCATTTTCCAGTTGAATGCGGGATTTCCGCTGAGCCACGCTAAAAACAAGTTTGCATTTATCATTTAAGCCAAGGCTGTCCACTCAATTAACCAAATGGCCAAATGCAAGCAAAAAAACCTCTAACAGCGGCAATAAAAAAAACACAAGGACATTAAGAGGATGCACAGCAAACGATTTTCTGATTGTTTTGCTATTTGCTAACAAATTTACTTTAACAACAAGCATTATTTATACTTGTTTATTCAGTTGCATAAATGAAAAATGAAATTCAGCTTAAATCTTACATTGAAGTAGACGAAATTATATGCTCAAGTCAAAAACCGTGTCAAGTGTGTGTTTTTGCGTGTGCTTGCGTGTATGTGTGTGTGTTTGTGTGTGAGCTTGTGTGTGAGCTTGTGTGTGAGCTTGTGTGTGAGCTTGTGTGTGAGCTTGTGTGTGAGTCGGACGTAGGCGGCAATCTAAGAACTTAACCTGCTTCCAATCTCAGACAAATGGGGTTATTAAAAAAAATAAAATAAGACTTGAGCAAAATGCTCATTAGGGGCAAACAAAAGAAAAATAGAAGCATAAAAGACAATTAAATTGCCATAAATATCTGGGCCCTTTTTTGCCACATTTTCTGATAAAGCTTTGTGATTGCCTTGCCACACAATGGGGCACACAACGAGCACGCTGACAAAAGGTGAATTTGGACGGGGCCAAGCTGAATGAGACTTTGATGCAACACAATTGTTTGTGACTACTTCCTGCCTTTTTTCAATGGCAAAACCTGTGTCCTTTTGTTTAAAGCCCAACTGAAGTTGTCTGTGTCTGTTGCTGCCCCATTCATGACCTATCGAATGTTGACAAGGTCACGTAAGATAATATTCAGTATATCTTTTGACACAATTTATTAATTAATCAATTTAAATCGGACATTTTATAGGATCCTTATGTGTTAACAATTTCTTATACTGTTTTGAGATTTTTTAAAACTTTTGCTAACAAGTCCAGAAAGTGTTTCGCATTGTTACCAAACATTATCATTTTATTATGAAACTGCAATAAGCAGCTGTATTATATGAATGGAATGTGACAGTAATATGCGCTTGGGTCACCAGCAGCTGTGAGTGTGGCATGTGAATGTGCCCATTAAGCCGTCGCAATTCTGTCGCAATTCGAGAAAGCTGCATGATGTTCGGCTGTGAATGTGAATGTTAATATGACTGTGTTTGATTGTGAATGTCACCACCCTAACCACCATCCCACACACACACTCACATAGCGTACCAGTATGTGTATTTTCTCTCCCTCTCTCTTTCTGCTGTACTTATTTCATTTTTATGCTTTGTTAGCATTTTCCGCTGTTTGTCTATTTCTGGAGTTGTTTTGAGTCGAGTTAGTTGTTGTTGGTGCTTTTGCTTGGCTTTCGTGCTTCGCTTATTGGATTTTACTTCATTCTCTGGTAGTTCGCGTCGCGTAACAGTAAATACAGCACGCTGCTTTAAATCGCTGCTCTGTGTCAGGGCTTGCTGCTCCACTTCCAAGTCCCCACCCCGTCCCCGCTCACCATAGCTCACATTCTTCGCGCCACTCCACATCCACGTTTTGTATGCGTGCTGCGCCAACTCCACACACACATACACACACACATTTATATTGATTTTCGTCCCGTTGTTTTCATTCTCATATGCCCTTTGATCTAAGAGATGAAAACAACAAAGTAAATCAGCCGCTAAGAGATTACCACATAAAAGATTTAATATCCTTTGCGAAAGAGGGCATCTTTTTATATGCATATATATTTAACACTGTTCAATTACAATATGTTTTTAATAGAGCAGCCTTTTATTGAAAATTTGAATATTATCGTTTTGCCTTTCAGCTTTTTATCCACTTCTTATTGTACACATGAAGAGGAGGATTTAAAAACAATTTAACAATATATTTTTACAAACACTACTTTGTTTTGTGAAAATTCGAAAAAATAACATGCATTCTATTTCTGTATAACAACAAAATTTAGCTACTCTTCGCTACTTTCAGCTGCATAGAGTGCTTAAAAGTATGCTTTATAATATCATTTAAATTGTTTTTCTTTAAGAGCTCTAACTCGCCGGCTATCCGGATATCCACAATAAAAGAAAATACATATTTTTGCTGAAAATAACTTTTCTTGATGGAGTTTTTGAACAAATCAACCCTCATTAAGTGTTCGAAGAACTTATATTTTAAAGTGATGAATTCCTAGCATTGATTCACTGATGAATCGATTGAAATAGATTCCCAGCTGTCTGATCAATAATAGGCTGCTGATTCATTCAACACATGTCAGGCAGTTCGCATTTAACTGGGTCAAACTATACAACTTTGACCCGTTTCGAGTACATAAGTTGCACTATATTCAAAGTATATTTACAAAGTATATATAATTATATATATATATAAATGTGGAAATCATGCAAGTCCAGGTGCAATTACAAATGCAATAATTGAGCAAACAACCAAGAGTCGAGGAATGTCCAGAGTACCCCTATTATTGTGGTTAGTATGACATCAGAAGCTCAACCCTCCTTGCGGCAAGGGAAGGGGTGAAAGTTTAGCGTCCGGCTTACGCGACGGGGGTTGCTCAAAGATGGAGGCCTGTGAATTGCTGTGTGTGGGTGAATGGATGAATGTGGTACATAATGGAGTCTGAGTGGAAAAGCAGACAGCGCTGAGCAAAAGGAAAACAAATCACGTGCAGCAAACCCAACAAAAAAATATTCTTCAAAGAAAAATCCACTTGAAACCTTCAAGTTTGATTCAAAATAGCAAGATTTTTTTACATTTTGTATTGGGATGACAAACACACCTTGTATTAAAAAATATATTTAACTATTGTAACTATATGTTATTTTTTGGTATTTCCTTTGCTTGTCTCGCGTAATTAAAATCAATTTTTACAAAACGCGTCGCGAAGTGTTTTTTTTGTTTGTAATGGTTTTTTTTTTTGGATCTATTTCTTTTCTTTTGTATTTTTGTGTTTTCAGTCCGAGAGGTAAAAATCAAACTTTGGGCAGTTTGTTGTTGTTTGAGGAAACTACACAAAAATGCTTGCGAGCATAACGTATTCTATCGCAGAAACCGCAATAGCAACAATCTCAAAACAATTAGCACGCTTTTGATTGTTTGTTGGTGTGTTTGTGAAAAACAAAACTTTCGAGAGGCGTGTAAAACAATTAAACCGAAAATTGGGCAACCGAGCGTAAGCACGCACGACTCGTAACTGCAGGCGACTGTCGCCAGCGAAAGTTGCAAAAATAAGGGAAAGCTTTCCACAGAAACACCAGAGAGCGTGCTAGAAAGAAAGAGTGAACAGCTAAAAGGAGTTTGCGCAGTGTGCTCATTTCTACTCCTGTTCTCAGAGAGAGTGAGCTTTTTACATGGGTATTGCATGAATCACTTAAGTGGGGGCCGGCAACAGACTTGTACACATTTCTGGTAACCATGCCACTGCATGTCGAGAGAATGCGCACTGCAGCTGTAAAGGTAAACAACCGAAAAACCCTCACAAAGGAACAAAAGAGTTAAAAAGTTGAAGAGATAGAGAGAGAGACAGATAGAGCTTAAATAATCAACGTTTTTTAAATACAAATGTTTTATTTCGTAATTTTAGAATGCATTTGTTTCTATTTTTGCTATTCTTAAATATTTTAATTTATTTGCAACATTTATGCAATTTTTACCTATGATAAGCAATAATTTAATGAAGCTTGTCCAGGTTATTTACTTATTTTTAACTTAAAAAAAAGAGAAAATATATTTATGTAGCAAATACCTTGCTGTTTATTCCGGCTTTGTTGTCTTGCAACGGTACTCAAATAATCCAACAAGTATTTTCTTGTACTCCTTCTTTGTTTACCCAGGCGATGTGCTTAATATTTCATGCTCTGCTGTCTACGCTCATTTATTTTCTGACGCAAACTTCTGTGCTTCTGTGCATTCTACCGTAATCCATCATAATGGCATAAACACACATAGACAAACAAACAACGGCACGATGCAGACGCCGTTGAGTATGGCTTTTATTATATGTGGCTGCTGTTGATCATTACAACTACGAAGCATCTTCAAGCTAATTACCGAATAAGTTATTTGTAATTGATCAAAGCTAGTAATATTTATGACATTAGAATAATAGTTTAATACATTTTTATAGCTTATATATAAGTTTGCAGTCATAATCAATTTGCCGCCAATTTGGCGTTCACATTTTGTGTTGCTCAGCACTGTTTACAATGAGTCAACGCATGCTATCGATAGTTAACAGTAATGTTAACGAACTGCTCCACCCATTAACAGGACCAAGCGGGAAACCAAGAAGAAGAAACACTCAGCAAGAGGAAGATCTCAACAAAAAATAAATATTAACTATTAAATCATAATACTGCGAAAAAATTGAGCACATTTGAAAAAATGTCCTCAACATCGGCGGCTGCAACATCAAATGCGGCGCCGCCCACAAAAACCGAGGTGCGCTACGTTACTGAGGTGCCCAGCAGCCTGAAGCAATTGGCCCGTTTAGTGGTGCGCGGTTTTTACTGCCAGGAGGATGCATTAATCATTGATATGCTGGTGCGCAATCCCTGCATGAAGGAGGACGACATCGGTGAACTGCTCCGCTTCGAGAAGAAACAACTGCGGGCACGCATCACAACGTTGCGCACCGACAAGTTCATCCAGATCAGGCTCAAAATGGAAACCGGACCCGATGGGAAAGCGCAAAAGGTCAACTATTATTTCATCAATTACAAGACGTTTGTGAATGTGGTCAAGTACAAGTTGGATCTGATGCGCAAGCGCATGGAGACGGAGGAGCGGGATGCCACGAGTCGTGCAAGTTTTAAGTGCTCAGTATGCAGCAAAACGTTTACGGATCTGGAGGCGGATCAACTGTTCGATATGGCCACCTGCGAGTTTCGTTGCACGTATTGCGGCAGCTCTGTGGAGGAGGATAGCGCTGCGATGCCAAAGAAGGACTCACGCCTTATGCTCGCCCACTTCAACGAGCAACTGCAGCCGCTGTACGATCTGCTCCGTGAAGTGGAGGGCATTAAACTGGCACCGGAGGTGCTCGAACCCGAACCGGTGGACATTGATACGATACGTGGCCTAACCAAACCGAATGCATTGCGACCGGATGGCATGCAATGGTCTGGAGAGGCGACGCGGAATCAAGGATTCGCCGTCGAGGAGGCACGTGTCGATGTCACCATTGGCGGCGATGATGATAGCTCCGACGCGATAATTGAGCGTAAGTCTCGTCCCATTTGGATGACGGAGAGCACTGTGATAACGGATGGAGATGCGGGCGATAGCAGCGCCACAACTGATGCGGATAGGCCAGCTGGTGGCACCTCGGGCGGTGGGCATCGCAATCGAAAGGAGAACGAGGATATTATGTCTGTGCTGCTGCAGCACGAAAAGCAGCCCGGGCAGAAGGAGGCGCATTTGAAGGGCATGCGCAAGGGCTCCTCGAATGCCAACTCCAGTGATTCCAGCGACGATGAAAACGACATAGACAACACCAAGATTCGTGAGTTAATTATTTTTAATTTGGAGTGAAAAGATTTAATTAATTGTTTTATTTACAGCGAATGTCAATTTTGATAATTACATCAATTCGGAGTCGGAGGAGGATGATGACGATGTGCCCACTGTGCTGGTGGCTGGGCGACCGCATCCCTTAGATCAGTTGGATGACAAACTGATTGCGCAGATGACTCCGCAGGAGAAGGAGAACTATATTCATGTCTATCAGCAACACTATAGCCATATATACGACTGATTCTCCTGCTCAATTGTTAGGCATTAAGTTTAGTCTCATTCTTAGTTTAGGTTGCACATTAAACGAATATGCAAACAAAGTAAAATGTAACAAATCCCATTAGTGGCGCCAAAAGTTGAGTTCCTGCTTTGATGTAAAAATCTGAACAGCTGATTAGCTTGTGGACTAGCAGAATCGTTAGCGCAATTTGAGTTTCAGTTGCCAAATGTTAACGCATATTTGAACTACGGATTGCTGGCTAGCAATGTTAATTTGAGTCACAGGAGAAGGAGAACGACTAATTCTTCTCCTAATCTTGACAATAATTAAATTCTTAAAGTTTCCACGCCAAATTGTCTTTTAAACAATTTAAAGATAAAACTTATTTCAATAAAAACCATAATGGCGCCAAAAGTTGAGCACCCTTTATAAAACTGAACAGCTGATCGAACTGTTAACGCAATTTGCTTTCAAGTTGGCAAATGTAAACGTATATTTGAGCAACGCACGTTGGTTGTCAGTGCCAATTTGATTCTCTCTTGTGTAGTTATTGTGTCTGTTAACCAGCTGTTCTTGTCATTTTGTTTTTATGTCATGCACATTCGCGTTAGAAGAAGCATTTTCTCTGTTGCTGTTTTGGGCGTCTGTTCGACACAAATGTAAATTTGTCTGTCTCCTAAAGATAAGCGGCAAGTGCAAACAGTAATTTAGATATGCACGTATCCAGCACAACGTGTCAATTGAACGTAGTCGCAGGTGGAACTCTAACAGTATACGCATCAAATTGCGCGTGCCTCAAGTGAATTTGTAGCATGCTTAATGCTATATTTACGGACAAGCTTAATATATTGTTGACACCAGCGAATTCAATGGAAATACAAGAAACGTGATCGCGATACACACTTAAACAGACACACACAAGTGCATACATGTATATATGTATGTGAGTTCAATTTAGTCAATTGCAATCGGATAATATTTGCTTATATTAGCTCTTTTAATCAACATTTATTGAAATCAATTGTGCAAGAAATTGTTAATATTGGGTGAAATTGTGAACAGAGTGCAAAAGTCGAATTTGGATTTAATGCATCGCTTATAGCCACGAATTAGAGCAACCAAAGCAAACGAGCCAAAATGAAGGCCAGCATCGATAAGGAATTGCTGCCGATGAAGGCGCATTACTTCCTCTTTAATGCCGGTAAGTAATTAGGAAGGACTTTGTAAGTACTTAGTAAAAACTACTTACAAATAAAACACACTTTTCAATAACTAATAAAACATTATCTGATTGGCTCTCGTTCAAACTGTCTGAATTATTAACACGGTGTACAAAGTGTTTCATAGATAAAAAAAAAGATCAGCATAATTACCAAATAAAGATTATTTTAACAATTCACTTAATCCCTTCAATCGTTAAAAGCTTTTAGTTTTTAATATATATATGTATATGTATATATAGATATATATATATATATTTTTTTTTTTTTGTGCATACACTATGCGCGCAAAGTATGCGTACATAACAACTATTGCTTTCTACAATTGTTTTTTTGTTAATTAATGTGATAATATGTTGATAAGTGAATAATTTGTAAAACATGTCAACCATTCGTGTTCTAATAAAAGGTTTTCTGTATTTTATCAATAAACACAGTTAATTATTACTCAGCAAAGGCAATCCATAAAAAATAACTAAAATAATGTTTTGAACAAAATGGGCCTTCTTACTCTAGTTGCAATAATATACATGATAATATACATGTATATTACCAATTATTAATATAAATTACATTAAAAATAAAGTATTCTTATTTACATGCATATATCTACTATTCACATATATATTAAAGTAATACTTAAAGCGTTTAAGTTAAACCACATTTGAATGCATATATATATTGTAGAACAAACTGGCAAGCCTAGGTCAAAAGTTGACATATCAAGTCCCAACGGTACCTTGCCCTGTGTGGCACCCATCATGCTGATATAAGCAATTAAAGCGAATTTCTAACTCTTAAATTAATTAAAAAACAAATAGCGATGGATTTATTAAGCATACCGAAGCTTAAATACACTTGCCAACATCTAAATTTAATTATAAACTTATTTTTGTCTCTATGTTAGCTATATGATATAATACTTCGATATAGAATAGGAGCTTAATAACATGAATTGTCATAGACTTTTAGCTATATGATATATTACTCCGATAATAAATAGGAACTTCAAAACATGCATTGTCATAGACTTAACAAAAACGTTTTTCATCCAAGAACACAACTAAAATAAAAAAAACATCATTTGATATTTATACACTTCTCGCTAATCGTTGAATACTCTGCATAATAAACAAAGACATTTGGGTATATTCATGGGCATCTTATATTTCACATAGCTATGGAGAATACAGGGTATCTGCTAGAACAGACACTCTTTTGGCTGTTTAGCTCTTGGCATACTTAGATCTTGAGTTATCTGGCTGACTTATCAACGCAACCCACTCATCTGACTAATCTACATAAATTCTGCCTGTTTACTTTCATTTGTCCCATTTTGTTGTTCACTGAAACTGAGGCAGGCACCGCACCCGTTGTACCCTTTATGCCACAACTGGCACAACAGCTGGGCTATTCCCCGGTAGTTGTGGGCACCATGTACATGATACTGCCCATCATTGGTTTGCTGGCCAAGCCAATCTTTGGCTATATTGCCGATCGGTAAGTGTTTGCAACTTTGTGTTAAATATGAAATTAATATTTATTATATATAATACTTATTTCAATTTGCATGATTATTGAAATCTTATTCTTTCTTAATAATATATTTATTATATACATATATTAATATGGGTAGCATTTGACAACTTCTGTAAAACATTTCTTAGGCTTTTGATTATCTAAGAATTTAAATTTTTAATGCTTATTTCCGTTGCTTATAAAATGTATGTTCTTTAACACCGTTTTGGTTAATAATCTTTCGAACTTGAACCTATTGAAATGTTAGAATGTTAAGTTCTAATCATAAACTACTCATATTATATATCAAACTAATTTTAATATACTTATATATATACCAATATATGTTCATTATTACAAACCATAATTTTTAGAGTTTGTTTAGCACAAGAAATATTTATATTTTGTTGAGAAAGAATATCAGATTTTTGAAAAGACATGAATTTATTTATTAAATATATTAATTAAAAATTTAATATTTATTTAAGCTTTATATATGTATTAATTCCATTGTATTCGTAGCTATCATCGGCATCGATTCCTCTTCCTGTCCGGTCAACTGCTGACGGCCGTTGCTTTTTTTCTGATCATGTTTGTGCCTGCGGTGGAGAATCCACAACATAACTGCCAAGACGGCCTTACGAAGATCCAATACTGCACATGGAACAATATAACGAACACAAAGACACAGCTGGAGACGCACAACGGCTATCCGACGCTGAGCTGCAACATGCACTGCCAAATTGAGCCCACAATGTGGGACATTGCGTGCCCCCATTGGCTGAAGAATGCAACAAACTGCCTGGCAACGAAACAAATCCTTGAGAGTGGCAAATGTCTAAACTATGTGATACCCCATGAGCTGGGCACACTGGACGCACAAAATGAGACAATGTACTGTCCGCAGAACAAGGAGATGTTCAAGCCAAGTCAGGTGGATTATCTGAATGAAATGCCACTCAAGAACCAACAGATCAACACGAGCACCGCAATGGGCATGCCCCAATTTTGGTTCTTCTTTGGCCTGCTCATCGTTAGCTGGGTGGGCATGGCTGTGGTGGTCAGTATTGGGGATGCTATTTGTTTTGGCATCCTCGGCGATCGTCATCATCTGTATGGCAGGCAGAGATTATGTGGCTCCCTGGGCTGGGGCATCTTTGCCCTGCTCGCTGGACTCCTCGTGGACACAATGTCCCATGAGGGCAGCGCGGACAAGAATTATACGATTGTGTTCTGGATGACGCTCGTTATACTCGGCTTCGATATGCTTGCCTCCACCAAGCTGAAGGTGAGTGATTAACTAGTTTAAAGTGCAGATTAATTATAATCTTCCTTCTGTTCTTGCAGCACACACAGACGCACATGTCGGCCAACATACTGAAGGATGTGGGTCAAATGTTTCTATCGATGCGTTGCGTTGTCTTCTTTCTCTGGTGCGTGGCCATTGGATTGTGCACGGCTCTGATTTGGAATTTTCTCTTCATATATTTGGAGGAGCTGGCCGTGCTCTATGACAATGGGAACGATTACATTAAAACGCTGGAGGGATTGGTCATGAGCATTCAGTGCTTTGGCGGGGAACTGCCATTTTTCTTCATGTCCGGCTGGATATTGAAGCGGATTGGTCATGTGAACGCAATGAGTCTGGTGCTCTTTGGATTTGGTGTGCGTTTCATTTTGTACTCGATGCTGCAGAACCCGTGGTATATTCTGCCAATTGAGCTGCTGAATGGCGTCACCTTTGGCCTCTTCTATGCAACGATGGCCTCGTATGCCAGCATTGTGGCACCACCGGGCACAGAGGCTACCATGCAGGTGAGGAGCAGCAGCAGTTGTGACTGAGAGATGCAGTTGCTCATATTTTTGTTACTACTTGCAGAGTCTGGTGGGTGCCATCTTTGAGGGCATTGGCGTCTCCATGGGCAGCCAAATTGGTGGCCAACTGTTTGTTGCCGTCAGTGCTCGGACAACGTTTGAGATCTTTGGCATTAGCGCATTCATTGCGTTCATTATCCACGTCTGCGTCCAAATGTATCTGCAGCGCAAAGGTCCACCTGTAAATGGTAAGGGTAGATCCTCTTCAGAAACTACGCCAAGCAGCGCCAAAGACATTGATTGCCCGTCTAACAATAAGGCCAACGATAATTTTAGCGAGGTTGATTTGAGTTGATTCACACAAAAAGTAGACACTTTTCCATAGTACCACATGTCTACAAAAGAACATCTTTATTTGTTTTATTATTTTCTCACAACAAACCAACTTGTGTCCAAAAAGTTGTCATAAGTTTTTTATCAGTATGCCAAGCAGGCTTCCTATATACAATATATACAATAAAACGGTAACTAAAAGATATTAGATACGACTTGATATTAAATACTTGAATTTTTTAATTTAATTTACTTTGCATAGAAGCTGGTAGAACATTTTGTTGACTGGTTTATTAAACATTTTAGTAGCTAGCAAGTGAAAACTTAAAAATTAATTTCTTTATATTTCAACTGACAAAATACTTTTAAGCTAAGAACTCTTAAAGAATTTAGACAGAGCTACATCACAACATTATTAAAAAACGAATTTTCCAATACATATATATTTAATCCTTGACTATATGTAATTGGTAGAAAGGTCGAATTTTTGGCTTGAAATCACAGCTTTTATCATTTCAGTTACATTTTCAGAAAATAAAACAAACGAAAATTTCTTTATTTTGCTATATACATTTTATTTTGAAAATATACATAAGTTTAATAAAAAAGATACTGTAAAAGAAATAAAATGTAAATAAAATATTAATTTTATTTGTTGTATTCATCCAAAAAATAAAAATCACTTTCATCTTCGCTATGCAAATGATCCATCATTAAACACATTTAAGCGAAGGTATTTATATTAATGATTAACTTTTAGATACTAAACAAATATATATATACTTATATATATATAAATATGTGTGTAACTGTAACTAATGCTAATATATTTTAAATATTTTTAGGCACTGTCCATTATTTTGCACCGACAGATGCAATGCACATGCTGAATGAACAGGAATATACAAGTAGTATTAGCTAAGCTGCCTGCCTATTCTTCTTTCTCTTCTTCTTGTTCTGTGATCTACCGATAAATATATATATATATATACCATATATATACTTTGTCAGCGATTATCCAACACTTCTGAACCAAGAACCACACGAAAATGATGCAACCAAAAGAATAACGACAACTTAAATAACTTCTTAATTGTATTTATAAAGTTTATATCTAGTTGTACTTTAAACACACACAAACACGCACAACACACACACACACACTTAAGTTAGTGCATGTTCGCAATCTTATTCCATGCATATGCTAAGTTTATGCGTAATATAATCGTGATATCTCTTTTAAAATTTATATTTACCAAATATCTCTTGAAAAGTATTAAAATATTCACGTTCAGTCAACGCATAAACGTAGTAAATGTAAAAATTTGTTAAACTTAACTTGGCATGTCTTAAAAATTTAATTGTAGTCTTTGTAATTTTCACGTGGAATGATTAGATGTCTAAAGCTACTTTTAGTTAAATTTCAACTGCATGTGGCTTCATTTCTGTGAAATCTCGAAAGTATTTACCAAATTATACCAAAATATATATAAAAAAAAATACTTGATTGTAGAAAATGAAATATGTGTTAAATGTTATACAATATTTATTTAATTGCCAGTTTTGTTTTTGTAGAAGACTCCCACCTTTTGTTTTAGTTATTTTAGTTTGTAGTTAATTATAGTAGACAACTAATGCGACTGGCTGCCGATGAGCGACTCTTCCTGTTGCTGTTTGTCGAGTTTGCGCTGAAAATCGCGTTGCTTGCAGCTGGCAACATTTGCGGCTCGTTTCTGTATTAACAAATTAGAGATAAAAATACTTGATTTAATGATGCATATAAACAAACAGTTTATGATTACGTTTATAAATTTATGGTTTTATGGAATGCAATAAAGTTATATTTTGTTTTTTCTTCGGTGTGTTTTAAAATTTTTTTTGTTACTCACTTTTAAAACTTTAGTGCGCTGATAAATATTCTGCATTTCTTTTTTGATACGCATCAATTTTTCTTTGTAGCGTTTCACATCGTTCATCTATAAATGTAGATTATGGATTGTAATTTTTTATTATATTTCTTGCAACATTGTATCATTTATCTACTCAATCGTAAATTTATTTTGCTGCCAGCGATAAGAGTTATTTGTTAATTGTTTTAGGCGAGGGCAGCTCAATGAATAACGCTCTTATACGGAATGCAATCAGACTGCGCATACTTATTCATCTTATAAGAAATGCAGTTTAGCAATTCTCCCAATTTTATTAATTATTTATTGTTTCGAGAAATAAATCTCTTATACGGAATGCACTCGTATGACTAACTCTTATACGTCCTGCAAAACTCACCATATCATTTAACTTGGCCACCTCACTGCAATCGAGCTTAAATTTCTCCTTTGACAAGTCAATGTAGATTTTGTTTTGCTTCCCGCTACAGTTAACATTCTTTTAGATTAATCGAATTAATTGTCTTGGTAAATTGCTCACATTAATTCCTTGAGCTGTAGACGAGATCGTTGCAAAGGTGGCTCGGTAATTTGCAATATTCCATGCGAAAGTTGTAGGGCTGCCAAACTGCATTCGTTTCTATCTGCATCGAATAATTGGGCATTGTTGTTGTTGTTTGTTGTATGCTGGCCGCTGGCAGCGCGATCAGCATCCAGTTGATTGATTACGCTATTTTATTATCTTATAATTGTATAAATTTAATTTGTTTATATGTTATTCCGTAATTTACCTATTTAAGTTGCTGCTTTTTATCATGGCGAACGTCAAGCAAAACAAAACAATTGACGAACAAGACAAAGGAAATCAGAAAAACAAACCAGCTGTTGCACGAAGTATTGTTAAAGTCGCCAAAAAAAACTTATATCGATTTGTGACTCCTATCGATAGCAAGCTTTAACAGCTCTGCGCCAACCAGCTGACTAAATTGTTTATGCCTTGATTTTTAATTAATATTAAAATGCGTTGTGCTGTTAGGAATTGCGGAAACAACAATCGAAATCCTGATAAGAATAAATGGCGTTATTTTCACTTTCCCAAAGAAAAAGAGCAGCTCCAAAAATGGATTGAGTTTTGCGATCGCACGATCGTAAATACGGCAACAGGTATAAACTAAAAATTAAACAAAAATTGATTAAATAATAATAAACTATTTGCAAGCCTGCATCTGCAATGAGCATTTCACAGCCGATGATTTTGAGCGAAACATGCAATATGAGCTGGGTAAATATTTAAATTTAAACTGAATTTATCGGTTGATTTTAATGATCAACTTTTACTGCAGGTTTCACGCGCAAAAATCCAACCAAATTAAAGCCTGGCTCGAATCCCTCACTCAACGAGCCAAACTACAAACCACCTAAAACTAAAGCTAAAGGCAAAAGGAGCAAAGTCAAAAAGGATGCCCCACAATTGAATTTATACCAAAAGCAGGAAGCTGATGAAAAAGAATGCCTGTTGGACCTGGAATCCAAGTTTTTTGAGCACTTTGATTGTGTCGACGATTTGAAGGAAAGAGCTGAAAGCGTTACCAGTCAGGATCAAAGCTATGAAATTATAGATTATATAAGCGAAACTGAAGAGTATACAAATGATTTACTAATCGATGACGAGCAAATGCAACTGGAAACATTGGAGAAGCTCAACACTCAATCAGATGCCGAGTATCAAGTGGAGTTCATCGATGCGGAGAGAGACAACTATGCGAGGCACTTGGAAAGCGAAGTGTATGCGAGAGAAAACCACAGATTATTATTACTATTATAACAGCTTAATAACATATGTTTTTGGTTTACACAGGAGCAGACTTAAGCGCCAGGTAATCCTTTTGCAGGATGAGCGTAAGAATCTAAAAGATGAAATTGAAAATCTTCGGGCAACTGTTTGCAACTCACGAATTAAAATGGATGCCTTGGAAAATCTAAATAATATAATGGTTTGTCTTCTCATACCTATATTGTACATCATGTATTTCAACTACTATTGACTATATATCTTAGAAATAATTTACTTTGCCAATTTTAATCACATTTGCAGACAACAAAATCCAGTAACCTAATCAAATCACCGAAAAAGAAGACAGTCATGCTATTTACGGCAAATATTGATACCATCAGAAAACTGCGATCAATCAACAAGACGACTGACTAAATAAATACATCCAATATTTGTATAAAATTTAAAATAAATATATATATATACATAAACTAGTCATTAGTAAAACAATTGATTTTGATCATGCTCGACTTGTAAGCAAATGTTGATATTTTAATATTTAAGCAACAGCTGAAGAAAACTCACCAATAACTTGTACTCAAAAACAGTCGAGTTTCCCCGAAAAATGTGTACGATAAGCAAACACAGAAATATATTTGTATATATTGTGATTGTTTTGCTGCCTTTTTCTTGTTATCGCAGAAATTTCCCTGTAATCGCGTTTAACACAAAATTTCCACAAGGTCAAACTCATTAGGATGGGTGAGTGGGTATTTGTAAATATTTGCTCTTTCCCTAGACGACTACCTGAAGACCTATAAAAAGCTGCTTCCACTTGGAATCGATCTGCATTGCAAGCGAAACAGTCCAGCGAACAACATCTGAAGAAGAAAACTGAGCTGGACGATGACTCAAGATGGTGGACTGGATGATGTCAGCAAACTGGAACTGCCCCTGGCGTTCAAGGATCATCTAACACCTGCTCCAGCTACCACTTGCAATGTCAGCAATATAAAAAAAGAAAACAAAAAAAAAAAATAGTCACCTGTAAAAAAACCAACTTGTAAATAATCCCTCAAAAATAGTCAAATTTATTTAGGTTAAATTGTACAGCAAAATTTAGACAATTATTTAGTGGAATTTCTTGTGTATATTTTGAATATACGTGATACTTTTTGCAATAAAATGTAATTTACACAAACTAAGCTATGATGCGCTTTTTATTATTGTTTAAATATACATTTGACTTTGGTAAAAATTTAATTCAACTTATAAAGTCACTTAATAAAATTATATATATTTTTTATATATTATTTTCACATTTTTGCAATCATATAAATAAACTAAAATAAATAAGAATAAAACACAATACAAAAAGAGCATTCAGAATAATGTTAATATTATAAATAAGAATTGCACATTTACATGCAATAAAATAAATAGCTAATAAATAAATAAAATTGAAAAAATGTCTTATTTATTTTATGCACAATGTAGAAAGAGCATTCAGAATACCATATCCTAAATATAAGTTTCCCACTTATTGACAAAACATTTCCGGGTTGCCTTGGCAAATCTAATTTTGCCCAGCTTAAAAGCAATTTCTCCTCAAAAAATTATTACATGTTTTGCCTTTCTCAGCGATGGAGTTTCTTTTTAAGAAGGAGCGTCGCACATTTGGATCACGTATCCACTTCGAGGACAAGGATGAGGTGGTGTTCAGTGAGAACTCCAATCCCGAATTGGTCAAGAACTATATACTCAAGAATCCCGTCGAGCGTTGCACACAATATGCTGGCCAAACCTCGCTGAGTGTGGCAAATACGGAGCGGGCCACGTACAAAAGTACAGGGATTACTCACAATGAGGGTGGTTGGCCCAAGGACATCAATATGCATGATCCCGAGCAGACGGTGCGCTACAAGCGCAAAATCGAAAAGGACGAGAATTACATAACGCAAGTGATGAACCTGACCAAGCCGATGGAGCACTATATTCATCAGAATAATGCTGTCAATATCTATGAGAATTATTTCGAGAATATGGATCCGGCTCCGTTGCCAGAGCCCTGCAAATCGCGTACGGTGAATGTGTATCGGGATCCAAATCCGATTAAGGTACCCGTCAAGCATTTGTCCTGGTCACCGGATGGTGGCATCAAAATGGCCGTCAGCCATTGTGATATGAAGTTTCAGGGCGATAAGACTGGGCAGCGCTGCAACTCGTACATCTGGGAGGTGGAGAATCCCAACGAGCCATTTCTCACGCTGGAGCCCAAAGTGCCCTGCGTGTGCCTCGAGTACAATCAAAAGGATCCGACAAGTCTGGTGAGTGGCATGTACAATGGCCAAGTCGCTGCCTGGGATACACGACATGGCAAGCATCCGGTGATGATTAGTGAGCGGGAGGTTTGTCATCGTGATCCAGTCAATTCGGTATTGTGGAACAACTCGAAGAGCGGCACTGAATTCTTCTCCGGTGGCTCCGACGGTCAGGTTCTCTGGTGGGATACACGCAAGCTGAGTGAACCCCTGGATCGCCTGCTTATGGATCCGGTCAAGAGTGATGAGCAGGATTTGTCCCGTTCCTACGGTATCTCGGTGCTGGAGTACGAGACAACGATACCAACCAGGTTCATGGCGGGCACCGAAATGGGAATGCTCTTCTCGTGCAATCGCAAGGGTAAAACACCCACGGAGAAAATACAAATTAGGGTAAGTCTGAGAGAGAGAGAGCGTTGACTTAAAGATATATGACAGGGAAAAACCTTGCTAGATGATGTGCCATTTGGGACCCGTTTATGCGATTACCCGGAATCCGGCATTTGTGAAGAACTTTCTCACTGTGGGCGATTGGTGTGCACGCATCTGGTCAGAGGATTGCCGCGAAAGTTCCATCATTTGGACCAAGAGTAGTTCATCCATGCTGACAGACGGTGCTTGGAGTTACACTAAGTGAGTTAACGAAAAGTCAAATTATGTTGAGCTTGTTTAGTTTCTCAAGTAAATCAAAAACATTTAAATTCAAATTTTACGATATTTTGTACGTTGCGCAACACAGCAAGTAATCGATAAATATATGTGGTGTCTGCTGTTGAAATGTTGCCTAGTGCATACCGCTTGATGTCGCTGTTGCGGACGTTAACTATTTGAGTAAACGTTACTTTTTCTGCACAGTTTTAATGATATATATATATATGAATTTCTGCTTTAGGGTCTCCCAGTTCTTCATTACTCGCATGGATGGTGTGCTGGACACTTGGGATCTACTACAGCAGCAAAATGAGCCGGTGCTAACGGTCAAAGTCTGCGATGAGCCATTGTATTGTGTGCGAACTAATGAAAATGGCAAATTTGTCAGCTGTGGCAGTAAACTTGGCGCCACATTTCTAATCGAGGTCTCCGAAAATATGATCATGTCCGCCAAGAATGATAAGCCGCTGTTAACTGCGGTAAGTAGTAATTACTAAATATTGTTAAGTAAATAATATAGCAATTTTTAAGATGTTTGAGCGTGAGAATCGTCGCGAGAAAATCCTGGAGGCCAAGTCGAGGGAAAGTAAACTAAAGATAAAGGGCAATCACGGCCAGGAGCAGGCCGATTTGACCATGCTGAATGGCAAAATAAATATGACGCCATTTGCCAGCGCGTGCGAACAGGCGGCAGCGGAGTATTTTGCCGCCGTGGAACAGGAACGTTTGCGACGACTGCCGGGAGGCAAGCGTAGGTGAACATTTAACGAGCATTCTTAATGCTGCATATTTTATTTTATTGCTCTAATTGCAGAGGATTTGGAGGAGGTTGACGTCTCAGAAGCAGAAAGCTCGAAAGTTTAATTTGAAAATTGCTAATAAATTTTTGCTAAAATTCATATTTGTATTTAACGACATTTTTTCTCAATGTGCTCGTCTGCAGATAAAATGTGGTCATGTGCATTCGGCTAGATGCCGCTTTTCGTAACGTCCACCATTTGAGTTTACGTTACTTAGTATTTAGTCAGGTTTTAAACCTTCATCGATATATCTGGCGGGATGAAACTATTATATAATTTTTTAGTTTGACACGCAATTTTAGAGAAAATTAGATAGTTTATGGTGGTTTCTACAAATTTTGCTTCTTTACATGTATCATTTACAATTTATTGACAATATACACGACACTTGTATACTTTTGAATAAAAGTAAGAAAATCAAGTAATTTTTGCTTTTGACCGTTGTAAATGAATTTGAAATTTTTACTTTTTACGATAAGCATTAAAGCATCGATAAGTGAATCGAGTAATAATCGACTAGTACGATTTACTAATAATCGATACTGTGGTGCTGCATTTCATTGCTTGAACAGTGAACACAACATTGTAAAACGAGATCGTGGGTTGACAAGACGTGCGTGAAACGCGAGCGCGCAACGCTAACGAAACTTAACCGCAAAAAGCAACGTACCTAAAGTGCTACAACAAAAATACAAATGTACGCAAACAAATCGTTACTAAATAAAATCCATTGAATAAGGCGTAATTTGTTATAGCCGTTAAACTGTTCTTTGCTGCTGCCGTTGTTGTTGTAATGTTCGCTGTTGTTTTTGTGCTAATTAGAAAGAGCTGCTGCGCTATTGACGGCTGCGCCGGCGTTTTAGAACGTTGGCCCAAAAACAAAAAAAAGCGGCGAAGCTGGTTTTTATTTTTGCGCATCGTTGTGTGTGTGTATGTGAGAGAGAGTGTAAGAGTGTGTGTGTTTTTGTGTTTGTGTGCATTGGAATTTGTTAAGAACACTAGCTCATTATTAAGGTCAAAAGCAACAAGTTCCAAGTTACAAGCAACAGCAAAATTACAGAAATTCAAAATATTAATTGTAAATAATAATAATAATTATTAAATAGAAGAAAAAATTGGTGGCATTTTTTCAATCAGATTTTGTTTTGGACCTTTTTACTGCCAACAAGAACGACAACAACCAAAAGAAGCAGCAACTGGCAACAAAAAAAAACGCAGCAGCCAAAGAACGCCGCCAGAGCAACAACAACAGCAACAACAAGAACTTTCCGGTTTTCTCTACTTCATCTCTCATATACTTCTGCTCATTTCTACGTTACGTGTGTTTGTCGATTTTCGTGGCTTACGCGTTTTATTCGTGCCAGAAAGAGAGAGAGGGAGTTGGAGAAAGATGATTGTGTGAAAATTAAAACAAAAATAAATCAAATTTAATTCATATAGCAAAGTCAACTGCAGGACGCAAATGAAAGAAAAGAGAAAAGCAACGAATAAGAATTAGAAAGATCACGCCGTCTTTTTGCCTGTATGTGCTTGTGTGTGTGTACGCTGCTGTTAAGAGAGAGAGAACGAGTTAGAGGAAAGGAGCGGAAGCTGTAAACAAAATCATATTTTGCGTCAACAGGATTTATACATAAATCATTCACGCTGGATTTAGGATACTACGAGGCTGTTAAAGGTAATGAACAACGATAACATTAAATCGACTTTATCTAACTGCTAATTAAGCTATGCTTTGAGCTTTGAGTTAAGCTTAATAAAAATATCAACAATGGGTCTCATTTTTATATATTTTCAAACTGTTGAAAATATCATTGTATGCGAACTGTAAAATAGACTGTTTGATGGAGGAAAAAGAAATACAAGAATTGCAAAGAACTAATATTTATTTTTTATAAGTATTATTATAAATATACTTTATTACAAAATGAATATACCTTTTTAGATTATGGATCTGTGCTTGTAGTTGACAAAACAGTAAATACCATATATTCCGACTGTAAAATCTCCGCTTAAAAAAATAAATATATGGAGCTGAATTTTGCATTTTAACAAATAAACAGAACTTAAATTAAATAATATACATATTAATTTTTTTTATAAGACTAAATAAACCGCTTTTACTTTAGGGATCAGTGCATTTGGCTCATAACATTTGTATGCAGTCAACGCACCTGAAAGCCAACCACAATCCCGCTGTGCTTTTTATGGCCACAAAAATTAAAACCCATTCACAAAAAAACTTGTTGCATAATCGCCGCCAATTCCAGTTAGGGGAAGCTGCTCAAACTGTACAGTTTTTGATTAATAAGGGCGCATACTGCGTGCTTGCCAGTCATAATAAAAATAGCCAGCGCCTGTCACACTTTTCTTATTAGCATGAGCGCAATAGCTAAATAAAAGAGAGGAAGAGAGAGAGAGATAAAGCGATAGAGGCAGTTTACAGGTGCGCAGCAGCAGCGAATGGTAGCTGTGTGGTCATTAAGTCTGTCTTCGACTCAGACATCGACGTCGACGGAGACGACGGCGCAGCTGTAAACTAGGCTAAATAGGGTCTGTAGCCAAGAGCACGTTTTGGTCTGAAGCTCGAGCTTGATTTTTGCCTGCCTGCCTGCTTTTTGCTGCTTGCTTTGGGCTTGGTTTGTTTTTAAACCGCATTCCGCGTGGCATTTTGTATTTGCCTGGGCCAGTTCGCCACACTAACACACATATACACATAGAAATACATGCATTTGAATATACGTTGGAAGCATTACCGTTAACAGCTAGCAGTTTAAGAGGCATTGCTTTGCAGACAACGGCAGATTTACATCCATACATATTCTGTATATGCACACACACATACAAATGTGTATAAAGACAATTGCGCTAAATTAAATTACGCTTAACGGGGGCAGCCAAAGGCCAACGAGGGTGAGGGAGATGGAGAGATTGCGTATAGAGTGCAATTGCAATTGAATCACGTGCAGTGCTTGTAAAACTGCTGACGAACACTGGAAATAAGAATGTGAATGTAAACTTACTGGAATATGCCAATATGCAGTTGCATGCATATAACAACGTAACTGTAGATCATGCAGTATTTGTCAAACTAGTGATGAACACAGTGAATAATAATATGAATGTTATCTTTTTATTGGAATATGTAAATGTACTTTTTTTATTAACACATATTACACATTTAGATTGGAATATGTTAAAACGTTATTTTATTAACATATTTTTACAATTTGCTTATAAAATGAACGCAATTACTTGAATTTCGTTTAGTTTCAATTGTAAAGCGAGCAATGTGCCTAAAGAAGACAAATAAATATGCCTATTGGCAAACCAAGTTGGTCCATTTGATTATTTTGCTGCGCTTTTGTTTTCTTTTCGTTCTTTTCTGCTTCTGCTGCAGCTGGCTGCTTGCTGTCTCTGTTATTGTTCTTGTTTTTAATAGTGCACTTCTTGCACTCCTTGCTGTTTTTGTTGTTGGCGTCACATTCTTTGGCATTTTGCGCAATTTGTGCGCTGTACTTTTTTGATTTTGTATCAGTTTTCGTTTATTTCTTTTTGTATAATTCCATACACCAGATTTACATTCACAATGCAAGCTAAACATCAGCAGCCGCTAAAATATTCCAGTTTCAATTTCAATTTCCAATTCGACTTACAGTTGCACAGCCAATCAATCGATCACAAGCTCTTTTGATTTGGCCTTTCCATCAATCAAACCAATAATATTTGTAGAATTTTGTTTCGCTTGTGGGCGCAAAAACACAAAAAAAGGAACAATGTTGTACAAGGCCTCATTTAAAGATAATGATAAACAATATTTTTTTTAATGATAATTGCTCAAGTGGAGTGATGGTAGTCGGTTGGTGATGGTGTGGTTGTGTGTGTATCGCTGGTGGGGTGTGTGTGAAAAAATTTGAAATACTCATTTTTACTTAGATACGCATAATTAATTGAATAATATTGCGGCCTGTGCAAGGGCAAAAGACCTTTTGAATTAGTCGCAACAATTGAGAAACGCTGCCAATTGAGTGGTTAAAAATTAAAAATGATTCAAACTAATTTTTTTTTCAGTTTTCCTGGAATATTTAATGTTGTCAAGCACATTTTTGACATAGATTATTCATCTGATCATAATGCACAGCAACTAAAAATGTTATCTGCAAGTCTATTTCTAGTTATAAAAATATTTTCTATAGTATAAGCTGAGCAACCCAGTGTTAGGGTTACACAAACATATATGACAAATTTAGTTGAATGATTTTTAATTTCATTTATTGATACATAGAGCAAGTTTGCGAGTTATCATCAATATTAATCAAAGTCCGCAAATGGCTACATTTAATCGCATTTAATAAATAGAATAATAATATATATATATATATTATTCTATATATACTTCTGATTCAATATAGTACACCTACTTGTCATGTGACATTGAAAGCCTGTAACAAATTGTTTGGTTCAAAATTGATAAGAAACGCTTCACACTTCATTCAAAAATAAAATAAAAAATAAAGAATGACGTGATCTGGAAGAATGACACTTTAAAGTTCATAGTTAATATTTTATTGATACTGCTAGATTTTGTTTTTTAAAAAAACACATTCTTGAACAGTTTATTCAGTTATAAATGGTTAACAGGGTATTCTGTTATAAATGTTAACAGTCTGTTCTAGTTATATATGTTAACTGAACAGACAGTTATAAATGTTAATGTGCTTTGCATTTGCATGCCGGAGTTCTATTAAAATACATGCACACACACACACTTGCATTAGTATATATTTGCATTAGTGTATAGTGCAAAGATAGTTCCAATTGGCTGAAGCTGGTTGCCAAGTGTGTCAGGTTTAATTAGAAACAGTCGCATGTTTAAATGCAAAACTGATACAACAATCTAACAGAGAGGCCTGGGGAGATAGAGACAGAAAAAGATCGAGTGAGAGCGATGTCTATTCTCATTTCACTTATCTAACGGGCAAATTGCGGCCAAATGTTTCTTTTTCGGGAAACGCCTGCAGACTTAAGTCTCTGTTTCAATTTCCTCATTTCCACACAGTTCCTTAGATGTTCGCTCATGTTAAATGCTGACTACAACACACAAGTGAAAGCAGACTGGCTAAGAAGAGGCAGCAAAAGTAGGTCATTAAATAAGCATAATTATTTATAAAATAGTTATTGCTCATTTAAAAAAGTTAAATGCCATTTTTTTTACTTATACTTTTAATGATTTAAAAGCTAGTTGTTTATAGGGTATGTGCTCGTCATGACGTTTTCACTTTGCTTCTTCCTTTACCTGTTGCCAGCGCTTTCAGCCTGTTTTTCTTTTTTGCGCGCGCGCCGAAAACAGCGAGTCAGTCAAAGAGCAGCAACAATAAATGCACATTCAAGGCTACAACAACTGCAACAGCAACAGTAACAACAAAAACTCTAACCGCGGCAACAATCGCGGCAACAACAACAACTGGCTCAACTGAAACTGGTTTTCCATCTTGTGGTTTGCTTTCTTTTTTTTGTTGTTTTCTTCGTCTTCGACGTAGCCAAAAAATATGCTAAAGTCATATCACAAAAAACATTTTTTTTGCTGATTTGTATTGAAGAGTGCACAGGAAATGCAATTCACAGATACGTACACAGATGTATACATATTAATATATGTATATATGTATTTACATTGAGTTTATAAACAATTTGCACGATTTTACAGTGGAATTGCAGTTGCATATTTGCGTTTTTGTTATTTTTACATCATTTTTCTGCTTATATCTGCATCTGTATATGTAGCTCTGTAGTAATGTGAAGGGTCGGTTTTTGTCAGTTTTTGTCTTATTGTTTGCTTGGCACTCAAAACTGATGACAATGTGTGGGACTTTGGGCAGTCTGAAAGCACTCAAAAAAAATTAGCAAGGTATTCACATCTACAGTTATTTTTTTATATTTCTTTATTTATAACTTGAGATTTTACTTAATAATTCATATTTGAATAAAGTAAAAAATCTACAGTTAAGTATAGCTTGATAGAGATCTTCGTAATTTCAACAGTTAATTAATCTGAATTTCCAAAAATTATTGTTGATTCAACTCTTTAAACTCCATGAAATATATTTTTTGTGTTTTTTTAAGCAAAGCCAATTCATTCTCTATTTTGATCAACAATCAACTAACTCACTAAAAGCGAAAGTTTATAACATTTTCGTTATTTAGCTAATTTTTATTTTTAATAGGGGTCTTTTAATTTTCTATACCCTAAACAACTTATAAATTATTTTTACGGACAAGCTGACTTTGAACAACTTCCCATTTTATTATTTTGTGTGTTTCACGCTCGTTTTGTCATCCAATTCCAATTCCAATTCTCCTTCCCTTTTCAGTTTGAGTCTAGTTCCCTGTTTGGTGGCTTAGTCAATTACAATCAAAAGAGAAAAAAAAACAAACTAAGAAAGAAATACAAAATCTGTTCAAACTCGCCGCTCACCTGTCCCATTATCATAGAAAATCGGATGGCAACCTTGAAACTTGCCTCGCCTTCCGCTGGCTGAGTGAAATTTCTCACCAAAAACGTGAAAAGGAAAGAGTGAGATACTCGACTCTCCTCTGTCGTCTCCCTCTATCACTCTCGTAGTTTGCTTTGTTTTGGTTTTTGGCTTTACTTTTATTTGTTTTTTTAGACTTTAGTTTTTGTGTTTGCTTTCAAGTTTAGAGCCGCACCATAAATAATTTTGATAAACTTTTTGTTATTTGCTTTTTTTTACTTAAACCTATTTATTATTTAGCTGTCTTGTCTTTGTATTTCTTTTTATTTCTGACATGTTTTTGGAAGCTCGCTAATCAAGTCAAGTGATTAAAGGGTTTGTGGCGAGGCTTAACGATTTTTAAATTTTCTTATTCAATTTTCTTTTCCAGGTAGAATCGAAGATATTTTTAACCAAATATCAAACTTTTATAAACTTTTATTTGGCTGTCTCAAGGGAAGGGGAAGTTATTCGAAACCGGTACTTAAAAATGGTAAAGTGAGAGTACATAATTTTTACTTATTACTGGTACCGATTTGGGTAAATTGTTGCGAATACTTTCTGTATCTACCATTTGGTACATTATGAATTAGTGGTTATCAAATTATTTACCTATCAGCGGCTACATTTCTTTTTGGTACAAAAAGGAATTTTCCATTCAATGCAGTACTTTATTTGGCACAAAGCTACATTTTTTCTTTCAAACAACTTCTGTTTTTATAATAACAAACTCATCGTACATAAAATCTCTCGTTTAATAAAACGGAAAAGTTTTGATTTTTGCTTTTACTTAGCAGCTTTTCATCACAGATCGTCTTGCTCTCTGTGCGCCTAGGTGAAGTGGGCGTGGTAGCATGAAGCATAAGGAAACCCATTAAATAAATAAAATTTAGCCTTGAATCTGGCTTTATTATTTTTTATTTTTTCGCCAAATTGCTGGCAATCTGGCAAAAAACGAATTTAATAATGTCTGCGAATAAATTGCGATGCCTTCGTATATTGATGTTGTTTTTGATTCTGTTGTTGTTGCTGCTGCTGTTGATTTGTTGCAGCAACGACCACGAGTCCAATCAAAATATTTAGCTTATCAGTTGCAAAAAAGTCAACAAACACAAAAATCGAGACTTCAGCCCTGAGCTGTTGTCCATCGTAGCACATCGTGAGAGTTTGGAGGCAAAGCACTTTTTGCCGCATTTGTGCGCCGACGCAAAGCCGGACAAAGATTTTTCACATTAAGCATACGCGGCTTGGTCCGCCTAGGGAGCTCAGCTCTCAACTCTGAGTCGCCTCGGGCAATTAATTACATTTTGCGCACTTTATTTCCGCCTTACACGGCGCACTGGTAGAATTTCGTAGTCTCTGTAATTATTTTCCTAGTACGAAACATATGCCTCATTTTTCTTCCATCTTTGTTTTCTTCTGGTTTTCTTTCATTCTGTGTTTTTTGTTCTCTTAGCTGTTTGTCTAAAAGACAAAAAAGAATAAAGATGAAGCCGTAAAAATGCCGCTGCTTTTGCCTGCCTTCGACTACTGTTGACGGCTTTTGTGTTTGTGCAGCTGTGCCTAGGAAGGTGTTGATGATATGCCCGCCCCAACCCCTCCCCCTTTTTAAGGTGAGGGCATTTATTTTAATGCAACAGCAGCTACCTATTAACAACGGTTCTTTTGACCGAAACGTTGATGCCCTTAGCACTAAATGCAATAGCAGTTAATATAGTCAAGTGATGGAAGTTAAATATATGAGATACCTGTATAATAATAACGATGACTTATCATAAACGTTTGCTTCCTGCTTAGCTTTAGTAAATATGTATATATAAATTATGAGCAATGCGCAGTTGTGCGCTACTCGCAAATGCTTGGCCCCCCTTCTTGCATACTTGCTTTCTAGGTAATATATATATATATATATACATTTAGTGCCCTCAACATCGATCGAAATCAAAAAGCGTAACACCAACAACAAAACAGAAATGCCAAAAATTCTTGACATTAGCTTGAAGCTCAGATCAGCTCAGCTGTGAACTGTGAAGCAGACAAAGACGACCCAAAAGCCAAGCCCCAAGTTAGACCAGTGCTACAAGAAGGCCCTGAGTGGCGACTTGGCTTGCCTTGCTCCTCTTTCAATTTGTATATATATATATATACATATATAAATGGCATTCTTGGGCGTACATTCTGGCCCATGTTTTAAGCTCGTTCCACTTCTTACACATGTATAAATAAATATATATATATATATATATATATATATATATATATATGAGCTGATCAACATTGTCCCATGTTTATATAAAAAGCAAGTCCATGCAATTCTTTTAACTGTTATCATTTATCGCTCAAGCGGAAAAGGTGATTTTGCTTAAGCAATTTATGACTTGAGAACTGAAGTCCAACTCTAATCAGTGCAATAAAAAAAAACCCTAACCCATTATCTATTGCAGATAGGGTTGTTGTCGATCACCAGGTGTGAAAAAAAAAACTGCACAAAAATGATGTCAGAGGAGACAAGTTTTGCTGACAAGTTTTTCTGAGTCATCAGTCAAGTTTCGATTCACAACTAGTCATGGGTGAGAGCGAGCTGACTGTCTGATGTCTTGATTAATTAGCTGGGAACAAGCGCTCTCTTCTCAGTTCTGATTAAGTTTCGTATCTGTTTAACTCTATTTCTCTCTCTCCCTCTATATCTGAGTTGATGATGATGAGTTGGAATAAAGTCTAAAAACTCATGACAACATTTTACGTGAACACATTAAACTCGACATTATACAAATGTTTTGTATTTGCATTCAAAGTGCGCTCAGCACTTTAGAATGAGTTCCAAAACTCGTATTCAGAGTTGAGTACGAAACAACAACAATAATAATAATACACACATACAAAAACAAGTTTATTTCAGTTGCATTAAATTATAAATAACCCATTAGTATTTGTTGTATGTGTTATTATTGTTTAAACTGTTGACTGACTGACATAAAAATAAAATGAGCCATAAAATTTATGCATATTTATTTTGAAGGCCGAAACTTGTCTACACTGAAAACCTTAAGTATTATTACAAGTATTGTTTGGTTAGTTGTTTGTTTAGTTAATTTTAGTGTAGAAATAACTTTTAAATGCAGTTTGTTTTCAATAAAGTTCGAACCGAGCACTGTATTAATTGATTTGTTACTATTATGTATTTAAGGGTCATTAACCATAAGATTCTTATTTGCTTTAGCTCCAGTATTTAAATATATATATTTTCAAGTTTTCAACGCATATATTCTTTCATCAATTATAACCTTTTACACTTTATTCAATATTATGTTAACATTTTTTGAAATTATGTTTTTGGTGTATATAATTAATGCATCTTAAGAACAATCACAAAGACACATTTTTAATAATAACTGTATAATTATGATAAAATGCAGACCTTTTTGGGGATTAGCTGACACATGTGCCTCAAAGCGATACAAGCCGCTTGACATGCGCGCCATGCTAGGCTAAAGGGTATAATTACACGGTTAAAAAACCAAATATTTGCTTAAACGCTGACATCAGACAGTAATTGCCAGCTGGGTAGCCAGACAGAGAGCGAGAAAGAGATGAGTGAGTGAAATGGAGAGAAGAGAGACAGAATACTCGAACCCCGTTGATAAAATTGAAAAGGCCTTTTGAAGCTTGGAATTTTTGTTAGGTTGCTGTGCGAAAAGATTCTTTACCGGTTTTATTCGTAAAACTGTTGCGTCTGTTTAGCATTGTAGCGTGAAGTAACACACATATATGTATAATGTATATATATATATATATATATATGTATATTTATACCTACATTGTGTCGGTTTATTTGGCTTATTTATTTTTGTCGATTTTTAATTTGACGGCGTCGACTCTTTATCAACGGGGATATTGAGACAGTTCGAGGCAGCACTCTGTCAATTTGCATTTGCCGACGAAATGTGAAATGTGTGTGCAAATCGCAAGATCCCCAAACAAAAAATACAAAATTAAAAACTAAAAAGAAAAACACTTTTGACAGTGCAAACTTGAAGGCAAGAACTTAAGCAGCCAACAACTAGCTAAGCAGCTTAAGATAATTAAATGAAACGAGCACAAAAGAGTTGAGAGATTAAACTGATAAGTAAATAACTACTTTGCATACTAAACATAGTTTTTATTGGAAGTATCTATCTTTAAAGCTACTGCATAGCTGCGTTCTCTATCCAACTCTATCTCTCTTTGTCTTTTTTTCGCTCTCTCTTTGCCCATCAGAAATCGACTCGTTTTTAATTTATGCACAAATCCACCTTGGAGGAATTCTGGAAAAGCAACTCATTTTTATCGCTATTTTTTCAATTTGTTGTTATATTATAACGTCATCAAAAATGAATTTTGTCATGTAATATTAAACGATTTTGGTTGTTGGTATTTTGGTTTGCGCAACGTGCTTTTGAGTTCAAAATGCAATTGGCAGTTTAAAAATTGTTTCCATTTCTTGTGATTACTTTTTTGTTTTTGTTTTTGTTGGGTAGGTCTGTAATAACAAACCCATATCGTAGTTCGTGTCTCATCAAAAACACATTGAAATCGTTTGAAATTCATTTAAAAAACATAACTTCTGCTTTAAGGGCTTATCACATGTTGTGTTAGCAATCTTCATTTCTTCGCTGATGGGCTACAAGGCTGTTCATTAAAAATCAAAATGTTGTACTTGAAATACTATCGATTTAAATTTATTAATGGCTTTTCTATAAACGAGGCAATTAAAATGTTGTTGTTTAACTATAAATTTTGAATGACAAACAATATTATTATTCATATTTGAGTAAATGTTTAAAGTGGTCCCATGAAGTATGCCACAGTTGACAGTTGTCTGATTCTCTTTCGAGCTTAGCCAATTAAAAATTTCAATGACAGATCGAAAGTGCTTTCGAAAAAACTGTTGCCCTATCACACACACATAAACAAACACACACGCACACACGCACAAACATCTTTAAAATACAATCTACGAATGCCACTTATATTTATTTTCAAGCGTAGAGCTATCGAAATGGAATTAAATTGTTCAGTTTGCCGCTTGCCGTTTGTAGATCTACTTTGAGATGGTTTGTAATTTTAAGATTGTCGTGCTACATTTTAATTAAGAAGTAAAGGGGTTGCTAGAGCCGCTTTCCCTTCAAACTTCCAACTTCCGAACTGCCAAACTGATAGTGGACAACCTCGTCGAATTCTTCAAAATATATCAGTTTTTTTTTTGGTTTTTTTTTTTTACGATAACACATTTGCTTTGGCAACTTCCTCGAAAAAAACGCAACGGAAATATTAATTTCGTTAGGGTTGTTATATAGTTAAGCAAATATTTAAGTTTTGACTCTTTATTTGTCATTAGTACACACATATGTGTGGTGTGTGTTTTTTTTTATTTCTTCTTGTTGTTGTTGTTATGGCTGATGTGACTCACTGTCGTTGCCCATTTTTGGGCTTACACGTTAGTTTTGAGCTTCATATGCAAATCATTTCTAGCTCGCCGCCTAATTAAGCCAAGTTTACACGGCTACCCAGCATTGCTAAGAAGGAAATGGTGGCGGAGACAACGATTATTAATAATAGATCACACCAAAAATAAACGACATCTAGCAGAGATTTCTCAAAACCTATGTTACTGAAGTAGGTCGCTTTTAAGATGCCCATTTAGAAGACCGGAACACCAAAAGGTGCCTTTTTAAAACATTCTTAAAAGTTACCTTTTGCGTTAGAGATTAGAAATCGAGAATATTAATTAAGTATTAATTGTTAGTCTAAAGATTACAAATTGAAACCATTAATTTAGTAAGTATTAATTGAAAGAGGGTTTCATTAGCTGTATTCTAAGTTTTCACTCAATCTTTTGATTTGTGCTTTAGTTTTCTTTCCTTTAAAACGCCCTTTAGAAGTTCGACAAACCGTTGATGACATTAATTTTGTATTATTTGTTAATCGAATGTTGATTTTATAAGCTATGCTCTAAGGTTTAATTTAAAGCGCTAACTCAAAGAAGAATTTAAATGTACATCAAAAAGAATAATGATTTTTGAATTTTTAAATAAAAGGTGTTCTTAATTATAAGTAAAACCTTGATCAAAAAGCACTTTATTTGAAAAATCTGTTAAGTTTTGTATTTTATTATATCCACTAAATGATATCTTAGCCGGGTCTTTTTCAAGGTGCCATAAATATTGATTTAGATGAGTGTTGTTTAAACCCAATTCGATTGGTCAAAAGTACTGAATCAATTAATTGAGACTTGCATGACATTCGATTATTGCAGTGATTGTTAGCAAAACTAATCAAGATTTTTAATCAAGAAATGAGTTTTTTTTAACTTCAGTCTGCAATTAAGTTTACAATTAACCCGGGTTGTGATTGTTTCGCTTTAATTGTAATACTAAATAAACTAAACGATGTACAATAATCATACAGAGTGATTTTATTCGATTCGCTAGGCATTGCTAATTGTTTCCCCTGCAGTAACTAATTATAGCCGTTAAGAGGAAATCAATCAGTTGTAAACACGTTGAGATTCTCACACCTTCTGCTTGTCATGTAATAAGTCTCGTCAGTTGCAAGAAGCGAACAGATTAATGGGCCTATATCCGGCATAACGAATCTTAATTACACATCCATTAAAAATAAAGATGGGCTTAAAACGCGTGCTGCTTAACTATTTGGCACATAATTAATGAATCTACAGCACTTTTTAACGGCCCATGGCATTTTTAGATCGATTAAAATTAATATAAAAAATGGGCGAAATAAAACCTAGATACGCCTTTATAAAATCCGTTTATTATTCATATAAATAAATATGAATAAGAAATTTCACTTTTAATTGATTTTTATTGTGCCAGAAGCAAAAAACTGTGCTGAGTGAAATTCCATTGTTTGTTGAACCCGTCGAAATTTTTGGCTATTTTATTTATAATAACGACCGCCCGCTGTTAAATGGCACAAGCTAAATAAATAAAAAGCGTGGATCAATTTATTACAAACACAAAAGCCCTCGAGTGGTTTTGTAAAAAATTGCAGAATTTTATGACGTCATCATTATAAGATTTAGCTAAGCTCGCTAACTTAATCGAAGCTGCTCTTTTGGCCACAACATTTTCCCAGCAAAAACGGTAATTGATTGGATGATCGTGATTGTGATTGGGAAAAGCCGTTTGAATGTGGCCAACAACAATTGAAAATTTCACTGTCAAGCTCACTGATGCGGCACCCACTCAAATTCCATTTGCATGCCAAATGAGCACATGTCACACAACACAAAAGCTAGAGTGCTCTAAAGTGGGTGTGCTCGACTTGTACATGCCCTAAACTCAGTTGTTTTCAGGCTGTAGAACTTAGTTTGTGACAAATGCAAATAACATTTGTTTTAACAATCTTTTCAGATTTATAGTTTATTACTAATATGCTAGGGTATATTATATATTTATTTAGAATAGTGTCTTTTATTTCCAGTGATCGATTTGTATCGATAAACGGTTGTTATTATCGATACAAGAAATTAGATTGATTTGTCTCTTGTAGTTGAGTAGTTCTTTTCTAGCTATTATATTCTCTAAAATAGATGCTTGATATAGACGAACAAAATCGACTCGACTCTTGATGCTGATCGGGAATATTTATGTTGTATATAAGAACTTATATTCCAAATTTAAAATTTACTGTTCTTATAGTCCTTGGTCTAGACTTGTTTATACAGATACATTTGGTTAAATTGACTCGACGTTTGCTACTGATCAAGCATATATATTATATGAATATATATCCCACTGCCCATTACATACTCTTTACACACTTTTTATGTTATTTCTTTATATTTGTTTTATGGGTTTATTGTAGAAAAAACACAAAAAAATAAAAATAAATACAGTAGCGCATGCGCAGAAAACCAAACCGAACACAAAGAATTCAATTCGCATTCGTATTCGTAGTTTGTATTTGCTAGATACTTGGATAGAAATGCGCAGCTGCGAATGATGTCATGGATTGGAGTTTGTGCTGGTCTTCGTCTTGGTCTTGGTCTTGGTCTTTAGTTGTGTTGCCTGGTGCGCACGTTCACGGCGCGGGTGTAACGCCCCAGGGGGGCGTAACAAATGCCAAACAGACATAGATAAAGGCGAAAGAGAGAGAGAGAGAGAAAAAAAAGCCATTTTCAAAAGCATAAGTTATGGCAATAAAGGCAAAGAGTGGCTTGAGGGGCGATGACGCCTATTGACTAATTTTCGCAAATAACTTTTGGGGCAGCGCACAACAATAAAGCAAAGCCGACATAAAAATGAACACAAGCCCCACACACACACACACATACACACACACTAAAATACTATTGCCTATGTGTCTTAATAATAATGAGCCAAAATATTTGGTAATAATTTTTTTTTTAAAGCTCTTCAATAAATTGGCTGTTGCAGCTGACAAGCGAAGTTTGCCTGTGGGGGGAAGGAATGTGGTTTTTTTTTATGGAAATAAATGAGTTTTCAGCGACACATGCACAACACATAAAATATTTCAATAAATGTGCGCTTTTTCATTGTTAATTTAACTTTGTAAAAAAAGCTAAGGTTTAATTTTGACAAAAAAATTCTCTGGGATACAACTATAAATCAACCGTATTTCAGTTGACATCTAGAATATGATACTGGTTTTATTTTGGTGGATCGGTTTCAAACACTTTCCACTGCCATAACTCTTTTTAAATGATAACTAATTTTTTTTTTATGTAGAAATGGATTCTCTTCAGTTTTTTACAAGTATGTTGAAACTTATAAATAGAAATTCGAAATAGCCGTTAGAATTGCTGTCAGTTAGATAAAAGTTCTTAATAAATTCAAGGTTTATCTAAGCCAAGCTGCAAGAGCCCCGAAAATAAACTTAAATAAAACACTCGCCCACTTTTTCAATGGGGTTTTCTCTTTTTGTTTTGAAAATTGTTTAGCATGCCAGACACAAACAAAAGAATTTATAACATTGTTGTTGTGTTTGACTGACTGAGGCTGACTTTGAATTTTGACTTTTGTCGTTATTGTTGTTGTTCATTTTGGTTGTTGTCATTGAAGCCAAAACTGAATTTTAATTTTCGGCAAGTGATGAGGTAATTTTATGCACGAATTTTCGAAAGAACACAAAAAGCCCAAAATAAGAATTTATATATCGCTGCGGCTACACAGGTCTGAATGCTAGAATTGCCAAGCTACTATGGATATAGAAGAAGAGCGACAGAGAAGAGGGAGAAAGAACAAGAAATGATTGTAGACTGATAAAAAGAAATGGCCAACAAATAAGTTCGTTATCTTTAGCGATCACAAGGCAATAATTAAATTCGAATGATTAAACAAACGTTCCGCGCATGTAAATATTTTACATTTTTGGCTAATAAAAAATAGACTGGGAAGAAAATTGGCTTATGGCTAATGTATATTGATATATGTAAATCTCCGTTTGCGAGGTTATTGCACGCCTAATCAGCGAACAGACAACTTGTCTATATACGACATATGTGTGTGCAGACACACACACATACACACACATGTACGAGGCACAACTTCTTTTGGTCACGAAGAACTTGAAAACTCAATGGGGAGGCTGTTTATAAATACAACGATCTGCAAAGATATATATATTTTTTTTTTAAATATCTACCTCCTCTCAAATGTTGCTCAGCTGTCGACGACACTCAACACACACATGTGTCTGCCGCATGTCTGCCCCTTATCCCGCTCCCTCCAACACTCCCACGTTTGCCCGACAATCCTTGTGCGTCTGCGCAGTGTGTTGTGTTTATTTTTGGTATGCCTGTAAACAGGATGCTCTCTTCTCGCTCTATATTGTGTACACAGTTGCCGGAGTGTGTTGTGTGTTGTGTTTTTACTTTCATGTTTTATGGCCAGTTCTTCAGTGCTGCTACTGCTGCTGCTGCTGCTGCCTTTTAACGCATTGCCACTAAAAATAGTCGAAATATTTTACAGCATTTTGCAGCTGGGAGTTGTTTGAATGCCCTCCAAATGGTCTTTGTTCCGGCAGTGGAAGTCTTATATTTCTGCTAAGATTGCTCCTCTTTAAAGCATTAGCAAACACAGAGTTCTTAAAACTCCAATTATTGTGGAGTAACTCGTAGTACAGCTAGCCAAGATTTTCTCTCAACTCCGCAGGGGGGAACCATTTTAGCTTAGATGTTTGGGAATACAATATGGCATGTCGTCGTCTGCACTTGGTGTTTAATGACTTTTCCTGTTAAAGCCTAAAGTTATGCCTCGGTTTTGTGTTATGTGTGGGCCTTATTACATACATATGTATATATATATATATATAAATATATATATATATATGTCGGTCTATATGTGTTTCGAAGTCACTTCATAGAGATAACCAAGTTTACGCCGCACCTGTTATCGGCATATGGTAAAGTTTATTGTCACTTTGTTATTTGTTATTGTTGTTGATTTTATTTGTTTGATTTTCACCTCATTTTAGTTATTAATTGATTTTCCACTTTAAATACCACCCTACTATCTACAAAGTGCAAAAGTGTTTTCTTTGCAAAAGCTCGAGTGCCTTTTGGATGACCTCAGCCAGACCCTAAGCACATTGAGACAAGAATGGTTCAAGATAAAAAAATAGGCGTTGCAAAGTTAAATGGCAATTAAGAAACATATTTTGTACTTATGAGATCATCGTTTGTCAACTCCATTTTTGGTCGATGAATTTATGGTTCATACTGTTGAAGTATTTTTCATATTAATTGCATTTCGGCCTATAAATAACTGCAGTTGATTGTTATTGCAAAAATAAAGAACATAATCTATAGGCTAACAAGGTATGTGAGAGTTATATCGATTCGATAGATAAGATAAGATCTTCTCTCTGCATCGTCCAACCTACCGTCAAGCGGTAGTCGTAACACATTTTTGCGTTATCTTTTTTAAGCTTTTAGTACAACAGTCAACTGATAACGCAAAACGAGGAATTCACCATACGCAGAAAAAGCCAGCAAATTAACACGAATATGTTTTTTTTTTTCTTCTGTCGTTTTCTTGATTTTATTAGCCGCTCGCATAGCTTTACCAAATATTTTTAAATTTAGCTTGTTATCTGATAAATCCACGGAAAAAAGCTTTCTTACTTCCAGCAAAAAAAAAATGCCGTGCAGCGCCGCTTCTCCAGTGTTCCAACGACGCGGGCAGTGCGAGCAACTGCGTCCATTCAATCCAAAAGCGAGACAATCGCGATAAAGACGAACTTAAAGTGCACAATTCCATAGAATAGGTTCTGTTTTTACTTTGACTGCAATTTGCAGTCAACATTCAAGTTTGCAGTGTTTGTTATTTTTCGCATTCCAATTTAAAACTTAGCAATGGAATATAACAGTATATTGCGTTCAAATTTTTCACGCAATGAGTATAAACGATATATATCGTTTGAGCGTCAGTCTTTGGGTAGGTTGAACTTGAACTTACTTCCGGTTATAATATATAAATGACACAACATAGACGACCTCCATTTTCAATCCTTTTACCTTATCTCTGCCACGATAAACCACAAAAATGGAACTTCCCCAAATAGGAGCTATCAACATAATGTAGCTTGCACAGTAAATATTCTAGAAATATGTGGCATACTACAAATCCCCGTTATACGATATTTCATAACGTTGTTTTATTGTTGCTTTTCTATTTTTTGTTTTGGCTTAATATTACGTAAGCAGTACAAACTGTCGAATTGATAAAAAAAAAAATAGAAGCAAAAAGTTTTGGTGAACCATCCATTTGGTATATATTAATTGCTGATAACGCGCCCATATTACGGCATAGACCGGAATGTTAAGGTTTTGTTGTTGTCTAGAAGTTGATATCGTCGTTTGTATTCTTCCTAATCTACAGAGCCATCGACTGACTAACTGGCTAACTGACTGTATCACATCACCAAAATAAAGCCACTTACTGATACCTACAAAAATTATGACAAGGCGTTCTTGAAATTAGACATGACATGTAGAAGTTTTAAAAAAAGCTCAAACAAGCAAAGTTATTATTATTATTTTTTGTTGGGAACATAAATTAGATCATCTCTATATAACTAAGGATAAATAATTACCGATGTTGAAGTTTTAGAAAGATATTATTAAAATATTTAAAAATAAGCAAAGTTATTGCCGTTAAAGTAGCATTTGAAAACAATGTATTAAATCTTATATATATAACTGATTTTTATCACAAGTATCACTTATCGTTTAGTATTGTCAACAAGGGCATTACCTGATCAAAATAAATATTAAACATATGATCATGTATATAAATAGACCTTCATATAATTCATATTAATTACTTTGACTTGCGATAAGTGGCAAAATAAAATACACACAAGAAAAAAAAAGTATTACTGTGCTTATCGTGTTAAAAAGGCCAATGGGGGGAAAAAACCCGTCGACTTGAATATCTTTCTTCGTTTTGTAGAGCAGCACCCACTTTAGCGATTGGGGGTTGTTGAAATCAAAACAAAATGCTAAACGTTTAGCACTTTTATGGCTTTGTCCGGCTTTTGCTAATCCATTGTTGGTGTTTTCTTTTCGTATAGCATCACAATATGAGCCCGGTGGCTACTCAACGCAGCAGTCATCATCGTCGTCCACCCGCGGCAACCATACGGCAATGACGCAACGCGATGGCATTATCAAATTCGAGAATGAGCGCATCAAGACGCTGCAGGAGGAGCGTCTACACATCCAAAAGAAGACCTTTACAAAATGGATGAATTCGTTTCTGATCAAGGTAAAGTACCACAAATATATCTATGTAGAAAATAAATATATTGATTCTTACTCATATTGCTTATCGCAATTTGCAGGCCAAAATGGAGGTCGAAGACCTATTCACAGATCTAGCCGATGGCATCAAGCTGCTCAAGTTGCTCGAGATTATATCGTCGGAGAAACTGGGCAAGCCGAATAGCGGACGGATGCGTGTACACAAAATCGAAAATGTCAACAAGAGTCTGGCATTCTTGCACACCAAGGTAAACATCAGTGCGACAGAGACAGATAGATATCGCGAGAGAGAGAGAGAGAGAGAGCGAGGGAGAGGGAGAGAGTTGGCTTAGGCCTACGCATTTGTAGAAAGTGCAAGTCTTGAGGCAGCTGCGCGTAGCCCGTTTGCGTGCTTTGTTTGCCACATGAGTTAAAAGCAAAAAAAAAAAATAAATAAAAAACAGACGGTAGAGTTATAAGTAGCGTCTATATAAAAATTGACACTTTGGATGCAAGACTGCATCTGCCAAGTGCTACATAACACACACACACACATACATACATAAAAAGAGCATATATTTAATTACATTTGCTTTAAATATTTGCATACTTTCTAATGCACGCGCTGCTTATTTGTTCATTTTTTTTTGCTCACTTTTTATTTAGTTATTATTATTATTCGTTTTTTTTTCGCTCTTCGTGTCGGCACATTTTAATTTTTTGTGCACTTTCTTTGCTTGAATTGAATTTAAATTGTGTGTGTGTGTGTGTGTGTGTGCAGGCAGCTAAATGGAATCTATAGATGAAACCCCCCCTCAAAGACATGATCTTCCTTTCCCCTCGCTCTTTCTCTCTCTTGGCCAACTCTGTGTGTCTCTCTCGCTTTCAGCTTAGCGTGCGACATAGTTTCGCTTGTGGTCTAGCTTCTATTGCATTTACGTGTGTGTGTGTGTGTGTGTGTGTGTGTATGTGTGTTTTTCTCTTTAAGCCTAATCTAATTAGAAACAATGGCGTTAAATGCATGTAATTTGTACAAATTGCAACAGCAACAACAGCAACAACAACGACACGCAGTGAAAGTTGTTGATTTTGTTGCATTTTGCTTTTGGGCTTGTCTTTTGGTTACTGCTGCTTTTTATATATATAAATTTATTTTTTTTTTTTTTGATTGGTGACATCGGCATTTATATTGCATCTTAGTTGGTTTCTCAGCTTGAAGAATTTTGAAAGCGAAACAAAAAAAGAGAAAAAAGTAGAGAAAAACACTTAACGCACAGCTGAGCAAGCATTTAGTTAAGGATATTAGCCAATAGACCGTAAAATCGATTGCCACAAATTCTTTCTTTAACTTCACTCATTAATCAACATTTTAAGCTGACTGAAAAGCTTAGTTTTGTATGCGATAAAGATCAGGTCTCGCAACTTATGCTTTCTTCGCCTATTTCCATTTTAACTGTGCCTACCTGTTCACGCCATGACCTACTATAAATTCAAATGAACCTGAGACAAGCAGACAAAGCAACATACACACACACACACACATGCACACACACACACTCACAGCAGGGGGGTCAAACACCTTGCGAGACATTCGCTCTGATAATGCGTGACTTGTTTGGTGGCCCCAAAGCAGAAACAGCAGCTCAAATTCTGTTTGCTTGGTTCAGTTGTAAAAAGCGTAATTCGAAACGGTGCAGCTTAGCGAAACGGTGCAGTGAGACCCTTAGACCCCTCCTCCCCTCCCCGTCCAACCCCTCCCTTCACACGGCATTTATTCCAATTCTAGCATTGTTAAGCACTTGTATTTAATTTCGTTCCCAACAGGTACGCTTGGAGTCCATTGGTGCTGAGGACATTGTCGATGGCAATCCCAGATTGATTTTGGGTCTCATCTGGACCATCATTTTGCGTTTTCAAATTCAGGAAATCGTCATCGATGTTGTAAGTTAAACGATTTATATAATAAGCAACGATTTATTAACGATTTTCATCTATTGCAATTTAGGATGAGGAAAACGAATCCAGTGAGAAACGTTCAGCCAAAGATGCGCTATTGTTGTGGTGTCAGCGTAAGACGCATGGTTATCCGGGCGTTAATATAACCGACTTTACATCATCATGGCGTTCCGGTTTGGGTTTCAATGCACTCATCCATTCGCACCGACCCGATCTGTTCGAATATAGCACCATTGTCAATTCAAAGAATTCCAATTTGGATAATTTGAATCATGCATTCGATACGGCCGCCAACGAATTGGGCATACCAAGGTAAATATATATATATATGGGCGTTACCTATGGGTATGTCTGTAAATCTCTGTTAGAGAAGCAAGGACAAATTCTTTGCTCTAAACTATATCTTGTTAGATAGTTAACCAACTTGTTTTTCTTTCAGTCTGCTCGATGCGGAGGATATCGATTCGGCGCGACCGGATGAGAAATCGATCTTGACCTATGTGGCATCATATTATCACACGTTTGCTCGCATGAAGAACGAACAGAAGAGTGGCAAGCGTATCGCCAATGTGAGTGTAACACACCTTGGATTGGGTGCGGGGCGACAGTCTTGGGTGACAGTCAGCCAGGGTCGGGGGCATTGCATGGTTGCTGCTACTCTGCCCTGGAGCTGTTGCAGCGTAACGAACGCTCCAATCTAGTTAACGCTCTACTTCGCACACGCGATTTGAACCCAATCGATCGGGTTGGGCCTTAGAAAGTTGTCTAACTGCTGCTCTTCCCTTCTTTTGCTTTTGTATCTCTTGTTAATTTTGTTGTTGTTGTTGTTGATAGATTGTGGGCCAGCTTATGGATGCCGATCGCAAGAAGATGCACTATGAGCGCCTGACCACGAATCTGCTCAGTTGGATAAGGCAAAAGACGACGGAGCTGAATCAGCGCGATTTGCCCAACTCACTGGAGGGCATACAGCATGAACTGTTGGCCTTCAAGGAATACCGCACCATTGAGAAACCACCCAAGTAAGTTGATGATCTACAAAAAAAGATGAATCTTTAGCTAATTGCAAATGTTTTCTCTCCTGCAGATATAAGGAGCGCAGCGAAATTGAGGCTTTGTACTTTACAATAAATACGCTGCTCAAGGCACTGAATCAGCCGTCGTATAATCCTCAAGATGGTCAGTTGGTCAATGACATCGAGAAGGCCTGGCAGATACTTGAGTATGCGGAGCACAAGCGCGAAGTCGCCTTGCGTGACGAGCTGCTGCGCCAGGAGAAACTCGAGCAGCTCAACTATAAATTCGAAAAGAAATCTGTGCTGCGCGAGGGCTATCTAAAGGAGATGATTCAGGTGCTCTCCGATCCGCGGTATTTGCGTCAAGTGGATGCCACACTGAAAAAGCACGAAGCCATCTCGGCGGATATATTGGCGCGTGTGGAACGCTTCAACGATCTGACGGCCATGGCCAATGAATTGGAGCGCGAGAACTATCATGGCAAGGAGCGGGTGAAGCGTCGCGAACAGGAGGTCATGGAGAAGTGGCGCAAACTGCTCGAGCTGCTCGAGAATCAGCGACTCAATCTCTCGCAGATGAGCACGCTGATGAATCTATTGCGTGAGATTGCGAGCACAACGGAATCGGTGCAGGAACTGCAGCAACAGTTCGCCTCCGAGGATGTAGGTCCACATCTGCTGGGCGTCGAGGAGCTGTTGCAAGCGCACTCGCTGCAGGAGCTGCAGGTCAACTCGTACGGTGAGACGCTCAAGCGTTTCAATCGCCAGGCGCAGCCCTACAAGAATTCCGAGCATAAGGATGCCGCTGTGCTGGCCCAACGACTCAAACAGCTGGAGGAGGCATATGCCGAACTCTTGAAGCTCTCCGCCCAGCGTCGTGCTCGTCTGGAAGAAGCGCGCAATTTCCATTATTTCATGGAGGATTATGATAACGAGGAGGGCTGGCTGGTGGACAAGCAGCGCATCTGCAAAACGGGCATTACGGCCAAGGATTTGCGTGCAGTGCTCTCGCTGCAGCAAAAGCATAAGGCATTGGAGGATGAGATCAAGTCGCGCAAACCGAAATCCTCGCAGATGTCGGAGGCGGGCAAACGGCTGATTGGTGAACAACATCCGCGTGCCAGCGAAATAAAAAGTCGCATTGATTCCCTTGCAGAGCATTGGCAGGCCCTCGAATCGCTTGTGGAGTTGCGACGCCGCCAATTGGAGGATGCCGCCGAAGCTTATCAGTTCTACACGGACGCCAACGAGGCCGAGTCCTGGCTGAATGAGAAAATGGCCTTAGTCAATTCCCGGGATTATGGCAACGATGAGCCCTCAGCACAGGCGTTGCTACAACGTCATCGCGATCTGCAGGGTGAACTAAATGCCTATTCCGGCGACATACTCAATCTGAATCAGCAGGCCGATAAGCTGATCAAGGCTGGCATTTGCACGCTGGAGTTGACGGCCGCAGAGCCCGAATTGACCGAGTTGGAGCAGGAGGAGTGGGTGAATGAGACGCGTCTGGTGCCCAAGGAGGTGTGGGAGGATGAGTGGGTCGAGAAGCTGGAGCACAAGAAGGTAACCGAAACGAAAATGCTGCCCCATGTGCGCTCCCTGTTCCCCTTCGAAGGTCAGGGCATGAAAATGGAAAAGGGTGAAGTGATGCTGCTTAAGTCGAAGACCAACGATGACTGGTGGTGTGTGCGCAAGGACAATGGCCATGAGGGTTTCGTGCCCGCCAACTATGTGCGCGAAATCGAGGCACGTCCCGTCGCCTGCATTGTGCCCAAGGCGGAGAAAGTGAAGAGTTTGCAGAAGGTGAAGAAGACCATATTGGTGCGACAAGTGGTGCCCGTGAAGCGCATTCGTCCGGCCAGTGTGGATCCCAAGCCGCTCGTGCAGCGTCGCACCTCCAGTCAGAGCATCACCGAGAATGCCGATAGTGTGGAGAAGCGCCAGCAACGCATCAATGCGACGTACGATGAACTGCAGGAGATGGCACAAAAGCGTCATGCTCTGCTCGAGGATTCGATCCATCTGTTTGGCTTCTATCGCGAATGCGATGATTTCGAGAAGTGGATGAAAGAGAAGGAGCGCATGATCAAGACAGACGATGGCGATGGCGTCGACAATGCCAAGCGCAAATTTGAGAAATTCATTACCGATCTGTCGGCCGCCTCGAAGCGTGTCGAAGAGATCGACGGCGCCGTTGACACCTTCCGTCAACAGGGTCACTCGCAGCTGGATAAGATCATTGCGCGTCAGCGTCAAATCCATCAAATCTGGCAGCGTTTGAACAACGCCAAAGCACAGCGTGAGAAGAGCTTGGAGGGTGCCTCCAGTGTGGAGCTCTTCAATCGCACCTGCGACGAGGCCAAGGTCTGGATGAGCGAGAAGATGCTCCAACTGGACACCGCTGTGATTACGCCCGATCTAAAGACAGTTCAGGCCTTGCAGCGACGCCATCAGAATCTGGAGCGCGAACTGGCCCCAGTCGAAGAGAAGGTGAATCGTGTCACCTATCTGGGTAACTCTGTGAAGAACGCTTATCCCGCTGAGCGGGACAATGTCACTGCTCGGCAGCAGGAGGTGCAGGATATGTGGCACCAGGTGCAGCTACGTGGCAGTGAGCTACGTTCACGAATCGAAAGCGAGGTGGGACAACAGATCTTTAATAACAGCGCCAAGACGCTGCTCGCCTGGATTGATTCGGTTAAGGATCAGCTGAATGCCGATGAGTCGGCACGCGATGTGGAAACGGCAAACAATCTGCTCAAGAAACACAATGATCTGGGCGATGACATCAAGGCGCATGACAACGAATTCGTTGAGGTCATCCAGCTGGGCAAACAGCTCTCCGACGGTAAACCCCCAATGGTCCAGCTAATTGAAAGACTCAAGGCCGAACAGGATGCCATCCATCGGGGCTGGAGCGAGAAACAAAAGTGGCTGCTGCAGTGCGTCGAACTGCAAATGTTCAATCGCGAAGCGGACAAAATCGATGCCACCACCAAGAGTCACGAGGCCTTCCTCGAGTACAACAATCTGGGCGTAAGTGAACAGTTGACAAAAAAGAGAAAATTAACCTTGTTTATATCACAATCCTTTGCCTACAGTCCTCGCTGGATGAGGTGGAGGCCATACTGAAGCGACATCTAGACTTTGAGAAGAGCCTCATGGCACAGGACAAGATCCTCAAGAGCTTCTCGGACAATGCGGACAAACTTATTGCCAATGATCACTACGATGCCAAGTAGTAAGTAGCCAGAAAGTAGCCTTCACTGCATGTTAACCTAATCCTTGAAATCTGCATCCGCTTCCAGCATTGGCGAGCGTCGCAAACAGGTGTTGGGCAAGCGCAAGGCTGTCAAGGATCGCGCTTTCGAGCGCAAGCGTCTGCTGCAAGCCTCCAAGGACTATCACAAATTTGCCGCCGAGGCCGATGATCTGAGGGCCTGGCTGCAGGACAAGACCAGAATCGCTGGCGACGAAAGCTATCGCGATCTGAGCAATTTGCCGCGCAAGCTCCAAAAGCACAAGGCCTTTGAGCGTGAGTTGCGCGCCAACGAGGGACAGTTGCGAAATGTGACAAAGGATGGGGAAGCGCTGATTCAGGCCGAGAATCGTGTGCCCGAAGTGGAATCGCTTGTGGCCGATTTGAACCGAAAGTGGAAGGAGTTGCTCACTCTGTCGGAGGACAAGGGACGCAAACTGGAGCAGGCTGCGTCACAGCGCGAACACAATCGCGCCATTGAGGATGCCAAAAAGAAGGTGGACGAACTAGATTCGGCACTCAAGAGCAAGGATGTCGGCAACGATTTGCGCAGCTGCAAGGATCTGATCAACAAGCAGCAACTGCTCGAATCGGAAATAACCATTTGGGATCAGAAGGTAGCCGAACTAGTCTCGACCGGCGATGATATGGCTCACGAGGGTCACTTCAATGCCAAGAACATTGAGGATGAGACCAAGGAGCTGCAGCAACGCTTCAAGGATCTGCGTGATCCAACCCAAATGCGTCGCGACAAACTCGAAGAAAGTTTGAATTTCCATAAGTTTGTGTTCGAATTGGATGCAGAATTCCAATGGATCAATGATCATCTGCCGGCGGCCAAGTCTAATGAGCTTGGCCAGAATCTGCACCAAGCCCAATCGCTGTTCAAAAAACACAAGAAGCTCGAGGCCGAGATCAAGGGTCATCAGCCGATGATCAATAAGGCGCTGCAGGGCGGACAAACGCTGGTGGCCCAACAGCATCCCGAGAGCAAGAATGTGGAGGCGCTGTGCGAGCAACTGGAGCAGGCATGGCAGGATCTTGAGCTGCACTGTGGCGAGCGCACGCGCAAGCTTGAAATGTCTCTGAAGGCACAGCAGTATCTGTTTGATGCCGGCGAGATTGAGTCCTGGTTGGGTGAACGCAACAATGCCCTGCGATCGACCGAATATGGTCGCGATCGCGATTCGGCTGCCAAGTTGCTGACCAAACACAAGACCATTGAGCTGGAATTGGACACATATTCGAGCATTGTCACTGAAATGGGACACACATGCGCCGCCATGGTTGCTGCCCAGCATCCCGACAGCAAAGTTCTGGCCGCCAAGCAGCAGCTCATCGAGAAGATGCTCAAATCGCTGCACAAGTTGGCCTCGCAGCGCCAAATGCGCCTCATGGAGAGCCTCTCGAAGCACGAGTACTTCCTCGAATCGGACGAGGTGGAACAATGGATTAGGGAACAGGAACAGACAGCGTCATCGGAAGACTACGGACAGGACTTTGAGCACTTGCAGTTGCTGGAAAACAAATTCGATGATCTGAAGCATCGCGTTGAGGTCGGCGCCGATCGGGTGGATCAGTGTGAGCTGCTCGCCAAGAAACTCATCGATTCGGAGAGCTCCTATGCCAATGAGGTGGAGAAGAGACAGGAACAACTGAGGTAAGGGCATTTTTATCTAATTAAATTAAATTAATTATTGATTAAATATTTAATTGTTTAAATTAAAATAAATAAATTAATCTTTATCTTCTCTGTTGCAGAACGTCCTGGGACAATCTCCTGAAGTTGCTGAACCAACGCGAACAGAAGTTGCATGCCGCTGGCGAAATTCATCGCTTCCATCTTGATGTGGCCGAGGCACTCTTCCGCATACAGGACAAGAATGCGGCGCTCTCCTCGGAGCTGGGCAAGGATTTGAACTCGGCGTTGGCCTTGCTGCGCAAACACGAAGGCTTCGAGAATGACTTGGTTGCGCTGGAGGCACAGCTACAGGTGCTGGTCGAGGATTCGGTGCGTCTGCAAGCGAAATATCCATCGAATGCCCAGGCCATTGCCCAGCAACAGGATAAGGTGGTGGCTGCGTGGAACGATTTGAAGGAACGTTCGACGGCGCGTGGTGATCGCTTGGCGGCCAGTTCCGATCTGCAAACCTTCCTCACCGATGTCCGTGACATTGTATCTTGGTCGGCGAGTCTGCGTGCCGCTCTCCAAGCCGAGGAGCATGTTAGCGATGCTGCCGGCGCCACAGCCCTGAAGATTCAGCACGTTGCCATCTATGGTGAGATTGAGGCACGTGAGGATAAGTTCCGTTATCTGAATGAGCTGAGCGATTCGATGGTCCAAACAGGACACTATGCGGCCGCCGATGTGGAGGAGAAGTGTGCGGCAATGTTGGATGAGCGGCAGAAGCTGCACGCTGCGTGGAACAAGAAGAAGATTATGCTGGAGCAGAAAATCGATTTGTTCTGCTTCCTGCGCGATGCCAAACAAATCGATAATCTGTCAAGCACCCAACAAGCGGCGCTAAGCAGCTCCGACTTTGGCCAAACCGTTGAGGATGTTCAGAATCAGATCAAGAAACATGATGAATTCGAAAGGGTCATTCAGACGCAGGAGGAGAAGGTTGCCCTGCTGCAGGAGCATGGACGCAAACTGATCGAGCAGCGGCATTACAAAAGCGCCAACATACAAACGATACTACAGGGTGTGCTCGTGCGTCGCCAGAAGGTGAAGGATTTGTGTGCGGTGCGCCGCTACAAATTGGAGGATGCCCTGCTCTATGCCAAGTTTGTGCGCGATTGCGCCGAGGGCGAGTCCTGGATCAACGAGAAGCAAAAGAAACTGGAAGCGGATGCGGCAAGCTATGCGGAGGTTACCAATCTCGACGAGAAGATCAAGAAACTGCAGAAACATCAGGCCTTCCAGGCTGAAGTTGCTGCAAATCAGGGTCGCATCAAGGAGATTCAGGACACTGGCGTCATATTGCTGAGCAAACAACACGAATCCTCGCCAGAAATTAAGCAGGCGATCGAACGTGTACTCGCTGCCTGGCAAGGACTGCTCGCTGAGTTGGATCAGCGCGGACGTGGTCTGGAGGAGGCCCAGGATATACTGGAGTTTAACAATCAGCTGGACAAAATCGAGGCATGGATACGCGACAAAGAGATGATGGTGCAGGCCAGCGACACGGGCCGCGATCTCGAACATTGCAGCGCCCTCATGCGCAAGCTCGACGACGTCGACTCCGATATGCGAGTGGATGATCAGCGGGTCAAGCACATTAATCAGCTGGCCGACAAGCTCATCAATCAGGCCCAACTCCCTGCGGATACGCAGAGCGTGGACAAGCGTCGCCGTGACTTCAATCACAACTGGCGTCAGCTGCAGGGCGCTCTCAATGCATACCGTGCTCTGCTCGGTGGTGCTCACGAGATTCACGTCTTCAATCGGGATGTCGATGATACAGCCGAGCGTATTGCGGAGAAGGCACTGGCCATGAGCTCAGCCGATACGGGTCGCGATCTGGCCGCTGTCGAGGCGCTCATTCGTCGCGAGGAGGCGCTGGAGCGAGACATGTCCGCCGTCAAGCAGAAGATTGATGAGCATGAGACGGCTGCCGAGTTTCTCATACGCAAATATCCGGAGCGTGGTGCTCAGGTCATTGAGCGTAAACTGCAGGAGCTGCACAAATCCTGGGGAAATATCCAGAATCTGTCGATCAAGCGGCAGGCGGTGCTCAACGAAGCGTATCTAACCCACAAGTTTGTGTCGGATGTGCGCGAACTGGAACTGTGGGTCAACGATATGATCAAGAAAATGAATGCCACCCAAGCGCCATCGACGATCAACGATTGCGAAACGCAGCTGGAACTGCACCAGGAACGCAAAGTGGAGATCGAGGGACGAGATCCTGCCTTCGTCACGCTCAAACAGCATGGCGAACAGCTCAGTGGTCAGGCCAAGCAGCCGGAGAGCGTTAAGCAATATCTGCGCGTGCTCGAGGAACTGCATCAGACACTGCACGAGGCATGGAGCGAACGATCCCGCGACCTGACCGAGGCCCATCAGCTCCAGCTGTTCAAGGCTCAGGTGGAACAGGTTGAAATTTGGCTGGCCAACAAGGAGGCGTTCCTCAACAACGACGATCTGGGAGACTCCTACACAGCCGTGGAACGTCTGCTTAAGAAACATGACGCGTTCGAGAAGCTGCTCGATGCGGATCATGTGGATGCATTGCAAAAGTTCGCCAATTGCATCTTAGAGGGTGCACCCAAAGATGCCGATTTAATTAGCGAGAAACTGGCCTATGTGTTGCGCCGAAAACAGAAGCTATTGGATCTGTCGGCGGACCGTAAGAATCGTTTGCTTCAATCGCTGCAGCTGCAGGAGTTCCTGCGCAGCCTCTACGAGATCGATCGCTGGCTGGTGCAGAAACTCCAAGTGGCACTCGATGAGAACTATCGCGAGCCGAGCAATCTGCAAAGCAAGATACAGAAACACACCGCATTCGATGCCGAACTCTTGAGCAACTCACCACGCGTCCAGGCAGTGATCAGCGAGGGCGAACGTCTGATTAAGGGTGAGCACTTTGCCAAGGATGAGATTGCACAGCAGGTGCAGCTGCTCGAGGGCGATTGGCTCAAATTGAAGGCCGCCTCCAAGGCCAAGAAGGAGAAGTTGCAGCAGGCGTACGAGGCGCTTGCCTTTAATCGCAGCGTGGATGAGTTCAACAACTGGATGGACGATGTGGAGTTGCAGCTGTCGAGCGAGGATTATGGCAAGGATCTGGCCACGGTTAGCAATCTGCTGAAGAAACACGAACGTCTTGAAGCAGATGTGGCGCATCACAATGAGCTCGCCGATCAGCTGAAGCTGAAGGATGAGCACTTCTTCCAGCTGGATCATTTCCTCAAACATGATATCCATGGGCGTGCAATGTCCACAATTAAACGCTACAACACGCTCCACGAACCGATTGCCATACGTCGCGATAATCTCGAGGATTCACTGAGTCTGCAGCAGTTCCTGCGTGATGCCGAGGATGAGCTGCAATGGCTGGCCGATAAGCAGTTGATCGCTGGCTCTCAGGATCTGGGCAGCAGTCTCTTGGCCGTTCAGGGTCTGCAAAAGAAACACAATGCACTCGAGGCCGAGCTGACATCGCAGGAGCCCCTAATCCAAGCGCTGCTACAGCGTGGCCAACAAATGATTCGGGACAATCACTTTGCTAGCGAGCAGCTGCAATACAAATCCGAACTGCTGCAGAAACAACTCGTCCAGCTGCGAGATTTGGCTGCCATCCGGCGATTGCGTCTTCTCGACGCCGTGGAGAGTCAGCTGTTCTATGTGGAGGCCAATGAGGCGGATGCCTGGATGCGCGAGAAGCGACCCATTTTGGCTAGTAGCGATTATGGACGCGATGAGATTTCCGTGCAGGTGCATCAAAAGAAACTGGAAGTGCTCCAACGAGAACTGACTTCGTTCAAGCCTTCGATTGACAAGGTCAATAAATTGGCAACTGGTCTAATTGAACGCAATCACTTCGATAGCGCCAATATACAGGAGAAGAATGACGCTGTTGCCCAGCAATATGTGGAACTGTTGCGTCTGGCCAAGGATCGAGAGCAGCGTTTGACGGAGTCGAAGAAACTCTTCGAGTATCTACGCGAAACGGAGGAGCTCCACGAATGGGTCGGCGATCAAATGACCGTTACAGCTAGCGAAGATTATGGCGAGGATGTGGAACATGTGGAGCAATTAATGTTGGCCTTTGAGTCTTTTGTGTCCAACCTGAATGCGAACGAGGCGCGTGTCGAGGCTTGCCTGGAGCGTGGCGATCGTTTGATCCAGGAGAACAATCCGTATCGCAACTCCATCAAGGTCCAACGCGATAAGACGAAGCAGTTGTGGGATGAGCTCAACGAGCTGGTGAATGCTCGTCAAGATGCGCTCGCCGGCGCCAAGCGGGTGCACGTCTATGATCGTGTTGCCGACGAGACCATCTCGCTGATCAACGAGAAGGATGCATCGCTCATTTCCGAGGATTACGGACAGGATCTGGAGAGCATACAAGCGCTGGGACGCAAGCATCAGGTGTTCGAAGGTGAACTGATTGCCATCAAGGAGCAAGTCGACTCGGTGCTCCGGGAAGTCATCACACTTGGTGCTATCTATCCGGATGCCCGTGAACATATCGAGGTGAAGCGCGACGAGACCATCGAAGCGTGGACGGATCTTAACGAGAAGACAAATGCGCGCAAGGGTAAACTAAACCAGGCGGAACAGCTGCAATCCTATTTCGATGAGTATCGCGATCTGATTGCCTGGATCAATGAGATGCTCGCCAAGATTACAGCACCCGAGCTGGCAACAAGTGTGGCCGGTGCTGAACTACTCCTTGCCAGCATCAAAGATCATCATGCCGAGATACGCGCACGTGACGAGACCTTTGCCAATTTCACGGCCAACGGTCAAAAGTTGATCAAGGAGAAGCACTTCCTCGCCCACGAGGTGGAGGATAAGATCAAGGTGCTGCAGTCGCGCCATGAGCTGCTCGAGCACACGCTGCAGCAGCGCAAGGAGATCTATGAACTCAACCTGGACACCCAGCTCTTCCTTAAGGATGCCGAAATACTGGAGCAATGGATCAGTAGTCGAGAACCGTTGCTCAAGGATGCCAAGCTCGGAGATTCGATACCGCAGGTGGAGGATCTGTTGCGCCGTCACGAGGATTTCGAGAAGACTGTCGCAGCGCAAGAGGAGAAATTCCAAGCGATCAAACGCATCACACTGCTCGAGCAGCGTTTCCGCAAACAACTCGAGCACGAAAAGCTGGCCAAGCTCAAGGAGAAAGAGCGCCTCGAGAAGGAGCGCCTCGAGCAGCTCAAGCAAAAGGAGCTGCAGCGCCTGAACGACGAACGTCGTCGTGCCGAGAAGCAACAGGAGCATCGCAACAATGCCGCCGCCCAGGAGAAGACACCCATCTTTTCGACGCCCATGGTGACCACTGGCAACAGCACCAACATCAGTGTTACACCCAGCAGTGCCAGCCAATCGCCAGCCATTTCCCAATCGCATTTGCGTCCAACCTTCCCGGAACAGCAGACGCAGGATGAGCATGCCGCCCTGCAAAAGAGCAGCTCGAGCGGCATGTTCGGTGATCGACTACGTCGCGGCTCCGCCGATGCCAATGTGAAGCGGGCCGAAAGCATGAAGGTGCAGCCCAAGCAAGCCAAGCGAACGCCATCCTTCACCACACGACGTCGTGCACAGTCCTTCCGCAAGAACCAGAAAGGCGAAGGCTTCGACTTGCCACCAGTCGAGATACAGGGCATGCTGGAGCGCAAGCACGGACTGCAATCGGGTGGCAAAAAAGCGCCCGTGCGCTCCTGGAAACAATTCCATACAGTGCTGTGCGGTCAATTGGTGTGCTTCTTCAAGGACGAGAACGATTTCCTGCAACAGAAGACGGCACAGGCGCCGGTCAACATTCTGGGCGCGAAATGCGAACGTGCCGATGACTATACGAAAAAGAAGTACGTGTTCCGCCTGAAATTGCCCGACGGCTCGGAGTTTCTGTTCGAGGCACCCTCACTGGACATCATGAACGATTGGGTACGCAAGCTATCCTTCCACGCTAGTCTGCCGCCAAATCTACAGCTGCTCAGCTACGATGAATCGATGAAGGTGAGTTGGCCACAAATTAAATACCAAAAAGAAAGGCAATTAATCTGAACAAACAATTTAAATTTACAGCAACAGTCAAGCAGCTCACCGGACATTAAGGTGACCAGTGGCATGGAGTCGCCCGTCAGCTCGCGCAATTCCTCGCCAGACTCACAGCGCCGGGCGAGTGTACAAACACCGAGCTCTGCCGAAGCCACGCCACAAATGGCCTTCCTGCGACAAATGCAACAGCAGCAAGAGTATCTGCAGTATCAGCAAACATCCCAGCCCAGCTCACCCACAGCCGGTTCCGATCAGAAGCCACCGATTCCACCGCGAGGTGCGCCGCCCGTTGCCACCACCCGCCAGAGCCAAGAGAATCTGCTTGTGCTGCGCAATCGCCAAAGTTCCAGCAATGGTGTGTAGAATATTTAACTGATCTGTGGATTCTTTTTGCTTATATTATTGTTGTTGCTCGCGCAGATTTAACTGAAGGCCGCCTGCATCAATCGGCGACGTTACCCGCCCAGAATGGAAGTAGCAAAGATGACAGCGTTGTTCTCATGCGCAACAGCGATTCCCGGCAATCCGGTAAGTGTCCCCAACTGTGGCAGTCCATTGTGTAGTCAGCTATATATTTGTGTTTGTTCCACACACACACACACAAAAACACACATACATATACATACGTAAACACATACTTATTTGATCACCCATTTGTAAAAACGTGTACCCCTCCAAAAATCGACTTGTATATTAGATAACCCGCCGCCATTGCCCACAACGATGCCGCCCTTGGGCAGCGCCAGTAGTCATCATCAGAAACAGAAACAACATCAGCAACAACAACAGCTTCCACAACAACAACAACAACATTCACAACAACAGCATCCAAATCAGCATAGTCATCAATCAATGCAAGTGCAGCAACGCATCAATGCGTTCAATGCGGCCGCCAATCAACAGCAACATCAGTCCGACTACCACAACAGCAACATTGTGAGACAGCAACAGCAAAACTTGGCTTCACCACAACGTGTGCCGTCGCTCAACACTGGACGCATCGATTCGACTCGAAATTTCATTGAAATGGAGGCGCATGCGCCGGGCAACATTTACATTCACTGCAGCAGTAAAACCAGCAGCAGCAGCAACAGCAACAACAATAATGGCCACAGCTCTGGCAACAGCAGCAGCAGCAGCAATAATACAACAACAACGACAACACCAACAAAGCGTACTGTTAACTATTCAAGCAGCGGTGCAAGCAGCAATGGCAACGGTAATATCCAACAAAAGGGTACCAACACAACAACAACGACAACAACATCATCATCATCATCGACAACAACAACACATCTGCAACAACAACATGCGACTAGCAGTCGCACGGTTTGGCATTTAACGAGCTCACCAACATCATCAACGAAATCATCATCCGGCTCCGTTGATCATAACAATGCCATCAGTAATCCAAGCTACATGGGTCTACATCTAAATAACAATAACGATGGAATCGGTGGTTAGCACACATTACAACAAACAAACAAACAACAACATAGAATGAACACATTTCCTAACAATTAAGGCTTGCATTTTAGTTTTTACTCTTTCTCTTTTCCATTTAGATTACTGTTTTATCTTTTGGAATTATTTTCTTTTATATGTGTTTATATGTGTTTAGCTCGCAAATCTGTTAACGGTTAATGGTACATAAGTTATTATTCTTTCTCTCTCTCTCTTTTCTTAATAATTTGTGCATGCCTTAATATATACATGTGAAGGTTCAACGGTGAAATCGGTGAAAATAGCGCGACGATCCTATCTGCGCACCAGTTTGCAAAGTATTCCACATATGTTTCTCGCTTTCGCTCTCTTTACCAACTCTAAGCTAAGAATTCGCTCTCTTCGCACGCACACTCACTCTTTCTATATTTTATATTTATGTTTATGCGCTCTCTTTTATGTTATTCTGCATCCGCTTAATCATCATCAGACGCTTTAACATGGGAATTTCACTCAAATACTCACAATCTCTCTCTTTCTCTTTTTCTATGTGTCTGTTACATTTACAGGTTGGGGTAATAGTCGCTTTGAGGGCAATCGCCCCGTTTCGCTGCAGCCGGACTCGATTAGTTTTACGCGAGCGTCGGCGGAGAGTTCCAGTGAGAGCGAAGCCCAGTCGATTTCATCGGTGTCGGGTGTGAAAGGCAGCAAGAGCAAAGAGGAGCGTCGCAGCGGCATGTTCCGCATCTTTGGTCGCAAAGGCGGCGACAAGGAGAAGGAGAAGCGTCGCTCGAGTCAAACGCCGCCACAGTGAAGCAAATTGGAATTTGGCAATTGAAAATTCGTCACGGTTCCATCTTAAAACTTAAACAACAAAATTTCTTGGACAATTGCATTGAACGATTTAACCGTTATGGCGGTGCCAATTGTTTTTGTATTTTTTTATATACATATATAAATAAATAATGTTTAATTCTTTACCTACACACACACACATTGCGAGCAGTGCAAACAAAAATTCGAAACAAAAGCAAAAAAAAATATAATTAATAAAAAGATTTAAGAAACTGTGTCTTCAAGCGCTGAAAAAGTATAAACCATTATTATATTATACAGTCAATGTTTTAATTGCATTATAAAAATGTAACTGTAAGTTTGTTCGTTGTATGATTATGCTTAAATATAATTTTCGTAAAACAAAACATAAACAAAACCAATAAAATGATTATATTATATGTGAAACGTGAAAGTATTTAATATTTTTAAAGATGAAATTTGGTTTTCACCTCTGCTTTCTAAGTGTTACACATAAACTGTGAACAATAGATGGCGCCAGCAACCTAGCTATAATATAAGAATTCAACTTGGTGTTAATTTTTCTTGGCATTTTGTATGCGTTTTATTCATGGCAAGTAAAACTGCACTTAAGACTAAGGATCTATGGGATAATACATATGTATGCATATAAGGTAATGGAAAGGGCCCTTCCACCGATTCGGGGGTACTCGTATCTCTTAATTACAAACGATAAAAACAACAATAGAATTAGTCAGCTACACAAATCCAGGTCTGCAACTACTTCAGCGCTTAACCATATATCGCATGGAGATTGCCATGTGTGGAAGTCGATTTGATTTCCACCAGATTGCCATGCGTCTGCACCGGCTGCTGATAGTAAGCCGCCTGGTGGTAGAGAGTGGGTGAGGCAGGCTCATTCACCTGAATCTGATGATAGTTGGTGATGGGCTCATGCTCGACCACCTCGCGCACCGTCTGGAACGGATGGTTGACCACAATGCGACGCTTGTGGAACGTTTCCTTCTTCGAGGCGGCATCGGTGGGTGCAGCTGTCGCTGAAATGACGCGCTCATTGGGCTGCAGGTGTCGATTGAGGTGGCCGGCTCCGCCATTGAGTGACACATCCACATCCAGATCGGGTTGGGACTGAGTGGGTGTGGCTTGTGTGCTGGACACAACAACGGGCGCAGCTGGTGCCTCAACCAAACGCTGAAATTGCTCCTGCTCCTGTTGATGCTGCCGATAGCGAGAAGATCTGTGATCTTCCTGATCCTCTTGCTGCTGCTGTTGTTGTCGCTTCTCCTGCTGATCACAGTCGGGCTTGAGTGGACTTATCGTCGCAGTGGCCACAATCGACTGATCCCGGTCATCATGATTCGGTATTTGTAGGTGAATTTGTGCCTTTGCTTGCTCTTTTGTCTGCTGTTTGGGTTCCTCCACCAGGCGGCCGGACTCTGCATCAGGATCGTAGCGCATGCGTGAGTAAGGTGCACTATATTCCAGCTCTTCGGCGAGTGGACTACGTTGACGTGACACCGCCGCCTGATTGTAGTAGTTTCCACGTGGTGTGGCAACGGGTCGCATCGCTTGCTTGGCGTACACCACTGTTGGATTATGATGATTGCGCAAATAGGGCTTCACCTCGGCAACATGGGCAGGCAGCTCCTCCTGAATTCGCTGCTCCTTTGGCGGCGGTTGGCGACTGCGACTCAGATAGATGTTATGTTGCGATGGCGGCAAATGGATCTTGTGCTCGTGCTTGATGATTTGTGGCCGTGGCGCAGGGGCTTCCTCAAGACGTGCTGGTTTCGCATCCACATTGCCGGCATTGGCATTGGGCAGAAACTCGCCGGAGAAGTAGTCATCGTTGTTGGCTTGCTGATAGGCCGGCTGGCGAGCGAAGCTGTTGGTGCGTTGATAGCCACGCTGTGTTGGATAGCTTGCCTCACTGCGTCCATAATCATAGTCCTTTTGTTCCGGCTCGACGCGTGTGAGCATCTTGGGTGTCAGATTCTTCTTGTTAAACTGGAACTGATTGCCATTCGAATCGGTGGCAACAACACTAGAGCCCGGGCTGCTGCTGGAACTGGAGCTGGAGCTGAACGTGGGCGACTGACGAATGCCGTCGGTGGCATCGCTTCCCTGCGGGTGTTGCTGCTGCTGCAGCTGTGACTCGACGTACTCATCCTTGGACACCTGATCATAAGTGGGAATAGTGGTCACAGTGGAGCCAACAGTAGTCACCTGTGCCTGCTCCTTGGGTCCATCATAGTTGGGCCTGTACTCATTGCCATTGTTGTTGTAGCTTTGAGTTTGCCCCTGCACATTGATGTTTTTGTTGTTGTTGTTGTTGCTGTTGCTGTTGTGGTAGGCACCAGCGACAGCGGGATGTGGATGACCCAGGGGCAGTAAAGTCTCCCCCTTGGGTATCTTTGCAACCGGATGATCCAGTTCGACAACCAATGTGCCCGCTGGCTTGATCACAACACGTTCCTCAATGTCGTAGAACTCCTTTTGGATGGCCGGATGACGGACCTCGTATTTCTTGGCCTTCAGCGCCGGCTGCACAATCTGGATGGTCTTCGTGACGAGTTGGCGGGGTGGAGATGGCTGCACATAACCATGTTGTGGTGGTGGCAAGTAGCCACCGGATTGATCACCATAATCATCGTAGCCGAAACTCTCCTCTGCGGCTACCTGTGGCGGATACTGATCCTGATAGTCTTGTACGTCGTCATAGCCACTGTAGCCGCCCTGATCATAGCTAGGACGATTATAGCTCTTGCCCGCATCAAAGGCAGGCTCATAGGAGGACTCAAAGCCACCTCCACTGCCGCCTAGCTTGCCATCACTGGGCAATGGAGCAGGGGCCGGAGCAGGAACACTGCCTGAACTGAAGCTGGAGGAGGAGCTGGAACTGGAACCGGAGCTCACAGCGGGTGCAAAGGCAGCTGCTTTCACTGGCTCCTGTTGCGGTTCGTAGATGGGTTTGCTATCCTGTGCCTGCTCCACATTGGCGCTCTGACTTTGGACAGCAGCTGGAGCAGCTACCTGGCGCTCAAACATGCGCAGCTGCTGCGATTTGCCACCACCAATGGACACTACATCATCTCCAGCAATGGAACTAGAGCTCTCACTGTTACTGCTGCTGCTGCTGGACTGCGTATAGCGTTGAGGCGATGGACTGGAGGATTCAAAGACCTGCAAGAAAATATTGATATTGACTTGGAAAAATTCTTAAATCGAAGTCAGTAAATTCCTTACGGTTTCCACGGAGGGTCCATGACTATGATAGGACTGAATGTAGCGCTCGAACTCCTGGTTCTGGCGCAGCTGCTGGTTGCGTTGACGAAACTGGCCATTGTGCGGCGGCTGCTGCACCATCGACGGACGGCGATTGTGCATACGACGACGTGGCTGGCGACCCTGCTGTTGAGCCTGCGAAGATTGTTGCTGATGTTGCTGCTGCTGCTGCTGTTGCTGTTGCGGCATTTGCTGCTGTTGCACCTGTTGCACCTGTTGCGCCTGTTGTACTTGTTGCATCTGCTGCTGCTGTGATCGCTCCTGCAGGCGAGCAAAGCGTGGCTCCTCCTCAACACGAATCGGACCGGCTCTCAGCTCCGCTGGCGCATGTCCATCAATGAAGCTAACATCCGCCGGATTTGTTGCCGGCTGTTGGGCAATCGAAATGTTGACATGTGTCGCCGCATAGCTGCCAGCAACCAGCGCGAGCAGCAACAACACCACCCGACACATCATCATAACACTAGCGGTAGATCCTCCTTTTGGCCGTCTGCTGTTGCGCTATTGTCTATTGTCTGTCCGCTGGAAAGGCAAACGCACCCGCCGAACTCGTCTCGTTGTGTGACAAATAGCGACGCATGCGCCGCATATTTATACGCGTTGGGGGATCGCTCCGATCACGAATGGAGCGATTCGCCAGTGTAACAGAACAGGGTCAATGTCGGCGCGGCTAAAACACCCTGTTTAGGGAGGAGATGCTGCTTGGCCCAGTTCTACAATTAAAGGCATGCGGCCAGATGATGCACAAACGTCAACAGAAATTTGTTAACACTTTGTGGCACGCGCATTTTCAATTGCCCAAAATCAATAAGAATCTCGCCGCTGCTAGCCAGCCGTAATTGGCCAAGTGCAACATATTCGCCTAATTGTCGGAAGGTCAACTGAACCATACGCTGCGTATGAGTGATGTTCACTAAACAACTATTTACAATTTGAACTTGAAATTGCCGATCGCGTTCGATTTTTCTAAACGAGGAACGTTGAACTGTCGATTTGGAATTTGAGTTTTGCTTTTGTTGCGGTCAAACAAAAATTGTTTCTGATATCAGCAGCAGTCAGGCAAAATTGCGCAAACGAAGTTGGTGTAGAATTCGCAAACTACTTTTTACGTATGTAAAGCAAGAGATACTTTTTTAAAAAAAAAAAAGGTTAATAGTTACCAGCAATAAACATTTGGCCAACCAAGTCTTGAATGACCAAAATACAAATGTGCTTCGAAGGTGCTTTTGTTCGACAATAGATAATAGATAATAGATTGCTTTTTATCTCAACTTTAACTTAAATGCTTGTAACACAAGTGCAGTAACCAATTAAATAGATACACAAAAAGACAATCTAATTTTATTTTTATTTTGTGAGCTGCATGCGTAAAGAAATGCGTATTGTCTGAACTTGAATGAAATTACTTAAGGGGCAATCCGGTTTTAATGTGTTGTACTATGCATACTAAAAGGTAAAAAAAAGAGGTAAAAAATGCAGAAAAGGGCTGATTTATATTATTATATTATATATATATATATATTTATTTTATATAAGTCTGGCAAAGCTGAAAAACTTTTAGCCAGGCATCTGAATGTAGATTAAGAAAATTAAATAACAATAATTTGAATTCAGCGTAAATTTCTATGTAAATACTTTAAAATCTAATTTTCTAAATGCATTTTTATATTTCGGAAACGCCTACTTAAATGACAGCCAAGTGACAGGCAATATACTAAAAATAGGAGGTAATGAAACACTCAAAGCATACAGACAAGTGCCTAAATTAAGCTGGCTGCTAACCAAACTTGGCACTAGCAACAGCATCTGGGCCAATAATATGCAGCAAGGAGCAAGGGGTAAGGAGCAGGGAGTTAGCTGAAATCGGGCACACGTGGGTGCTGTATGTGTTGCATACATAAATAACAATTGGAGGAACGACGTAGATAGCACCTAGGAGCCGGGACAATAATAAAAATAAAGCTGAATACAAATAGACAGACTGAGACTGAGACTGAGACAACGCTGATATTTAAATCAGCTGCACGCAGGTGAGGTGGACGTGGGTGGTGCAGGCGTCTGGTGCCTGTTTACTATGCTTGCCACACCTGATTAAAATCTATTGGCACCAAACTAGAGCACGCTAACAAGAACACTCAGCCCTCTGCCGTCTGCCCTCTGTCGTCCACCAATAATGAAACTCAATTACGCGTGCCGATTAGTCCAAGGAGTCCGAGGACCAAGACAAACAATAAACCAGCTGCAGAGTCGCCGGCGCAGCTGCCAGCTACACGTGTTAACGTTATATTTCTATTTGCTTGAGTTTCAGCTTGTGTACAGGTCGTACACAATATATAAATATATATATATATATATTTTATTATTATTAACGCGCACAGCCCCCATCATTGTCCTCTATTGGCAAGGACATGCGCAAACAACACCCCGCCTACCCGCACCGACACACGGCCGCCAATCCCACACCCAGAAACGAGAGCATCTCATCTCTGTATAAATAAGACTCCACATTGAGCACTGAGCCTCAGTTGCTGGACCGTGTTGCTCGCGTGCCCTTCTTAGTCCCAGCTGCTCCTATTAGTGGCTGCGGTTGAAGTTAATTCCGAAATTACAAACTGTTGCGAAAATCCAGCAGCAGCAGCAGCAGCAGCAGGAGCAGAAAAAGCCTCCAATTACCAGCCAGGAAGTTGATATTGTTTGCACGTGTTTACAAATTGCCGGTGTGTAATTCGAGAACGGTGTTGGAGTATAATTGAACCTAAACCAGGTGAGACGCACATTTTATTTTATTCGCTTTAAGTAGCCAGTTCCCAATTAATAAAGCTATTGAAATTAAATCTGATTATTTACGCATTGTTGTTCAACACGAGATAGGATTTATTATAAGCAAATTTAGTGCTGTAAATCAAACTGTAAATTGGCATATCATATTATTATAACATATATATTGGAGTTAACAAATAACTTAAATATTTAACAGAAAGTAAGTTGATACTGTAAAAAGGTGTTTAAAGTGATAATGTGTTTAATTTAATAATACACAAAGTGAAGTTAATTCATCTACTTAAGTCATTCACAAATTTGTTTTGATCAGTAGTCAAATTCACCACACAATCGAAGAGTGTACAAAATGACCATTAGAATTTTATATAGCCAGTTGTCAAAAAGGAGAATAAACTTATTTTACAACACTGCAACTTGAAAGTGCATTTGAGCAATGCTACCAGAGTTGCAACCTTGCAACATTTGTAACAAATGAGAGGGAAAAGAACTAAAAAAGAAAAAAAATACAAATAAATAACACCCACAACGCAAACGAAATAAAATAGAGTGTACAAAAAAAACTGGTTCCAAAATAGTGGTTAAAAAAAGCACAAACGCAAGCAAAACCCACCCCTAAGTGGTGATATGTGCGCTGGCAGACGACAGCTTTTCTAAGGGTTCGCAGTGAACATTCAGTTGAACAGTAAACTTCGAAGCGGACGGTTCTCGGTTTGCAGTCGCAGTCGCGTTTCTATATTTCTCCAACCATTTTTAGAAAACTTCTCACACACTCGCACACCCGATACCATCGACAATAGGAGACCAACCAACAGAGCCGACAGCAGACAGAGCTCCCCTTAACATTCGCAACTGAGTCGTGTGTGTTTAAGTGTGTGTGTGCGTGTGTGTGTGTTTAGCTTGTGTGTCGCTTGTTTGTGTGTGTTTTTCTTGTTTTCCACAAACGAATATAAGACGAGTGCTGAAAGTGCAAAGGCCCAAAGCAAAGCAAGATGGCCGAAAATTGCACAAAATGCAAGAAATTAATCAACTCGAAGGATGCACTTATCATATGCAATTCGGATGACTGCCTAAAGAAGTTCCACCGGACATGCTGTAACATTGACGATGCCATGTACGATATGATACAGAAGAATCCAATGATATCATTTAACTGTGATGAGTGCCGCACTCAAACGCCGAAAGCCCTTTGCTCCAAACTGCAGACCATCGAGGAGAAGGTAAACAAGGTGTGCAATGGGGTTAATCAGATCCAGGGACGGATGTACCAACAGTATTTCCAATTTGGCAACCAGCCCATCGTCAGCAATCTCGATGGGAAAAAGCACCCGCAACAAAACAATCTCATCGTTGTCGGCAACAATTGCAATTCGGATCGATTGCACGTCGTATGCGACTACGGCCGCTGGGTGCAGGTGGGCAAATTTGCGACAAATACCAGCGAGGATGACATTATCGAGCATTTAGCCGAGGAGCTAAAGATCAACAAGAATCTGGTGAAGTGCACCAAACTGGTGAAGAACGATGCCAACTTATCGCAGTTATCATATTGCAAATTCAAGATATCCATACCGGACTATCGCTTCAATGAGCTGTTCAACGAGGCGATTTGGCCAAGTGGTGTTATGGTTAGCCCTTTCACTCCTCGCTCTCAGCTGAATCAGAATCGCATATAGAACGAGAGAGCCACGGAGAGAGCGCGCCTGCGCCTCATCGCCAAGGAGGGGGGTGCATTGCATTGGGCGAGAGACAGAGAGAGAGGGCGCTCTGGAGCTGGGGGAGGGTATGAGGGTTGCTTGCCGGTCGGTCAGCGACAATAGCGACAACCTCTAGACGAGATGACAGAAGAAAAACAAAATCAACAACAACAACAACAACAAAAAAACAAGAACAACAACAACACATAGTTTTTTCATTCGATAATGTTTTTTAGCCGTCGCCGTCACTTCTTGGAAGGTGTACGTTGTGTGTGGTTGGTTAGAGACGGCGGCGGGGGCTGGATCACAAATTGTATGCAAATTTTTTGACTTTGACAACTCGAAAACTTTGTCTAAAACTTTCAAAGCTTACTCATTATTAAGAGCATGAATTACAGCTAAATACAAAAGTACTTATCGAATTAACTTTGAAAATGCATTTTAAAATGTTTAAGCGTTGCGTAAAGTATCAAAAACCCAAAAAGAAAATATAATAATTTTAAAAGCAAAAAAAAGTAATATACTTAAATGTGAAACAAAGTCAAATATTAGTCATTTATGCATAACTGTCGTATTTAAATTAAACAAAACGAAAGACAACTATTAAATCACACAGTCAGTAAATATTTAAACCAAAAACCAAATAAAATAATATACATATTTAAACTATTTAAGCAAGGCACTAATTAATCCTTTGTTTTATAAGTTCTTTCATCAAAATTTCCTTCTTTTTTTCTTTTGTATTTTTTTTATTATTATTGAACCAACTGATGAGTATATTTTTTAATTTGAGAACTTTCCAAAATTTGAAATCAATTAAATTTAAAACCAAAGCATTAGCTTTATTACAACTTACAAGTATATTCAGAATTATTGTATTCATATGCGTAGTTTGAGGCATTTTCAAAGCTTGTTCTCAAAAATTTCTAGAAATTTTGCGAACCCAATGAAATGAACAATGGCAAATTGTAAAATTTATTCAAAACAAATTTATATTCTGTATTCGAAACTATATATTAAACACACAAAACAAAACCAAAATTTAAATACAAATACACACACAATGTGAGAATCCAAAAATATTTAGAAACCAGTTCAACACAATTTACCAACAAGAAAATCAAGAGTTGAGGTTTGCTATTTCATAAAACGCAGCTGGGCTAATTTGTTGCAATAAACTCAACTCAAGAATATATAGAGATGTAATAATAAAAATAATATATATTTCGTAATTGATGTATATTTTGTACGCGAAACCAGTTTCGCTAAAAAAAAAAAAACACAGGAACACACACAGCAATAGGATGGATGAAATGATCGCTTGCTGCCTCAAATGAAGAGTTTTGCTAATGAACATTTTGGCTGGGTGGGTTCGTTTGAGGTGTGCATCTTAAGCATTATAAAAGACAGCAAACGTAGATTTCTATTTTCGCAAGATTGAGTCAGCAACGACAAAATCAAAAAATAAAATTAAAAAAAAAAAACCATATATTATATATTTAGTATACAACAATATGCATGCATGTATTTATGTCAACTTTTCCAATAAATTCTACAAAAAAAAAACCACAAAATTTATATCTAAATCGAGTTTATTATTGTTGATGCTGAGGTGAGAGGGTAACTGTATAGAAGATAATAGCTTAAGAAATAAGTTGATCAGTTGAAATACTTTAATATTGAACCGTAGTTTTTATTCACAGTTATTAAGCAGATTTTGCTTTAAGCCCAACATCAGAATTATGACCAACTCGAAACGTAAGCAGCCCACAAAGCCGACATCATCAAATGTGGCAACAGAAAATAAATCGACAAATGCCGATGATGTTTCGGTCATGGCCAAAAACGATGCAGCTGCTCCAGAGCAGGCAACCCAAACTTCTCAGTTCTTTAGAGTGTGTTTTGGCCATGAGCGGGAGAACTTTGACAGCTTGAGGAATTTTACAAGATGGCTAAGCCGGCCTGTGGATGGTGCCGCTTTGGGTGTCTTTCGGATGCTGTTTGGTGCCGCAATGCTGATCGATATAGCCGAGGAGCGGGGCGGTGGACAGCTGGATGTGCGCTTTGGTGAGCCGCAACATTGCCACTTTCCACTGTTCAATCAAATTGATGCTATGGATTATCCAATGATGGGCTGCTTGTATCTGGGCATGTGGCTGGGCGCTTTGGGCATTATGTTTGGGTATCGCTTTCGTAGCAGCTGCCTCATTTTTGTGACGGGTTACTGGTACATCTTTCTGCTGGACAAGCCGGCGTGGAATAATCACAGCTATCTATTTGGACTCGTTGGCACATTGCTAATCTTCACCCAGGCACACAACTATTGGTTGGTAATAATGCTAACAATGCCAGAATTGAAATACTTAAATCTTTGGTCTTGCAGCTCCGTGGACAGTTGGTTGAATCCGGAGCTGAGGCAGCCGGTGCCGTATTGGAATTACTTTCTCATCAAGTTTCAGTTCTTTGTGCTCTACATGTACGCCGGTTTGAAGAAGTTCTCATTGGAGTGGCTCTCCGGCTATGCTATGTCCACATTGAGCCAACATTGGGTTTTTGCGCCATTCCGACAGCTGCTGGACGAGAACCTTATCGATTTGCTGATTATCCATTGGTTCACGGCCATTTTCGATCTCTCCATTGCATTCTTCATGACGTGCGAGAAGACTCGTCTGCTGGTGACACCATTCATGATAAGCTTTCATTTGATGAACTCGCGACTGTTTACCATAGGTGAGTTGAACCCAAAAGGAAAAGGATAAATTACCTTTGAGTAGAGTCTGATATCTTTTCTCTGCCGTTCCATTGCTTCTTTAGGCATGTTCCCCTGGGTCTGTCTGGCAGAGGTGCCACTCTTCTTCAGCTTTGACTGGCCACGACGCGTATGTCAACTGCTCAAAAGATGCCCAGTTGTCAAAGAAAATAAAGCAACAATCAATTGTCCAACTGGACTCAAGGCTCAGCTGCGCAGCTGCATCATAATCATCTATTGCATGTTGCAGCTTTTTCTGCCCTACTCGCACTTCATCACCAAGGGCTACAATAACTGGACGAATGGCCTGTATGGCTACTCCTGGGACATGATGGTGCACTCATACGATACGGTGCTGACCTCCATCAAGGTGATAGACAATGACAACCAGCAGGTGCATCATCTGAATCCCTATGCCTTCACCGAATACGATCGCTGGACAAAGTATGCCGACATGGCTGTCCAATATGCCAATTGCATTAAGAGGAACATACGTGACGATAGGATCAAAAATCCGGTCAGCAGTCCTGTAAAGAGCAACAACATTTCCATTTACTTTGATATTTGGTGCGCCATGAATGGACGATTCCAACAGCGCACCTTTGATCCGCGCGTGGATCTGTTGAAGGCGCCCTGGTCGCCATTTAAGCAGACACCCTGGTCGCTTCCATTGCTCAACGAACTCAACCATATGCGTCCAAAACTCAAAACGATTGCAGATGAGGTGCTCGCATGGAACAACTACTCGGACGTTGTTTTTGTTGCTGATTTCCCCGGGCTGACGCTGAGCAACTTCATTGCTCCGGCGCTGTTTAACTGCTCCCTGACGATACTCGAGGGTAATGTGCGCTACAGAAATGACAACGAGAAGGAGTCATATTTCCTAACAGCCGGCAAAAGCATCAGTCTGGCGAGCAATATGACACACTTTGTAACCACCATTGGTCAGAAGCCTGCCTCCTATTTGTACACCTACGTGAACAGAACTATGTTGGAGCAGGATATTGTGATTGATGATGAGGCTCAGCCAATGGAACTGCGCCCTCTGTTGCCATTGTGGAATGAGTTCAAGCAACGCATTACAAACTACCAGCAGTTCCTTAAGCATCTGGCTAATTGTCTACTATATTTGCTATACGATGTACCCATACCGATTTCCATACGAGAGAGAGACTAAGAATGATGCGGTTGAGATTAATTTCTGCCTGCTAACCAAAGTATTTTCTGTCACATATTGTGTGGGTGATAAAACTGATAATAAATGTTTAATGTTATAACTCTAAGCTAAAGACTCTGAAATTCCTAAAAGTTTATAATTTAAGATCCACCCAATGAAATCAATATGATTATCTAATATACACATATATGAATAACTGTATTTACAAACTGGACACAATATTACCTTCAGCCAAATTAATTACAAAATCTCCGCAATGGAGCCTCAACTGCAAATTTTGTTGGCTTTGTCAAATAGTAAAGCGCATTAATAAAACTTAGAAGAGCACTTGACCAACGTTGCCCAATCCTTGACTACAGAGCATTCGACTCTGCATGCTGATGACTGGGTTCAAACTGATTGGTCTGCGTCTCCCACAGGCGGGCATAAAGTCCCTTTTGTTGCAGCAATTGCATATGTGTGCCACGCTCTCCAACGCGTCCATTCTCCAGCACTAGAATCTCATCAGCTTCCTTGACTGTGGAAAGTCGGTGGGCAATACAAATGCTGGTCCGGCCATTAGTGGCGCGCGAAAGAGCCTTCAAAATGTTCTGTAAATTTCATTGATTAGCTTGCGAATTTAATTATGGTATTATGATGCAACTTACATGTTCTGTAATGGAATCTAGACTGCTGGTGGCCTCGTCAAAGATTAGAATGGGCGAGTTCTTTAGTATGGCACGAGCAATCGCCACACGCTGCTTCTCTCCGCCGGAGAGCTTTAGGCCACGTTCACCTACCTGCGTTCTGTATTGATTGGGCCAGCTCATTATCGATTCATGTAGATCGGCCATGCGTGCCGCGTTTTCGACATCCTCGTGCGATTTGCCCAGGTTGCCATAGTGTATATTGTGCTCGATGGTGTTGTGGAACAGCACAGAGTCCTGTGGCACCACAGCAATGCATTTGCGTAGACTGTCCAGCTCAACGCCGTTAATGTCCTGGCCTCCGATCAGAATACGACCAGAATTTGGCTCGAAGAAACGAAAGAGCAAACGCACCATAGATGACTTGCCCGATCCAGAGCCACCAACAATGGCAACATTCTTGCCAGCCGGTATGGTGAATGAGAGGTCCCTGAAAATAGCCTTACCCGGCTCATACTCAAAGTTCACATTTTGAAACTCAATCGATGAGTTGCTATTGTCCACAAAGATGGGTTGCGCATTGGGCGCCGTTTGAATCCTGCTATCCACATTCATAAGCGTAAACATGGCCTGCATGTCTAGCAGAGCCTGACGCACCTCACGATACACACTGCCCAGAAAGCCCAGTGGTATGGACAGCTGGAATAGCAATCCATTGACCATCACTAAATCGCCGACAGTCATGTTGCCCTGCGATATCTCTTTGGCTGCCAGCACCATAATCAAGCTCAGAGCACTGCTGAATATCGCGTTCTGTCCGAAATTAAGCATCGCTAGACTGGTGCTGGTTTTCAAACTGGCCGTCTCGTACTTTTTCAGCACCTCGTTATAGCATCCAGCTTCGTATTTTTCGTTATTGAAATACTTCACCGTTTCGTAGTTAATCAGCGAATCGACCGCTTTATTGCCCGCCTCGTTCTCCGCCTGATTCATGTATACCCGGAAGCGTGTTCGCCACTGCGTCACACTTAATGTATACAAGGCATACACACCCACACAGCCCATACTGACGCCGGCGAACGCCAGTCCGTATTTCAAGCCCAATACGCTGGAGACCAGCGTCAGCTCAAAAATTGTCGGTACTATATTGAACACCATGGCTGAGAGCACAAAATTAATGCCTCGCGATCCCCGATCAATTGTCTTGGACAAAGCACCCGTCTGCTTGTTCAGATGAAACGCCAAGTCCAGATTGTGCAGATGGAGAAACACATTAGTCGCAATCTTGCGTATGGAATGATGAGCCACCTTGGCGAAAACCGCATTGCGCAGCTCATTGAAACCGGCGGCACTAGCTCGAGCAATGCCATCTGTAAAAGAAACAGTGTCATCAAATGGTGTCTCTATTTTCTATTGAAGTACTCACATCCCAATAACATTGCCGTTGCTGTGGATAGCACTACATCCGGCGCTGTATCCATGTTCAGTGACGTCATTGAGTCCACAGCACCTTTGAATAGAAATGGCACACACACTGTCAGCAGCTTTGAGCCAGCAAGCAGACCAAGCGAAATGGCCACGCTGTGAATGGATAGTTAAGCTTAGCTTTCAAGAATTTTGTAAATTACTTACCGTTTGCGCACCAGCGGATCCTCCTTGGGCCAAATGTATGCCATCATGGCACGCATCATATCCTTAGAGGTGACTTCCGGTGCGTCCAGTTTGCCCAACGTTGAGGCACCATCGTTGCCGCCGCTGCCTATATGAACGTGACAATTTCGTGATTGTTGCTGTTGTGTCGGCAGTCGTTTTTGTTGTTGTTGATTTAGCACTGGAACCGCATTGAATTGACTTTAATGCAGCTTAATCAAAGCTGGCGCCAACACAACAAACGAACAGGCAAACAAACTAGTAATTTTTAGACATTTTCAAATTACAAAAAGTGACTCAGTTAACAACAACAAAAACAAAAGTAATTTGTTAGTCATATTTCAAACTTAAAATGCAATAAAAACTTCATTAATAAAAAGCTAAGCGCCTTGTCGCAGTTTTTGGTAACACTTTCTGGTAAACACACCTTTTGACTAAGAACACCTACCTTTTGCCTTCTTGGCAAAGACGCCCCCAAGCAGTTTGCTGCCCGGTGTGGGCGTAAATGGTGTTATCCTTTTGGGCTTAACATCATCGGAGCTGGCCAACGTGGCATATAGCTGCAAGACAAACAAAATATATATTTACAACAAATAACAAACCGATTATTATTAAAAACAAATTTGTACTTTATTGCATTGTTTGTATTTTAATTATTATTAGATGCGCAATGTGTTGACTCAAAGTCTTGCAGATAGCGTAGGCACTCCAAGAGGTATCCATGTGCCACCGTGGCACTTTCCGTGAGCTGTGGCAGCTTCTCCAGTGCGGCCACAAATTTTTCATATTCGTTGATTTTGTGTGTCAGTAAATAGCACAACTCCGGCTGTACATCGTCGAATTGGCTGACATCGCCAAAGGCAACCTGATTGAGCAGATTGGGAAAATGTGCACTCTGCTTAAAGATGAGATGAAGCACAACGCGCAGATTATGCGAGCAGCCATCGATGCTGTGCACAAACATTTGATCCATAAGATTGTGCTCCCTGATGAACTTGAAGATGTTGCTATGATAACTCTGTGCAGCCAACTCCTTATTATGTGCGATGAGCTGCTGAATGTCCAGCAGCGAGAACTCAAAATAATCATGCGCATTGCGCTTCAAGTAAAAACCGTACTCGGTGAGTAATTTTAGATTGGGTAAAGGTCCATAGCTGATGAACAGTTGCTCATATGGTTTAAGTTTAGGCGCTGTCAGAGATTCGAGTGTTAGCACATAATCCTGACCTTTGGTGCTGGCCAGCAGCTGCAGGTCAGCTGTGGTTTGCACCGTGTCCGAGTGATTAAATAAATCCAGAAAGGGAGCCAGTGCCAGGTTGGTTGTTCCGCTTAGCAAGTCCTGAAAATGACTGCGTCCTGGATGCAGCTGACGAGCGTTTACATAAACACTGCGACTGTTTACAGCAAAGTAGGCGCACCGATAATCGGCCAGTGTCCAAATCTCCTCGCAGTAGCGCTGACCACAGCACTGGCAATGCTGTGTGCCCACCAGGGACTTCAGCACCTGATAGCAATCGCGTATCTGACGATTCTGTGCCACTGTGCGCTCCAGTAATGCCTCCGGCAAACATTGCAGCTCGGACATTGCACAGAAATATGGGGTTGTATAGCTGCGGGGCAGACTATCCAAGTAGGCAGCGAATTGGGATTCTTGTCTAGCGTCATGCAGATGTTGCAGATGGAGTAAATAGCAGGCAATGAGCGCTTGAAACGTAATGCGTGAGTCCTTGTCGAATCGATCCGGGTCAAAGAGCGCCTTAAACTCTTTATCCGATTCAAGGGTGGCGATGCTTATTAAACAACCGGCGGGCAGGCGTATCAGCTCGTCCCCAGCTCGAAAACATTGTGTTTTGGAGCACAGGCCACGACCGGTTTGTGGGAAACTCAATGCAGAGAGTTGAGTTTCATTGCGCCATCCCAGCGAATTAAGTTGTTTGTAGAGCACGTGTAGGGTATCTAATTGCGAATCAGCTGCTGGGCGACGAAGACGCCGGCGTTGGCGTTGTGTGCGTCCCATTTTCGTGTATGTGTGTGCTGTTTTGGCGCCCGTTTAATGCCTTGAGGTGAGTTTTGCTTGCTGCAACGAAAGAAGCAGCGTTAAATCTAAAATACAACTCCGAAAACAAACTCAACTCAGCTCTAAAAAAAAGGGGCCAAAACAACACACACGCATATTGTTGCCTGACCTCTTTGTTTTTGTTTATTATAGTAAGTATTTAGGCACATGGTATGCAACTAATCTTCGCTGCTTTTGTGCTAATCATTCAATAAACTTATGAAATCATAATCTGTGCAACTTTATCTGCCTGAGAGTGGCCTTGAAGTCTCGAATTTTTACTTACCACACGCGATTGGCCTCGGATATCAAGTGGATTTTGGCATTTAATGTGGAAAGTGTAGGAAAGTGTCTTCTTTTTACTGCACAATTTTCTTAGTTGTAATAGTCCGGCCATACTTTATGCAAAAACAAATACTAAATTCTAATTCGCTGGTAGGGACTGCAATAATTATCGATACATCGCATCCGAGTATACGATTTTGGTGGGCTGAAGTTTCAGTGTGACCAGAACTGCAAATTAAGACACTACAACATTTTGTCAGCTGTTGGCGCTGCATAGTGAATGGCATAAGATTTATTTATTCTAGAAAAGACCGAACATAGCCAAAATGTTTGGTTTATTAAGTTCAGGTAGATTGGTGAGTACTACTATATAACTTGTATTTAATGCATATGTAATGGAATTAACTACTTTTAATATAGCCTCAGACCGATTTTGTTGCGGTAGATGAGAACAAACTGCTGATAAACGTACCCGACATTGAGTCAGTCAATTACGTTGTTGTCTTTTTAACTGGAATCTCGCCTCTTCCACTGGGCACAGCAGCTGCGATATACTTCAGTTGGCCCGATGCAAATGCGGCGCCCACCTGGCAGTTTATGGGCCACATCAATAACAACAAACCGTCGGCAATATTTAAAATAGCGCAGCTCAAAAAAGGTCACGAATTGGTCGCACATGGCAATGAAATGATTTTTGGCGCCCAGGAAATTTCACATATAGCACAAATAGGCATTTCCATTGAGCCTGAGCTAACGGTGGCTCAACAAACCCCAGCAGTTGTAAGTCCTCATTTCGATATTATACCAATTATCAATAGTAATCACACCTACCTTCCTTACAGTGTAGCGCCAATGATAATAAACAATTCGGACAGCGCATGTTGGAGAACTTCTTCAATTACGCTTCGAGTTTTTGTGTCAATGTGCCTGAAATTCCACCCGCATCAACTGAAACATTTGTGCCTTTCTCTGTGGTGCAAAATTGGTATACGAATTTTCAGCGGCGCATGGAACAGAATCCAAATTATTGGAAACAGTGTTGAGCGACTTATTAATTGTATTATTAAGCTGAAAGTGTTTTGCAATATGCACAGAGATGTTGATAGATTTAAAAAAAATGCATTTTTATTAAATTATTTCAAATATAAGCAACAGAGGTTTTTTTATAAACAAACTACTCGATACTATAATATAATAAGCACTATTTTTCTAAAGGATCGTCTGGTGCTTCTTTGGTTTTCTTAACTGGTGAATTTTTATCTTCTCTGTGCTTTTTAGCTGGAGATGGATATTTCAAATGTTTGATTGCTACATTTACCGCTTTTGCTGCTTGTTTTGGTTTAGCGTCCTCTGTTGGCGCTTTTTGTTTGCGATCTCTTCGAGATGCTTTTTTAGGTTCTTTTGCTGTTGGTTTTTCTAATATTGGAGCTGCCTTCTTTGCGGCTTGCTGAGACTTGGCCTTTGCCAAGCTTTGCAGGGTCTTCTGCTTTGCATCATTTTGCTTCTCATCCTTAATGGCCTTTAGTCGCGCCTTATTAGCGTCTGTGAGTTTGCCGAAAACACTGGTCATGTACTCATTGTATTCGTGATAATGCTGTAGTTTATTGCCAGTGGCTGATGCCGAATTTGGTAATCGTCCACGATAAACAACGCATCGTCTGTAAATTGCAAGCAGGTTAACATTATTAAATAGTGATCAAACGTGATATATAAATTGTGGTCGCTATTATTTGAGTCGCAACCGGCAGAATTTGGCAATGTGGCATTCAAACACTCCTGCGCCTATATAGATAAATAAATAAATTGTTTGATATAGCCGCATATGTATTGTGAACTTCTTATATACATTGATATAATGGTATATTCGTAAAATGGGATCGTAGCGCTGCTTGGCACGAGCGACTTTTTTAAAATTTGCTCTGTGAACAGCTTTCTTTTCTATTTTTCCTTCTTTTTTGTGGTTTGCTAAAAAGCAATTTGGCAAGCTGACACATATATCTAGTCTATTTAGTCGAGCGTGCATACTATATAAAAATAAACATATATTATAGTTGCAGACACAATGAATCTTACTTAGAGCAACAGAGCGCTACAAATATTTTGAGTTTGTAAACATAAACAAAGTATCCTTAATTCATTGAGCAATATGCAACAAGAAGATTATTTGAAAGAATTCTTTAAATGATGCAAAAGATAAAGATATATTAGATTTCCTGCAGCGTATTCAGAGTTCGTGTTCGATAACAAAACAAACCAAATTAATTGGCAAATTTGTATGTAGAGAGATGTGCATTGATTTAACATTTTGTAAATGCATTTGTTACTACAACAGCAACAAGGAGACTTTTGTTGTACTATTTTCTTGTTGCAGAAAGGTGCCCCGTTTTGCCAGTTCGGGTTGCAACGTGCTGTTGTATGCAGCAACAATTAGCAGCGCGTGTTTGAAACAGAATAAATAAATAAAATAGGTCAACTACAGAGCAAAAGCAATCAAAATAGCAACGCGCGGGCGTTGTCATTCAATGTGGATTGCAAATCAGGGCAGAAGAATCGACCACAAATCTCGCTGTCAGCAGCTAATAATAATAAATTTAATTCGGAATATTTTACTGACGCCATCAGAAAACATATTTGTGAGTCAGCCATGTTGTCAACAACAACAAACCCGAGTGGCTTTTTTTCGCTGCCGGAAATGCCACTTAATGAGCAACGATTTCCGCTGCGTCAATCACAGAGGACGCTTTGGTGTTACTCAAAACAAATGCAGCAAAAAGGCGTGCAGCAACTTCTTCCGTTGGATCGCCAGCAACATGTGAAAATTGAATTGGATGGTAAATTCCCGTTGCTGCAAGCAAAGTGTGAAAATCTCTTACGAAGATATCCCATGCATCAGCAGATTTCTACTGATGTACTTAGCAATAACAACCCAATGTTAGATCCACAAGCAGCATCTCGATTTCCCGAGCAAATGATTCAAATATCGTTGCCACAAAGATTTCCTCTAAGTTGCCAATTCCCCATGCGGAATTTCAACAATTCTGTTCAATCAATAAGCCAGCGGGGAAGCAGCCCAACACACCTGACGAAATCAAAATCTGCGACACTCAAGCAATTTCCCACAATTAAAAAAGAATTTGTCATGTTTAGCGATAATCCGCGGCAAACCTGTAGGAATCAGCATAGAAATGGACAAGAAAGTGAGGCAACGGATGTGGTACGCAAACAAGCAACAACACAAGCAACTGTGACGCACAGGAGCCACAATATGAGCACTAATATAGACGTGAGTCTGTATATGGATGTGAACGTAGATATTGACGAAGTTTTCGATGATGATGATGATGATGATGTACATAAGTCAATGGCATTTGATAATGAACTTAATGATCGTGAGCAAACATTAAACTTGAACGTGGAACCAGCTGAAGGCGTTGTTGGCGTGCAAAAGGAAATCGAGCATCAACCGGCGGAAAATTTTAATGACGCCTTTGGGTGGCGACACGAGCACAACAACAACAACAACGAAGGCAACGACGACGTGGGTACTGCCAAAAATAAACGCGAAATATGCGAGCAAAGCAAATTAGAGACGACGGCGACTTTTCATAATGAGCTAAATATGACTAAAGAGCAGCAACAGCAACAACAGCAACAGCAGCAGTCAATATGCTTAGCCAGTGAGCAGGAAAGTCAAACAATAGACGAGCGAACAACAAATGCCTCCAATCGACAATCATCAGACGAGCGCGAATCGTCGACAGAGCAAGTGGATGGTCAAGAGCAAAAGTGGCATCTCAAAACGAACGTAACCCAAACCGAAAACGAGGAAGCGTCGCCGTCGTCGAATATAGAATACTTAAAGTGTGCGGTTCGCGCGTTGCTAGACGAAAGCTCGAGCAGTGTTCCTTACCTTGTCGTAGATCTCGATTTGATTGATCTATTGGGTGAGCTGGTGCAATTGATTGCCACGCCCACAAGCACGGGTAATATTTGGAGCGTACCATTGGTGGAGGAGCAGGTGGTGGTCGATGAATGTGCGGACATGACGGTGACGAAAGTGAGTGACGATAGTGAAGCAACAACAGCCGTCGTTGTTGACGTTTATAGCGAGCATATTGAGCAGCAGCCAGCTGAACTGGATGATAACAACAACAACAACAATAACATCAGTAGTAGCAACGACAACAACAACACCGACATGAAATACGAAATGCTAAAGAGCACAACACGCTTGCCAGAAACGCAACCGAGTCGTTTATCAAGCACAGGAGCAGCAGCAACAACAGCACCCTTGACAACTGCAACAGTTGCTCCCGTCCCAGCGCTGATAACACGTATACGTGATGTAACCACGCCGACGTCATCCACATCCGTGCGTCCACTCCTTGGCGAACTGAAACAGAGCTCCTCAAGTCGTGATGCAATCTCGATTGATGTGGAATCCTTGTTGCCACAGCGTACCCTTCTGCGACGTCAGCGACGCATGCGCTCCCAGGAGTCGGCAGAGGAGAAGCCAGAGGATGTCATTGAACGTCTGAACAAGTTAAAAGCGCGCATTTCGGGTGCGCTGAGCGAAGTCAAGGGTGTACTAAAACAGTACAGCACAGAGAGTGAAGCGGAGGCGGCCGGAGAGAAATGGATGGGACCAACAACGTCAGCTTCTGCGTCAGCGTCAGCATCAGCTACTTCGCCAGCTTCAGCATCAGCTTATTCGTCAGCTTCAGCATCTGCTTCAGCGTCAGTTTCTGCATCAGATCCTGTATCAGCTCCAGAGGTAAAGACGGAAACGGAGGCGGAGAAGCAAGCTGTCGAATTTCGATTTGTTAGGAAAGTTCGTAGGCGTAGCTACTTCGATGAGACGGAAGAGGAGAAGGAAAAGGTGCAGGAGACAAAGGATGCTGCAAACCTGTCCTCTGAGTTGCCGACCAAGGTCAAAGAAGACCAGAAGCAATCTGCTGAATCAATTACAAAAAGTGGTCTTAATGAGGATTCAAAACATGCAAAAGATGCAGAACAGCAAACTAAAATCAATGAAGAAGACAACAAGCCAAATGAACTTGCTGCAGACAGCTGCAAAGTCTACGAGGATCAGAAAATATCTAAAGAAGAAGTAACTCAGAGCAAAGTGATTGAGGATGTAAAAGCACCCATTGAAATTACTGCAGTCGGAAAGGCCAATGAAAAGCAGGTGAAACCGACTGAAGCTGCTAAGCCATCAAAAGTCATTGAAGATCAGAAAAAATCAATAGAAGTTGAGTTGCCAAGCCAAGTCAATGTGGAGCAGAAAAAATCAATAGAAAAGAGCAAAGTCACTGAACAGGAGCTAGCAACAGAGCAACCTCAGGAGGAACAGGAGCAATCCCCAAAACTAAAACTTAAAACTATAGAAAAACCTAAAGTCCAAGCCAAAATTGAATTTCTAGCCAAGGTGCAAAGCGAACTCAAATCAAAGCCCAAGCCAAAAGAGTCTAATGAGTCAAAAGATCAAAAAGAGCCAAAAGAGCCAAATGAGCCAAAAGAGTCAAATGAGCCAAAAGAAGCAACAGCAGGCAAAGAGCTGCCCAAAACGACAGCAACTCCACCAACAGCTACAGGAGCTAATGCGGCTGCAACTCTGATAGCAACCACTGAACAACCACATCCCGTGGAGGCAATGGAAGCAACACCATTAGCAGCTGCATTGCCCAAAGAGTCAGCCACGCAGCCAGATGCGACAGCAGAACCAACTAAGGCGACTAAAAAGAAAGTCATTGTGAAAGTGAAAAATTCGCGACGTGCATCGATTGCCGCTGTAGAGCCATCGAAGATTAAGGCTGAGCCGGTGCAGAGTGATGCACTGGCACAAAGGCGACCCTCCGATTCCGAGGCGATTGTCAAACGCAAGAAGAAGCTAAAATTAACGAGCAGCAGCAACGTTTCCGGTAGCAATGAGGGGCAACAATTGCAAGAACAACAACTGAAGCAAGAACAAGAGGCGACAACGATAAATGAACAAGTTGTAACTGCAAAGGTCAACAACAAATCGACCCCTGCCAAAAGCGTATCAGCAAAACCACCAACAATTGCCAAAAACGCAATGCAGGCAGTTGCAGCGCCAGCAGCAGCAGCAGCAGCAGCAGCGGCAACTGCACCGACCACAGCAACAACAATATCAAGCGAAGCGACAACAGCAATTGTGCCAACGGCGCCAAAACAATTGCCAATCGATGTTGTGATTGCCAATCAAGCAGCAGCCAGCGAGCCGAGCAGACGCGCCAGCCTGAAACTAGCTGAATTGGTGGGTGAAACGGTGCTGGTGGTGCCAGCAGCAGCAACAGCAGCAGCAGCAGCAACAGCAGCAACAGCAGCAACAACTGCAACAACAATCACAGCGAGCTCACAGGACATTAACACAAACTCAAGTGCAGCGGCAACAATCGTCAGTTCATTAAGCCAGTCCAAAGAACCCATTAATCAGAAAGTAATTAACCCGCCACAACAAAAATCCGAACAACAGGTGGTTGTTGCCGTTGACATTGAAGTCGCCCCCGTTGTAGCGACGACAACATCGACGACGACACAAATAGCAGCGACATTGAGCGAAGTCTCACACGAAAAGTCATCGCCACAACAACAACAACAACTACAAGAACAACTACAACAGCAACAACAACAGCTGCATCCACAACAACAAGAAGCGCAAGTAGCTACAAAAGACAACGCACAGGCGCAACAAAATAACAGTCTAATTGCCATGCCGGAGCTGAAAGTACTTGCGGGTCCTGTGCAGCCCGTTAAAATTGAGACGGTTGAGCAGCCGCACGATGAATCCGATTTGGTCGTGGCCAAAAAGAAGTCACCACATTTGAAGAAACTAGTGCGTAAGACCTCCATAGACAAGGGCAAGGAGAAGGTGGGTGACGCCATCAAACTAAGCAGCATACTCAAGGATAAAAATAAAATCGCCAGTCAAGCGGACAGAATCAATAAGTTAACGCCACCCAAAAAACAAGCGAAGTCAACAACAAAGGAGCAGGCAGAGGCAACCGTTGAGCAGGAGCATCAGCAGGAAAATGCCCAAGTTTCCGAAACGCAACTCGAGCTGGAACTTGAGCAGCAACCGGTAACGGAGCCGGAACCAGAGCCAAAACCCAAGAAACCGCGACAAATCAAAAAGAAAGTTATAATAAAACGACAGAAGCGAAAACTTTCAATTGGCGATACATTCTTTATACAGCAGGAGCCCGAGGAGCCCAAGGTGCCCGAAATTGAGACAATAGAGAAAGCCATTGCCTATGTAACAGATGATGAGGATGATGTGGAGCCGGAACCGGCGACGGAGCCATCGAAACCCCTAAAATCCTGCATGCATGTGCGTGAATATAAGATCGGAGATTTGGTGCTCTATGCGGAACGTTATCGAAAAACCCAAGTGCGCTGGAAACGTGGACGAGTCTTGGAGCGTATTACCAGCATTTCGTATAAGCTGGAGATTGAGGGCAAGGAAGTGCCGGCCCACATCAGCTATATTAAAAAGTACACCGGACGCAAGGTGAAATTCGTTGGCAAAGAGTACCTGGATATCGAATACGAACAGGTTGTGGAGGAAGAGCGTCGAGCGCGCAGCTATAGCATATGGAATATGGTCTAAATGGGAAGCAGCACTAACCTAATCCTACGTAATGTTGTAATTTGTGTGTGTTCCCTGCAAATTATGATCGTCGACCTCTCCTTTTGAGTGGAATTGAGAAATTTCGCAATGGAATTTTTTGAGGATCTCAAGTATGACATTCAGTTAATTGTATAGCTAGTTTTATATGTACGATATAAACCTGTAAATATCTGTGTAGTATAGCTTATCCTAATGTTAACGTCTTAGATTTATATGTATTATATGTGTACGTAAATTATTCCAAAGATTTCAACTCGTTGGAAAATCAACAATCAAAAAAGCAACAAGTGCAAATTGAATGTGGGTCAAAATAGCAACGAATTTGTTATAAAATTTCACGTCGCCTTTCGTTTTAAATGTTTAGTTTACATTTTAAGAAATTGCCGAAAAAAAAATATATATATGAGATTTTTAATAAAGAAAACCAAAATATTTCAACTATGCACATTTCGGATTATTTACATCATCAGTTTTGCGATAATCAGCAACAACAACGGCAAGAATTCAAAAATTCAATTACTCATAAACATTTTTATTAGTTTGTTTATTTAAAAGCTGTGCGCTTCATTTTTCGCGTTGCGGCATTCTCGACTTTTATTTATAGATCGGTATATATATTTATATATACGATACTATTGAAAAATGAATGAATAAAATCAGAATATGTTTGAGGTTTATACAAAACAGCAGAACTCTGACCTGTTCCCATTCTGGATTATTATTTTAGCGCCAATTCGCTCGACAGGATCGTCTTCTTACAAATAGTTGTCGGTTATATGGCTATGCACGGCTCAGCTATATCTTTATACACATAACGTGCCAACAACAAAAATGCGTGTCATTAATAAAAATTTGGCGTAAGGCACGCAAAAAAAAAAAAAACAAAACAAAAACCATAAAATTTGCAAAAATAAAAACAGCGACAGATGAAAAAACAGAAGAGCTAAACATTTTTGCCTTCATTTCTCGGACTCGAGCATTTCTCATAATTGATGGCCAAGGCGTTTGGCACTTTCTGCCAGAGAAATCCCTCAAAAATTATTATTACCTTGCCTTTCGTACAAGAGCACAGAACAACAAAGGCATTTCTACATGAAAATATATAGTATATATATATATATATAATTCTTATGTGACAAAAACACATATGTCGGTTTGTATATATGTGGCACTTATTGTATATGACAACTTAATGTGTGTGTGTGTGTGATCTAGCAAATATGCTACATTCCTGGGATTTAACAGCGCGTCTTTGTGTGCTGGGTTTTTCATTCAATTTTTCGTGGCTGGCGACGCCCGTCGCGACCCGATTAATAATATATACTTTATGTATTTAATGCATTAATAAATTGCAACAAGAGACATAAGCAATTTCATGCTGATTGAGTAACATATCTAAAGATAAAGAGGTAAATAGTGTGGGAAATCCCTCAAATATTAGTCCTAAAAATTATTAAATATTAAGCAAAATGAGACATGAAAATTAATTATGTTTCTGTATCAGATAAAAAAAAATGAATGTTTGCATTTGCAATTTGCACACAACAAATACACAAAGTTAAGATTGAGTAGAGGAAATGTTGAAAACGTATACAAAGTAAGATTGAATATAGGCATTTTTTTTTCAAAAATGTAGAGATGTTGAGCTACACCACGAGTAGGAATTTTTGTAGACCTTCAAATGTTTAGGGAAAAGAAACTTTTGTGGCACTTCTGAGAGCATAACATATTTCCATAAATCAGCGCACAAATCTAGCGAACCACTTGCCGACTATTAGCAGGACCATCGCATATATATCGCTACATTAAATTTAATGTAGTTTTTGTGCGAGCAACATTCAAAACATGTCTACACAAAGAGAACTGGCAACGGCAAATCGCTAAATTCAATATAAAAACCGGGCAACTACAAGATCAATTTGGGATTTTTGTGGATGTGCGCGGATGGGGTTGAGAGATAGCGGGGTATTTTTTAGTATCAAACGCCGACTAAAAACTGTGCCAAGTTCCTTGCGCTAGTTTCATCCGACAGCGACATGGACATTCACATTCACATGCACATTCACATCCAAATCAACATTCACAGCTGCATCGACATCGAATGTCTCGCAATTTGTTTCAAAGTGCAGATCTGCGACAGCGAGGCCAGGCTAATTACTAACAACGCAAAATCCACAGAGCAAATTGAAAAGAATTATTGGAGCCTTCAAGTTGCGAACATGCTGCAATTTATCGCCATCAGGGCATATTCACCCAGCTGGGTAACTCAGCTAAAAATTGAGGGAAATAACGAGAAATCACACGATGTGCCTGAACTTTGGGAAGGCCACGTCAAATACGAATACATAAACAAAATTTCGAGAGAGCTATCGCTAGAAAAATGCTAGATAAAACCAGACATCAATTTGACGTAAAATATTATCGTGTGTTTACACAATGCGCGTATTTTCGATAAATCTAATGGGAGGAGATCAGCCTTCAAATGTTTATCTTTTCTTTTTTTTTTGTATACCCTGTAAACACAAAATGGCCAAGACGAGTATTTTAATATTTGCGTTGGGTTTGTAACAATTTTATGGAATGCGCATCGCGTTATCGAAAAACGTTTTAAATAAAATTGTTTTAATTTGGAAAAAGTTATTGCAAAGGAAAATTGTGGATTTTGAATTTGTGCGGTGGAAAAATTGGAATGAGTGTAATGCGAATTATTTGACAAAATTTGTTACATGGTTTTTTTAAATTCTAATCAATTTTGACTAGGCGATTGTACTTTAAATGTAGTATTATACTAACGATAAAACCAACATTAAAAAACATTGGTTTTTTTTTAAATTGAAAACATTTTTCATAAGTAAAATTAATTTTAAGCGAAAATCACAATTACCAACAGCCACAGTCAGACTACAGGGTATACACTTGGTATTACTTGATTTACTGATCGTAATTCTTTTTGGGGGCGACGGACGGATGCTTGGCACACGTTTTGGTTTTTGACGCGTTCGAAAATCGATTTAAGTGGAAAATCGGCTAGTGGTGCTCTGTGGTGTCAACGAAGACACCAATGAGGACGCCCGACCGATATGGCGTCATGCCCGATGGCCGACGACAGACGCCAAACGCCTGACGCCATTTTGAATCATTGCAATCGATCGTCACCGAAAACGCGAGAAGCGCGACGTCGATGGACACTTTGAAGGCGCGTCGTGTCGCATCCCACCTGAATCATTATCGCTGCAGTTGTATCGGTGTGTGGCGGCAGCAGCCCAAGGTCTGATTGGGCACCTTGGCATTTAGAGAAGCGTTTCTCTTTATCAACAAATACACAAAGTGTAGCAAAAATAGTTGCCAACTTTTAAATACCGAAACAGGCATGAAATATGAGCTGAGTAGATATATAAAAAATGTGGCTTACTTTTCATTATCGATATTAAGGAGCGTTGAGTCGAAGCGTGGCTGAACATAGGGCCAACCACCCTGATTCTTGTGCTCCTCCTGCAGCCAAATCAGCTCAGCTTTTTTATATTTTTCAATCTCCTTGACAACAATATCATAAGGGAACGGGCAGAGCTGCAGGGAAATCAGCGAAATATGAAATTATAATGGCACTTGAAATGCACTTGAGATTTACCTGTTCCAGCCTTGCTATGGCGATGGTTTCTTCCTGCTCGTGATCTTCACGCTCCCTGACCAGATCGTAATAGACTTTTCCAGAGCAGAAAATGAGCTTCTCCACACAATCGGGACTCGCCGCTGCCTTACCCATTTCGGGAATGCAACGCTGGAACGAGCTGCACTCGTCAAAGTCCTTGAAGGGACTCCTTGCCATTGGATGACGGAGCAGAGATTTGGGAGTGAAATTGATGAGGGGCTTACGAAAACCGAGGGCCACCTGACGCCGCAGCGCATGGAAGAGATTCGCAGGCGTCGTCACATTCGTCACAAACCAATTAACTTCCAACAGTTGGCGGGCAACAAAGTGAGGATCGCCCAGATCGGGAAACCAGTCTTGATCATCGTCGCTGAGCTGTAGAAAGCGCTCAATGCGACCGGAGGAATGTTCGGGACCCATGCCCTCCATGCCATGTGGCAGAAAGAGAACAAAACCAGATTGACGCACCCATTTCGTTTCACCGCTGGCCAAAAAAGTGTCTATAATTGGCTGAGCTGTATTGGCAAAGTCACCAAATTGCGCCTCCCAAATGACCAGCGTATGGGGATTGGCCATCGAAAAGCCCATATCGAAACCCATTACGGCACACTCCGAAAGGGAACTGTTGCACACGAAATACTCCGCCTGATCAGGATACAAAAACTGTAGCGAATTGTAGCTCTTCCGATCCTCGGTCTGATGATGCAGCACATGATGGCGATGCGAGAAGGTGCCACGTTCCACATCCTGCCCGGACAGACGCACATGTATGCCATCCTTAACTAGTGTACCGATAGCTAATGCCTCGCCCAACGACCAATCTGCCACACACTCCTCCATCATCTTTTTTCGCATTTTCAAAATACGCAAAATACCCCTGCAAATATCGAAATGAAAATCAAGCTGATGGATTATAAAATACTATAGGATATAACTCACTTGTGCACCACGAACTTTTGTTCTAGGGGCGGCGGTGAGGAGAACACGTCGGCAATGTGTTGGATTACCTTGAGATTAACACCAGTTGGACACATCTTTAGGCGATCCCGACCCTGAAAGAAGGCAAACCACGGCGAATCCAACCAGTGTGAATTCTGCAAAAAGAGAGAAAGCATTAGAAATTGGTTGGAGACTAGCTACAAGTGTGCACCTTCAATGTTTTGATCTTCTTGGACTCCTCAAAGGCCTCATTACAGATCTTTTCATACTTGCTGACCATTGCAGTATAGTCCTCCATCTTGATGATACCAGCATTGATCAGTCGGTCGGCATACTTGGCCGTGCAGGGCTTCATCTTACGGATGCGCTGATACATTAGGGGCTGCGTGAACATTGGCTCATCGGCCTCATTGTGGCCGTTGCGACGATAGCCGACAATATCAATGACAACATCCTTGTGGAATTTCGCTCGCCATTTGGCAGCAACGCGAGCACAATGAACACACGCCTCAGGATCATCGGCATTGACATGGAAAATGGGTACATTAAGGACACGAGCGACATCCGTACAATAGCGCGAGGAGCGGGAGAAACGTGGATCTGTGGTGAAGCCCACCTGGTTGTTGACCACCACGTGAATGGAACCATGCGTGGTGTAAGCAGGTAGATCTGACAAATGAATGGACTCGTAGACAACGCCCTGGCCACAAAAGGAAGCATCTCCATGTATCATAATCGGCAGCACTTTGTTGCCCTGGTAATCGCCACGATGGTACATTTCGGCACGTGCCTTACCCAACACCACCGGATTGACAAATTCCAGATGCGATGGATTTGCCACAACGGTGATTCGAACGTTTTTGTTATTGAAACGATTAAGTCGATCACTGAACACACCCAGATGATATTTCACATCTCCGGAACCCCAATCAGTGGCCTGAAGGCCATGGAACTGAGAGAGTATATCCTTGATCGGCTTGTGGCATATATTGGCCAGAACATTTAGACGTCCACGATGAGCCATCCCAACGTAGACAGACTCAACGCCCGACTGTACTGAGTTATCGATAATTTCCTTTAAGACTGGTATCATTATATCACAGCCTTCCAATCCAAAGCGTTTCTCCGAGCTGAACTTTTTCGCCAGAAAGTTCTCGAAACCGGTGGAGCTTGTGAGTCGCTCCAGAATCAGCTTCTTCTCATCGGGTGTGAAGCTTATAGAACCAGGCTTCTCAAAGTTCTCACGTATCCAGTTGCTCTTGTAGAACGACGTGATCATCATGTATTCCACACCAATATGACCACAATAAACCCGCTCCAAACGTTCCAAAATTTCTCTAAAGCAGATATGAAATTTCTAGGATGTTTTTGATTTTTTCTTAAGGATTACTTACTTAAGCGGAAGGAATTGCTCATTGCCTCCAATTAATGTGGATATTGGAAGCTTGAACAGAGCATTTAAGTCATCTGCAAGAGAATCAGCTGGTAAAACGAACAGCTTTCACATAATATATATCTTACTGAAGTTATAGGAATAATGCTGCCGCAGCACAGCTCGAGTTGCCTGTAATTTGCGGTCATCCATGGATAGATAATGACCCGTTGGACCCACAATCCCCAACGGATCCAGATCAGCAGCGAGATGGCCACGGGTTTGATAAGCTCGTATTATGGCCTGCACAGTTAAATGATCATCTATATATTTCCAATCTGCATTGGGAGCAGCTGTTGCAGGTCCAGCGGTGGCTGAGACGTTCCGCGATGAGTTCGCCGTAGGCTTCGATTCCTTCTTTTTGGGCTTAGCCAAATAGGATAAGTCACGTGACTTCCCCTTAAAGTACGCATCCCAGGACTAAGGAATGCTCAACATTGAAATATGCCTATTAGTTCCAACTACAGTATTACCTCATCAACTGAGCTGGGATTCTTCCACCACTTGGAGTACAATCTGTCGATGTAAACGGCGTTGCTCCCATTTGCCACGCTGTCGGAATAAGCTCCTGGTCTCGTTTGACCTGAAAATATAGTGGCGGCAACTTGCAAGCTCCGACGGTTTATATTATGGCACTTGTATTCATATCTCAGACTCTTGGAAAATATGACATGTCCTAATTTGGTATTGCTAAGACTCATGGTGTTTTCCGCAAAATAAAAGAAATATATTTCGAATTTTGAAAACTGAATAAATTTTGAAACTAATTACTGTTAACCATTTTACTTTATTCACTCTGGAGAATTTTATTTGTCAAGTTATTCATGACATGCCAATTTCTGAAAATATTTATCAAACAGTGGGCAAAAAATATTAAAATTATCTGGAATGTCAAATTTATGTTCCTTGCTTGCTATTTTTTTTTTTCATTTTTGTGGCTTTTTCCTTGGCTTTTTATTTTCCAAAAGACTTTCATTACTCCCTGTTTTAAATTCCATGGATTTTCCCAAGTTTTTCTTCTCTATAAGCATCAGCTGTTTTTTTATATAGTCTCGTCTGGTGGAAAAGGGTTCCTTTTCCAAAGCTATCCTCACCTTTTTCATAACCTCGAGATGTTCAGGCTTAGTTTTATTGAATGTGCGCTTGTTTTTCTTATTGGATGGTCGTATTTTTGGCTTAGATATGTGCGGTATCAATTTATCAGGGGAATCTATGGATATAGAGTTTTCTTCTTTTTGCGGACTTAAAATTATATGTCCTAGCACGTAATCTGATCCTTGCAGTGGCGGTGTTCGAATTACATGATCAGCTGTCGATTTCTTAATATCATTTGTTTTGTTAAAATGCTACTAAAATAAAGTTGCCATGACTGAGAAAAAAAACGTTATTAGAATTTTTTAAGCAACTTTTAATACAACTTTCATACCTTATGTACTGAACTAGGATCATGAATCCTTTTTGAGAAAATATGTTCCAAGTATTTCGCACCAGCATCGCTGACAAAACTATTGTTATAGCCTTTTTGCTTGGAACAATTAAAGTTATTTAATTTTGTGAATTTTTTTTCATTTCTCGTGCTTCCACCACTTTTTTTTTAATTTGTGGCCCCGAATGTAAGAATAATGATGCAATTTTAAATGTGCTACCAGCAGACATAGCTTTTTAGGATTTACATTAGCAATTAAGTTCCAAAGAAAATTAAAATAAATTAAAAAGTAAATATAATTGAATAGGAGCCTACTACTTGTAGATGTTGCAAGATATGCACAACATTCAATTTCCACAGTATTTTGTATATATCAAAAGCTGGTCACACTGCTGACTGACTGCCAATGAACCGGGCGTAGTTGCCCAACACTTATAAATCACCACAGCTGGGAAACGCAAGAAGAAATTCACGCCAAGAAACAAATATACATTTTTGTTTATTATTGAAAACAAAGCACAATCTGGACGAAATTGAGCCAAGCCATGAATCAATTTCACACGCCCTCCTTCGGCGACGAAGTCTTCGAGATGAATGAAACGCCCCTGGAGCAGACGACTCAACAACAACAAAATGCTGTAAGTGAAAGAAGAGATCTCCAGCAAGGAGCGAGTAGCTGCTCCAAATCAAGATGAGTGCCAGGTCAGATATGCCAATGTGGCCGTCGAGTTGTGTTAATTCATGTTATTTTTTACCGGCTCGATTTAAATGATTTCCTGTAGCATTTGCTTAATAAAACCATTTTATATTGCATCGGGAGCTGGTAAAAAAAAAAACAAAGAAAAACGTTTGCTGCCAACAACAAAACTTGAACTAAAATGAATATGTGTATCTAAGTTAATGAATGGGTTACGCCAACTGGATATCAGTTGATAATTGTTTTATAATGGTCTATTTGGAATCGCTCAGGTGAAGCTTCACCACTGTCATTTGCTGCGTGCGTGCCTGTTTCTGTGTATGAGTTTCTGAGTTTGTGTATATAGCCCCAGATGATGGCATCAGTAAACGCATGAGGGTTATCGATACAAACCAACAACAATCAGCTAAAAGCCATCACTTGCTTATCAACAAGCACATGCACACAGACATACACACACATACAGACAGACAAGCCAGGCAGAAACAAACAAACAAACACACACATACAGGTTGAGACTGCCGCTGAGTGGTGCTCTGGCCAGAGCCATATGCGCCTCCGTAGCCAGCAGCAAGCAATACGTGTGCGTTATGCACAAAAAAGCACATGTACAAACAAACATACGCATACCACTGTCTAATGTTAAAGCTGACGGTGCGAATAATTCAGTTTGCTGCTGAATTGATTTGAATTTCGAATTTCAATTGACAAACGCGCATCTAAGATGAAGAAGTTACTAGTGAGCCTCTTTTTACATAAACAAAAAAAGAATTTAAATTTATAACTTTCCCTGTCTGTTTTTTTTTGCAGTCACGTCGCATCAGTCGACTCAGCAGTTTCGAACATTCCACGCTGGGTGACGATGAGAATGGCCACATGGAGCAGCACTACGAAACAAACAACGCATTCAGCAACATTAACAGTCACAATCTATTGTCAACAACAGCACAGCAACAGCAGCTGTTACCACAACAGTCTCAGCAACAACAACAGCAGACGCAGGCTCCATCTAAACCTTTAGCTCCCTATGCGCTCTTCTTTCGTGACACAATGACGGCAATTAAGCAACAGAACCCCGCTTGTACGCTGGAGCAAATCACAGCGATAGCGCACAACATGTGGGAATCAATCGATGAGAAGCAGAAAAACGTCTACGATCAGAGGCATGAGCTGGAGAAGCGCGAATATATGCGACAAATGCGCGATTATCAGCGTTATCAGCAATTAGGCGAAACAGGGCCAGCAATAACAACAGGAACAACATACGAACAGTCGTCGCCACTAACCGAGGAAGAGACGCCAGCAATTGCTGCTGTTGTTGCCGACGCAGAGCCCGTTAACAGCGGCGGAACAGAAACGGCAACAACGCCGCCGCCAACAGAACAAATCCAATTGTTAACAGAAGCAGCAGCTGTACAGAAATGTACGCGAGATCAATGCAATAAGCCGGCTATAATAAATCCTGATTGGGAGGACGAGTATTGCAGCAATGAATGTGTTGTCATCCACTGTCGCAATGTTTTTACAGAGTGGGCGCACTCCTTGCAGAACTCGCCCACGTAGTAAATTTATTTAATAGACATACGATTAGTAATCTAAATTAAATATTAACACAAACACTCGCTGTCGTTAATCGCGAGTGTTGTCAATCAGCTGTTTTGAGCGCAGCGTTGCCAGTTAATTTATTGAAACAATGGAATGTGGAATCTGAAACATGGCGCGCATTAAATTTGTTTTAAAAATTATGTTTCCATTTGTTTTGTTCAACATGCAAGTATTCATGCATTTATCAATAATAAAAAAGAAATGGACAGCAAATATAACTTTTAATAAATACATACATTTATTAAACTCGCACTTCATTATCATTGCATCAATATATATCAATGTCGGTTTGCTTACAAAATACATTTCATTGATAGTTTTTATTTTTTTTTTTAAATATTTATATCAAATAATTCAAATGTATATAAATTAAAGAAAAAACATTTTCTTGGTTGCGCGCCCGATTCGCTGAACTACTTCGAGTAAAAATTCAAATAAAGAACAGTATAAAAAATTGCAAGGCTTAAAGTAATTAAGATTAGGGCTATGGGTAATATATAGAGAGAGACTGAATCAATATTTTGTTGTTAAAATTATGTTAAAGCTGCAGCGCAGAGACTACTTAAATGCAGCTGGCAAAGCACATAGTAATTTAGTTGTTTCATGATGAGAATAGTACTTGAAGCACACAGAAAATTGCAGCGAAAATTACAAAAATATAAAATAACATAAAGCAAGCGCACACACTAAATAATATCACCAAATTTGTTATACTTTTTGACATTGCTTCGACTTCGGTTCCGCCTGGCATACAATTTCATTACAGTTATAAGTATTTAAATATGTTTTGTTGTATTGTATTGTATTGGGTAGGAGGGACAATAAGTTGTATAATATATATATGTATACATATATATATATATATATATATATATATATAAATGTATGTAACTGCTATAATTTGTAGTGGGGAGTGCACACATCGTTTGCTTTGCTAGTAACATGTTTTATCTCATCTTCATCTCTATTGAATATTATTGGATTTATTGTTAATATGGTTCCTGCGCCTGCAACTACATGCTATTATTGACTAGAGTTGCCTTATGGGACGTGTATGGGTGTTTACTATTTATTTATTCTCGATCGGCTCATATTTGATATGACCTGTGAATGGAATAAAAAAAAAGAGTATTTTAGATGCTAGAATCATGTTTTTAACAATGCAAATTTGTAGCTTTACCGTTTTGTATATTTACTCCACAATTTGCAGTTCGCTGACATTTATATTAAGATCGGCGCTGTCCTTGCAGAAGGTGCTCGATCTCTCCAATTTGGATTCGACACGTCGCTCGCTGTTTTCCAGCTGCTGCTGTTGCTGCTGGCCATCGATGAGCAGGTCCAGCTTCTGTTTGACCGCCTGGGCCGTTTTGTACGGATGCGAGCCATTCATCACGACGCCATTTGTGGTTGGTGGCAACTTGTGAGCACTAAAACCATTTATTGTTGTTGCAGTTGTTGATGTTGTCTTGCGCAAGTGCAGCGTGTTGGGACGACGAGTGGGTATGTTGGAGGGCAGACTGTTGCGTAAATTGTGCTGCTGCAGCATGCTGCTAACGGCGGAATGTGATGAGGAGCGCAGCGGTCCAGCAGAGGCACGCAATTGTGTCTGCCGCTCATCCCCAGAGCTATGTTGCTGCTGTTGCTGCTGCTGTTGTTGCTGTTGTTGCAATTTGTTCTTCTCGGCTCGCTTGGCGAGTATCTCACGCGACTTGGCCGATAGGAAACTGGGACGACTCTTGGCTGGTGCTGGTTCTCCACCAGCCGGCACCGATATGGAGCGCTGTTTGAACATCTCCCGCGTGGACAAAGTGCTGCTCACCGAGGACAAGCGACTGGTTGCCGATTTGGTTGTGTGCACCGAGCTGGGGCTGGAACCGTTGGAGGCACCACTGACACCAATCGCAGCATTGTGCTGCTGCTTCAATTGACGCGTCGTCTTGTTGCCCACGGTCAAAGTGCGCTGGGTGCCTCTCAGTGGCGGCCCAGTTGTGTGTGGCTTGGTGGTGGTGGTGACGCCACCACCGTTGAGCTGCTGCACGCGCGCCAACTTCGAGCTGCTCGTCAGCGATTCGTGTGAGATCGTTTTATTAGTAATCACCGAGCTCTTCATACTTTCCGCCATCGAATCCACATTCAGATCGGAGGAGTAGCGATCACGTGAGCCACTCTTGGCCAGACTATCGGTGGACAGATTGCTCGACTTGTTGCCCAGACGCTGCTGCTGGCCGCCATTCTGTTGGACACGTCGCACTGCCGCCGGACTTGAATTGCGCGAACTATCGCTCGATGAAATGTGCAGTTTCTTCGCCTGCGCCTTGCGTGCCGACGCCCCCGTCCCCGGTATACTGCCACTTGTTGCACTACGCATTGGACCAGCAGCCGCAGTATTGCCAGCGCTAACTGCACGCGGCTTCCGCGGCTCCATGTAGCGAGCACGCACTTCAACCATACGGACAGGAGCCGCTGTGCTCCGTGTGGCTGGCGCTGCGCTTTCCGTGCGCTTTGCTGCAGCTGCAACAACAGTGCCTCCTGGTTTCCTTTGTGACACTGGCGGCGCCTCGGACTGTGTGCGTCGATGCGTTGTCAAATTGAGACTGTTCCGCTCGCTCGCCACCTGTGAGCTGGCGCGATGCGTTTGCGGTACATAGGCGCGTGAATTTGACTTCAGCAATTTGCCTGCAAGAGAAGAGGAATGGGTCAAATTTGGCTACCGGACGAAAGTCGTCTTTCCTAATCTACGTTGGAATTTGGACTTGGATACTCACTGTTGCCCTCGCGCAAATCGTTATTGGCCTGAACACCCCGCTCAGTGGTCTGCACATTGCCCTGCTGATGATCGTATGTGGTCTGCGTGTGGATGGCCTTATACTGTTGCGTCTCGTTAGCCTGGGCGCGCTTCGATTGCGCCTGAATGGCGAGCTTGATTTGAACGAGATCCTGACTACGTGTGCTGCCGCCAAAGGAGAAGGCCTTGCTTACCGGCTTGCCACCGTTGCGCTTGAGATCGAGTGGCTCTGTGAGCCGCGCCATTGTCTGAATCTTCTTGCGCAGCTCCAGATCCATGCGTTGCCACGCAGTAACGCGCATTGCACGCGAACACTGCCGTATCAGGCACTGTTCGACGGCATAGACGAGAGCGCTGACCAGCCGTATGTATTCCGGCTGCCAGTCGAGCTGCTCCTCCTGCAGGCCCTGCAACTCCTTGGCCAGTTCACCGAGATTCTCGGGCATTTGGATGAGCTTCGACTGCAGCACAGTGTTCAAGCGTGTGACACGCTGATAACTGCGACAAGCCTGCTCCGGCGTCAGAGCAGCGGCCGTTTGCAGCAGCAGCGACTCCAGCCGTGGAATGTGACGGCTGCGATCATGGCCCAGCGACAGAAACGAATCGCTGGCAATCAAGCTGGCAAAGTGATCACCCACATAGCAATAGGCGGCATCCAAAATGTCGCGCACCAGCTGCTCACAGACATGACCCCAGCGATAGGCGGACAACTGGGCCACCAGATGATCACATTCGAGCACCGTGTCCAGCACCGTCTCGGATGTCTGCAGGGGTTGGGAAAAATGCTATTAGTATGAGAAAGGAATGCTCTTAAAGTAAAAGAATCCTTACCAAATAGGCAACAATCTGCTGGCGACATCGGCCGAGTATGTCTGGCGGCAATTGGGCAAACTGTCGCGTGGGCCACACCTTGAGATAATGGCGACACGTCCAGCGCAAGCACTTGCGATAGAGATCATCGAGCGCATGATTGAGAGCGACGGGCAACACTTGCAGTATGCCATCAATGCAGCCGGAGCACGGCTTATGGAAGTTGTGGCAATAGTTCGTCTTCAGCGCATGCGAAGTCACCTCCTTCAAACCCTCCAGACCCAATAGATCCGCAAGCGCAGCCAACTCCATTAAGCTAATCCCGTCGGGTGGATGCGAGGCACCCGAATAGATGTGGCAGAGAGCAAAGTGGACAGCGGCATAGGAGTAGCCCTGCAGGGAGACAACGCTCTGGGATCCATGACCGGCGAGCATGGCGGCAAAATACTGACAGCGACTGCGCAGGATACATTTGTGGGCGCGTATGCGTCGTCCATGCACCTCGACCAGCATATCGGTGGCAATCTCCTGCAGGAACATCTTGAGCAAATCTTCGCCTAAGCGACGCGGCTGCCGGCAACTCATCGATGACTCATCCATGCCGGAGCGACTGAAACTCGATGCCAAGCTGGAATCACCACTCAGATCCGTCTGGATGTAGTCCAATTGTGGCTGATGCTGCTGTCCGGGATTATTGTTATCCAGGGCCATATCACCAGGCAACGAGTTGGAGAACTCCTTGCTGAAATTGGGAAAGAGTCGCGAGAGACTGCGTAAATTGTCGACGGAGCTGGCAAAGTGCTGTATCTGATTGCCGCTGGAGCGTGTCATGGCCCAGGAATGCGGTCGGGTCGAACGATGCTGCTCATCGCGATAGAAACGTTGACCGTTGACGGCACTGGCGCTTCGTTGATTCCCAGCACTCTTGCTCATCGCATCCGGGGATTGCAGTTCATGTTTGGCGGCCACCGGTTTATCCATATCGGAGAGCTTCACAAAGCTGGCTGCGGCGCCAGTTGGAGCCAGTTGTTCCGCATGCTCGTTAACCGTTTCAAGCAATTGTTTCTGCTTCTCAATTGTGGCATGCAACGTTTCCATTGTGTGGCCATTGCTGAGCGTTGTTGCTGTTGCAGTTGCAGTTGCACTTTTTGTTGTTACAGCCTGCTTTTTGGGTGATGACGTTTCCTTGGCCTCAATAATCGTCTCCATGATGGAGGTGCGATTGGAGCAGCTGCCTGTCAGCTGCATCTGCACCGGCACCGGCACCTGTTGCTGTTGCAGCTGCACTTCGCGCAACGCAATCTGCTCATCCTGCTGAAAGGTGAGATCATCGGTGTCCGTATTTGTGTTGGACGCCGGCGACATATCCTTGGAGAGCACACCCTCGGTGAGCACAGAGGCTACACTGCTGCTCTTGTCATAGGTCTCATTTAGCTGTGCATCGCGTCGACGCTTCTTCAGACGTGCAGCAGTCGATTGATGCTGCTGCTGCTGTTGCTGCTCCTCCTCGTCGGAGGCACAGCTGCTCAAGGCGCCAACGCTATAGTCGTCATATGGCGACAGCGAGCTGTCCACAGACAATGAGGATGCCTTCGAGATGATGGGCAGATTGTCAATGATGCTCATCAGACCATTGCCACCACCAGACTGATCGGCACCATTGGCAGTTAGGCTAATGGAACGCTTGTAGTCCACCCCAGCATGCTCCTTGTTGCTATTGTTGCTGCCCCAGCTGTGCCGCTTGCTTGCGTCCTGCTGCTGCTGCTGCCTGGACATGCGTCTCAAGGCTGCCACAGTCAAGGGTTGTTGCTGCTGCTGCTGCTGCTCCAGCTTGTTGCAACGATAATCAAGAGATTTGCTCTCCTCCTTTGGCGGCTGTGTGCCGCTCTTGGCCATTAGGGTCTCTGTGGAGCTGGTACTGGACTTCATCAGCTCCTCGCTGCGACGCTGGGCAACGCTCAGCGAGCTGCTCAAGCGTTGCGCCAAATTGAAGGGCTCCTTGCGTCCATTTGTGGTACGCGGCTTGGCCGACTCCCCAAAATCAATAAACATGCTAAAAATATTCTTCTTCTCCTGCTCATTTTTGGCCGCCGCCGCCTGCTCTTCCTCCTCTAACTGTTGCTGGTGTTGTTGCTGCTGCTGTTCCTTAGCGTGGTAGTCGCTCTGCGAGAGATTCACAAAGAAATTGGATGCCTTGGGCGCTGTATAGGATTTGCTGAGTGTTTGTTGCTGCTGCTGAAGTGGCTGCTCCTGGTCGGGCTTAGTCTTTGGCTTTCTGTCCATGTCATCCAGTGACACATAGAAACCGCAGCCGCTTTTGTGCGAGCCATTCGAATCGGAGCGTTCGCGAAATCGTTCGCGTGCCGCCGCCTCCAAGCTAGATGTGGAGCTGCTGCTTTTGCGTCGCTCCGGCCGGCAATCGCTCATGTCCACCACCCAGGATGCAATGCCCGACAATGGTTTACGCTGCTGCACACTCTTCACACGCATCTCAACGCCCTCCAGCTCCGCATCCTCGCCATCCTCCTGCTCATATTCATTGTCCTCATCATCTTGTGGCTGAGTGGCTGCAAAATCCAGTGAGACAAAACCACCCGAGACAATGGGACATGTGTCGGTGCGTCGCTTCAAACTGGGACTATCGCAATGCTTCTGACGAAAATCCTCAATGGAAGCACCGCCCGACACAATGGGATTCGCCTCATCGAACTTGGAGCGTTTGGGTGTTCGTGGCAGAGGCAACGGCGAATCAGTTGCATCACTACAATAGGCACCCGAGTCTCGATGATGCGACAGAGATGAGCTGAGCGTATAATCTCTGTGTATAGAGCTATTGTTGCTACTCGAGATGTGCTCCAGCACATGAACCATTGAATTATGTGGCGTGTCTGTGGATAGAGCCGGCATTGGAGCATGTTGCTGCTGCTGCTGCTGTTGATGTTGTTGCTGCTTTGGCTGCTTTGAGTGCTGTCTGCCGCCCTGCTCCGACAAGACCAGACTGTGCGCCGGACTACTGGACGAATAGTCTGTCGTATAGCTGAGATCATGATGCGCTGCAAACTTGGGACTACTGCCCAGCGGATGCACGCTAAACTGTTGCGTATTGTGCTGGAAACTGTATGGCACTGCTACGGGTGCCGCTGAGCTTGGAGCACGACGTCGTCGTGCACTCATCAAAGACGAATCCGAGGAGTCCGCATCAGCGGCAGCCAAAGAGACACTGCTCGTCTCGGCGCCACTGGCGGGCAGTTGTTGTTCCCGCTTCCACAGTTTCTCCTCATCGGACAAGTTGTTCGTGGTGCTATCCGGCTGTGTTTCATCCGGTTCCACATCGGAACTGCAATTGGATTGACTGCTGCGTTGCGTTAGACTCGAGCTTTTGCACTTGGCAAATGCCTTATGAAACTGTTCCAACTCCAGCTCAGTTGCCGGCTTCGTTGCATCCTCCATCGGCTGAACACAGTCCAGACTGGGAAAAGTGGACAGCACCTCATCCTCATCGCGCAGCGAGGATGCATCGATGAAGCAAGCGCTATGCTGTGATCCGGTCAATGGTTGTTGCTGCTGCAGCTGTTCCCGCTTCTCAAACTCACGCTGCAGGCAGCTTGAAGTGATGACCTCCTCCACCGCCGGTGGCGGTGGTGATGGTTCATCCGATGTGGGCGCCGCATGTGCGGGCACATTTGGATAAACAGACTCCCAGGAGCCGGTCTCTGTGGACACTGTCGAAGTTTCCATGCAGACAATTTCCTCGTTCTGACGTTGTTTTTCCTCCTTCGATGATGGTTTCAATTTAGTTTCGTAACTTTTGTTATCTCTGCTGCCGCTGGGAACAGCAACAATTGCAGCTGCTGCTGCTGCTGCGGCACCGTTGCAATCGGGACTGGAGACGGGTGAGAAGGTATCGCGCTCCTCCTCGCCTACATCCAATTCACAGGTCTTGTGCGATGAGTGCGAACCACGCTGACTCGTCGGTTGACTTGGACGCACTGCAGCCGCCGCACGCAAATCTTCGCTGTATTGCGGCGCCGAGGAAGAGGACGTGGACGTGGAAGTGGTGGTGCTGCTGCTGCTGTCACTGACAACGGAGGGACTGGTGGCGTTGCTTCTGTGGCAGCTACTGCTGTGCGAGCTACTGTTGCTGGTATTGGTGAGATTCGAGTAGTGCGAATGATTGGGCGAACCAATGGAAGATGCCTCCACCTGTTGGTCCAATGACCTCGCCGCGTTTGCAACAATTGCTATCGATGGTTCCGATAGCTGCTGTTGCTGCTGCTGCTGCTGCTGCTGCTGTTCCTGCTGCTGCTGCTGCTGCGTTGTGTCCATTGCAGCGGGAAGAGTGTAGGGAAGGGAAGCAGCAGCTTGAATTGTATTGAACTTGGCTATCGGTGCTCAACTCATCGACTCTTTTCCGCTGCGTTGACTTGAATAATAATAATAACAAGTGAGTGACTGCCTGCTAAGTTGTCTGCTAAAGTGACTCTGTCAAGTGTGGCCAAGTTTCTTGTTGCTGTTGTTTTTATGAATGTTGTTTGTTGTCGCTGTTGTTGCTGTTGTTGTTGGCTTTACATGGCCACATGCTGCATTTGCCGCGCGGCGTGGCGTGGGCCTCGAGCAATCTACCAAGTATCTTTTCAGCTCTTCTGCCACACCACCAAAATAGCCAAAGCGAAATCGATACCGAGACGAACAAGAAGACGGCGTAGACGTTGCCCCTTCCGCTTGTCCCCGCTGCTGCTGTTAATGGATGTACTGCCTCCTCCTCCTGCTCCTCCCGTCCTGCCCTTTGTCTGCTTCGTTGTGGTTGATTGTTTTTCGTTGTTCGTTTTTCTTCTCTTTTTTTTTTTTGCGGTGTCTGTTGAAAGTTCAAGCGGCGTCTGCTGCTGCTGCTGATTTATCGCCAATTGTGCCAATTGTTGCACTTGTTGTTGTTGTTGCACAATAAAACTGCAATACAGAAAAAGTGTGAAAAAAAAACATTGTAAATAAAATGCAATGGCATTGTCTGATAATTATTTAAATACTATATACTATGCTTATAGTCTTCGAAGGCGTTGACTCAACATCAACAAACAGTGCAACAAAAAATATTGTAAAATAATTATATGAGTCAAACCCGTCTGCAATTCGTAAAGCTCCAAAGCTACTTGGACTATTTTGGTTAAGTATTTTGAATATTAAACAGAAATGATAAAGCATTAAAGTGCTCTGCAAACACTTAAAAGCTATCCGGTTTGTTGCGGACATCTGTTTTCCATATTTTTTTTTTCGGCTGACTGCTATCTGTTAAAACCTTGTTGGTCATATATACATATATAAATTTATATATTTATAGTCGCAATTGTTAACTGCACTTGTGCAACTAAAATTCTTTTCAAGATCTGAAAAAGCCGCTTCAATAAAACTTAAAGTTAAGGCCAAATGTGTTAAATTAACAGGCGCAGCCCACAAATTGCGTACGTGTTCATAAAAAGTAAGGAAAAAAACTATAAAAACAAAATAATAGTGCCAATAAATGTGCAATTGGAAATTAAAATCTCATTGCATTTGTGTATTTTAATTAAAAACTAAATTAACGATCAATAAAGCCGATTATTTTGTTCCTTTTACGACAAGCATTTTTTATTTAAAATGCATGTAGTAAAAAAAACTAAAATGAATAAAAAATTGTTGATAAAAAATTGAGCCTTGAAAACAGATGACTAAAGTCGAAAATGACTGAGGTGCATATATCTTATATATCATAAAAAATGTATCATAAAAAATGTATAATTAATTAAAGCACTACTAAATCAGTTAGACTTCAAAAAGAGTTGATTCAGATTGAAATATATCACATAAAAATGTAATAACAATAAAAAAAAATATATAGGTAAAATGTTTTGAATAGCAAGTTTCGAAATCAATGAGACTTGAAAAAACCTCACCAACGCCGACAATAATATAAAATGATATATAGCGGTTGATTTAAGTGTAATTAAGAAAGCTAAAAATTCAAATACATTTTGAATGATTTTCAGCCACAACAATATATACTATTCAATCAAATCAATTCACATTACTTTTCAAAAAGCCACAATTCAAATGACCTAAAAGCTTTGGAGGGGGCGTGGGTGTCTTGACGTCAATAATAGCGACGCACCTCTAAAACTCGATTCCCGCAATCCAACTCATCATTGCCACCGTTTCCCGTTTACTAAGCACCCCCACCACCTTGCCCGACAAAACCACAATGACAACAAATGGCAGCTTGACCCTCGATGTGGCGACAGTTTCCCGTTGCTTCCTTTATCGGCGCTGCCTGCCCGTCCCGACCCATGGACAAACAACATCTAGAATTTCAATTTGTTATCTCGGAAGTGCTGCAGCAAGTGCATTGAAATTTCAGCAGCTCATTTTTTATTTTAAATGCGGCACACAAATTACAAAGTGGAAAAATGTGGTAAACATTCAATTTGTCACCTAAAAGCATTTGCTTAGGGTTTCAAGGAAACATTAACTTGAGTTTGCTTTTTTCTGTTTTATGACAATATTTTTTTTCGATTTACCAACTTATATGGTAAACAGTTATGAGAATTATATACACGATGTTGAATATATATTTATATAGTACCTGCTGCATACCGGACAATGTATAAATATTTACGCAGTTCACTGAAATTTAAATAAGAAAACGTTCGCAGCAGAATGTCTTCTCTTTACACATATATATATATATATATATATATATATATATATATATATATCTGTATATCTGTATAAATGACGAGCTTAACTTATCCAGTTTGTAATCAGTTTTCTTTTTATTATACCCTAAAGTCATTAATGGCCATGGGGTATAATAATGTGATGCACAAGGCAAAATATAGCAAAATAAAGAACAAATGACTTTAAATTTTAAATTAATATAGTCGTTTACGTCACGCAGCTTAAGTTATTTTAATTTTTCAATATAAATCGATATCCGAAAGCAATAAGACACAATTCTGCAAGACATCTATCCAAGATTGGAATATAATTCCAGGGATTGCATGCATGCAGGGTATCTCAATGTTGAGCAGTCTCTTGCGGAACTTTTAACTACTAATAATCTACAAGTATTTTCAATCTGACAACTAATTCCTACATTATTATTATTGAAAATGATGTATGTATTTAATTTATATTAATACGCCACGACACAAAAATAAATTTGCATACAAAGGCAAAGCTTTAGCGTCTGGGCAAATCGTAGCAAAGCGCTTAACACGAAAATTAATACCATAAAAGAGTTGAACATGTAAATCGTGGCTAGAACAATAAATAGGGATTAGTTAGGGGCTAATATTGATCGATTGGAGTGTTACAAATGGTAAGCAATTAAATAAAACATAACTTAAAGATAGTATCAATTTACAAAAGTTGTGTAGCCAGTTGGTTGTAGTGTTCATTCAACCCGACTGAAAAAAAATTAAACAAAGGTCACAGATCGTAGTAGAAACAACAACAACAACAACAACAAGAGCAGCAACAATTGCAATATCACTGAACACATAAACGTAGAGCAAATTATGTAATTTATGACTTATTGCACGATATGCATGTTGAGGCGAACAAAAACAAATAACAACAATAACAATAACTGCAAAGTCAACAAGATACAAGCAACATAATCAGCACAAAAGAGAAACAATTTCATTTGTAACTCAATAATTGCACGTTCAGTCAGATTGATCAACAACAATAACAATAACAACAACAACATATAAAAGAAACTGAATTACTCGAATTATTGTTGATATGTGCACAGTTTATTGTAGGTAGTTGGATTTATGTTTAGCAATTCATATTTCCACTTTGCTCATTTACAGAATCGCCATCCGCACGAACTGACAACTGCCAACTGCCAACAGCTAATGGCCAATTGCCATATAAGGTAAATGACTGATTTTATAGAGGGTATTTTTGCAGAGCGTATTATAGCTTTGCTATGAAGTTTGTATCACAGCAGCAATATAACTTACATATATATATATATATATATATATATATCGTAATACATATCTTAAAGCTGATCAGATCGCATCACTAATTATTACAAGTTTACTTTATGTATGAACGAACGTATGAAAACAAAAATAAATATTTTTGTACTATATTATATCTTTTTATATATATATATATCATATATCTTTTAAATTTATATAGACATTTATTTGAAGGTAGCGTAATTAATATTCGGCTTGACTAAATAATTCTTTCTTACTTGTTTATTTATTTTAATCCGTTCCAAGCAACAATTTTCTTAACGACACACTAGTAAATAATTATAATAATAAAATTAATGCTCATTGGAGTCGTGCATATTTAAACTAGCTGCAAATGATTGTATTTATTGCTAAATGTTGTCATGCCAAATGGAGCAGATGCTAAGTGTTATATTTACTAGAAACAAAACTAGAATTTCTAGTATATAAAAGCATTGATTTAAAGCAGAGCGAATTGCTTTGCCTGCAGATGAATATGCCTAGATCAGCTTGGCTAGTGATGCGTTTCAGGAATATATATGTTTTAGGGAGTTAAATATGTCTATTTCAAACTTCACGAGCGCTAAACTGAGAAGGAAATTGGTAATTCATCTCGACAAATGCTGCGGATCAAGAGTATAATTTATAGTATGTCTACTTTAAAAGTAAGGGATTTTACTAAGTTATGTGACTAAAAAGAAATAAATCTATTTACAATACTTTTATCTGGTCAACTTTCAAGTCTTTTCGCAGTTGCTTTCCTTGTTCTTTTGTTATTAGTTTTTCTAGTACCAGCAACTCCTCTAAATCTCTCTTCTATTTTTCAGTTCAAATTTCTGTTTAAACTGTACTATTATTTATATGTACTGGTACTAGTGACTCCTTTTTTGTTCTGCAAAATACTTCACAAATATAACATAAATGTTTTTATGTATTTTTTTAAGATAGTGTTAAAAATATACTTATATGTAACTATGTATTTTTATAGCTGTTTGACAATTTACACGCCTTTCGTTCATTAAAAAACGCACATCTCCGCAACATCGATGCCGCCTCGAGGCGCATTTGCTACACAATTTGTCCAGCAATTTGTATGTGTTTTTGTTGTGTGTGTTTTGTGTTGTGTGTGTTTTGTGTTGTGTGTGTTTTGTGTTGTGTGTGTTTTCTGTTGTATGGTGTTTAGGCGTCGTTTTAACTTGTCGCAGTTGTCGGTGTAGAAACCGAAGGCGGAACCTGGCTAGATGAAGCCGGAGGAGCGAGCTCAACAAACTCGTTGCTGGCCACTTTTGACAATTCGCAAACTCATCGCCAGACGCCAGCAGACAGACAACGCATTCAGTTTTCTTTATTTTTTCGCTATAAAAACGCGGCATTATATGATCATTATTATTACAATGTATAAACACAAAGGTAACTTTTGTGCCCCTTGAAACAGTTCGCAACAATGTGAACGCGTTTATTGACAAATCTACAGGTATTTCGTTATCTGTCTCTATAAAAATATTATATATAAATATAAATATTCCCTGTTGCCCCTCTTTCATTCGCCTATGCTTTAGACAGGTTTTATTTTTTTTGCTTTAACATGTTTCCATTGAAAATGTGTAAAAGGGGTATAATGTTTTAATGCCCTGTTATGTAACAGGGAGATACAGTTTATATATATAATTGATTAGTATCAGTTGATATATAAACAAGCCGACCGCAGAACTAGAGACTTAAATGTATTCTCATATTAATATTATTAAGAATCAGCTTTGAAAGAAGAAGAAATGCGAGCATGCAGAGAGGGCATGCTTACATTTCAGTAAATATATATATATAATTGCTAATTAAAAGGTATATCGGAGTCAAGCTCACTCCAATACAGCATTATTACTTGTTTTTCTTTATATTTTTCTGGTTGGTTTTCAGACCACTCCATTCGATATTCAGCGCACGTTTTTGCCATCAATAAATTTTACATTTTTTTATTTCTTCTTTTTATTTTATGATTAACTTTAATGCCTAACTCAACTTTCGCTTGCAATTAATTCTGATTCGTTGTACATTCTGTCTGCCCACACATCCTTATTATTATCTGAGTGAGATATTGTTGTAAACAATATTCAATCTTCTTACACAATCTGAATTTACATGTTTATATTGTAATGTTGTTGTTGTTATTATTATTATTCCTGTTGTTGTTGCTGATAGTCATCTTTGTCACCAATTTTGTAGTCGCATCAACTTGTTACACCCATATTTGGCAGCAAATTCAAATTTTCATTCTTTATCGAATGTATTGAATCTTGGTTTTATTTATTAGCTGCTGTCTCTGGAAATATGCGCCGTTCTAAGCGCGACAACGCATTACTCATTCACCACACGACCTTTGTTTAATAACGCATATATATAAATATATATTTATATTTATATACCTATGTGCAAAATTTATTTACATTTATAGTATTCATATAACCAAATGAGTGTTGTATATAATCGATTACAATTTGTTTGAAGCGAGACTAAAGAGTCGATTTATGATTCATTCTCAAAATATATATATAATGTGTAATAAATGAGTCCAGCATATTCATCTAAAAGAAAGTTGAAACTTGTTCTTCTTTATATCAAAGTTCATTTGAGTTAAAGATTAAAAAGATAAATTGCTTTCAAATATTGACAGATCACAATTTTATTAAAAGAGGTTTTTTTTCAAGTGCTAACTTTAACATTTAACAACTTGCCAAACTCTACTCAAAATCCGTTCAACTTTTGTTATAAAATTTGAGTTTCTTACCTGATTCTAATCAAATTGATACAGTTAATCAAATATATGTGAGAGGGTATATTATCTTTAAAATTGTGTACTTTATTGCTACTGTAAATCAAATCGATACTGGCGAAACGAGTGCTGTTATCGATAAAATGAAGTTAGCTTGACTTGGACTTTTGGACTATATTAAAAATCTTTAGCTGATATAGTCTCAGAGACTCGATTTGTTTAGATTTGACTGTTCAAACTTATTAAGTATACAAATACTTTATAGGTTCAGAAAAGTTTTCTGCTTTTGTGAACTTAACACATTTTTAAGGGGTTCAACACATGAAGAGTGTCTAATTTAAAGGTCATAGTCCTGAAAATGACAGCTCCACTTACTAAATATAGCTAAGGTTTGATTTTATAGATATAATCTGTATTACTGACAATCCTTGAATGTACATGCAATATTCTGAAAAGTGTAGACATTTTTATGAGCCGTCAGCAGCGAACACTTTGCCAAAACAAAAAGAAAACACTATCTCAATAAATTTGATGGCTTTCGTGCCAAACTAGAAATTCACTTTCGTCGGAGTCGCTGGTGGCCTAGAAACCAAGAAACCAATTGAGGCATGGCGCTGACGACTGGCCACCAATTGAGTAGCAAGTGGATAATGTGGGTCTTCACTTGCCATTTGCGCCATTTGGAATTTGAAATTGCAACAGCAGCAGCGCTTACGACGAGGTCAGTCAATGGGCCCTGATTTTTACAACCGGTTAGTTGGGTGGTTGAGTTGTTTGGTTGGCTAGGTTTGTGGGCTTAAGGACCTTGTGGCACGATTAAAATCTCGCATGCCAGTTTTGAGTTTAGAACAGTAGAAAATCAAATTGTTAATCGACAGGCAAACACCAACTTAATTAAACTGACCCTGAGCGGAGGCTGCTGCTGCCAAACAGCTCCTCAATAGCAATGAGCTTAAAAACCGTGATTGTTAATAAATCAAAAATATATTTTTCGACATTAACTGCAAACTTGACAGCAACTTCAACAACGCCAGATAATTAAGCAAGTTAATTTATGGAACTAAAATACTAGAAATAAGAAGACTACATATAAAAAATATGCGTGCATTACTGCTAATTAACTATCCTTGACCTTTGACATTGACTGTGGCATGAACTTTGACAAGCAGAAGTAAAGACGCCCCCAAGTCAAAAACTCGAACAACAATTGCAATTGTGATGTGAAAACATTTTTCCAACCATTTCATTATTACATTCAAACAATAAAAATTAAGCGAACGTCTGTTTTTTGAGTTGTGTAATGCGAGGTGAGACTGTAAAGTTAGGAAGCTTCATTTTAATTGCCTAGCTTGTTAAGCATTTAATTTGAACTGCTGCTTAAGCAAGTTGTTCACACTATAAATATTTGCATTCTAAAATTTGATAATTTAGCACAGACTTAAATTTCTCAAAATTGTATAAACATTGAAATTACCTCAACTTTAAAGTTTTTGCCTTTATTTGGTTAGCACAGCTGTCAACTTTATTAGTTTAATATTTTGCACATGCAAATCTTTATTAAACATTAAATTCCAAATGAACATGCAAATTGAACTGAATTCAACTCTTGCAAATTAGTTTGTGGTGTCGAAATATTTATAAACAATTTTATTACACCTTTGATATTTGATTATAAATTCGTGGTGTGACAAAAAGTTATAAATGTTATGTTCGTCATACATAATAATTGAGTTAATGGTTAATGTAAATGTAGAATTTGTATGCACAAAACACACACACATATAACAAAGTTATGAGTTAGCCCTCGCTGTAACTAATGCAAAGATGTTTGTTATTGTTGTTGGTTTAAAAATTTGTAACTCAATCAGGCGTCAAAACGTGAAGGCCCTCAACGAATTCGAATTCCAACCAACTGTTAAAACACAGCTTAGAGAACAGCTGTGTGTGTGTGGATCGCATGTGGATTGTGTTCACATTTGTATTATTTGTTTTGCTTCAGTTTCCATTTGGAACTGGAATTTTGTTCACACACATTTCTATGCATATTTAAAATACGTGTGCGGCCCACGCTTTAATGATAATTACACAGCGTATTTTATATCTTTTTCTGCATTTATTACAATACATAATTTATTAGCAAGTCGCTGACTTTTGTTATTGTTTATTTCAATTGTTTGACCATATCGAGAGTGTTACGGAAGTCTGTTGAGTTTTTTTTTGTCAAGGGCTTTTGAGTTTCAACGAATTTTGATTGAGTTAATATTATTGAGAACAAAGCTGATTAAATGTCAAGCCAAAATAGCAAAACAAATAAATATTAAAGATTATAGTCTGTGTTAATTAAATATGTTGTGGGTCGTTTTTCGATTGCGACTACAAAGTACAAATCAAGTTATAAACTAACAATCGAAGCGAGGAATCAAACACAAGCGTTGCACAAATCAGCAAGAAGATTATTTATTAAACACGAAGTTTGTTTGTTTAACAATCGACAGGCGATGATCCGCGTTGACGCGCCAACGTAACGCGCGAGCGTAAAGCTAAAAACAGACTAAGCTCTCGCGGAGATGCCGACAGCAGCAGCACCGTGTGAGAGAGCGAGTAGCCCCAGTGGGAGGGAGCGAAAACGGTGAGCACAATGTTGAGTGAGTAAGTGTAGGAGAGAGTAGAGTACATGCAGTTACTACTATTGAGAGCGCGCGGCTGTGGTGTGCGGAGAGTCTGGGTGTGTGAGTTGTGTGTCTCTGTCTGCCTGTGTTTGCCGGCGTGTGAAACTTTATGCAAATTAGCCTGTATTTGTCTACATGCGGAAAATAAAAGTTTATACCACTCTGTGTTTGACAATAAAAACAAACGAAAAAAAAACATGGAAAAAAAAACGGTTGCTGATACGGTACAATGAGTGTGTGATACGCGGCCAAGTAAAATTAAAAAAAAGGCCTAATAAACAGCAGCAGCGACAAGAACCTGCCTCAATTTGTTGCTCCGCTGATATGTTTACAACATATGTATACGTGTGTATGAAAAAGTTCATTGCACGTTGATTACACAAAATAGCTGGCCGACAACAACAATAAACACACAAAGAATCACAAGACAAATAATTCTGCGCTTTTATTACAAACATTAAAACACACACAAATATAAACACTCGTAAACATTTGCTTGATGCTTTTGGTACGTGCTATTCAACACTGCTATTGATCATCAAAAAATTCCCAACCAGCAATTTATTTACGCAAAAGTTTTGGGTGGTTCCAAGTTAAAGCTTCCCCAAGCCTATCCATATTAGTTTTACAGCACTGCTGCTGCTGATGTCATCCGCATAAGAGCGACTGCAGCGAAAAAGAATGCACAGAATACACATAAATAGTATGCCGCTACGCTTTTTGGCGTAGTGTCAAGTTTGACAGCAGCAGCAGCCACAGCAGAAGAGGAAGCAAAAGAAATTCGCTTGGCATTAAATACAAAATTCAGTTTTGATATGCTAATTTAGCTTGCTGCTTGAGAAAAAGACTATGCAAAATTTGCATATATTTTTTTGTCTTCTTTTTTTTTAAATGAAATCGAAATATTTATGGCCTCGAGGCGACAAAGTCAAAAGCAAATAAAACAGAAAGAAAAGACAACATAAAATGCAGTCGGCTGCATTTATAAATTTTTAATGTCAGGTTCGACGACGACGAATGGAGATGAAGCGAAAAGAAAAATAATGACGGCGACGTGAAGGGGGCTATGTGCGTCTGGCTGCTGTGTGTGTTTAAAGTGCGTGCCAATGCAAAAATATTTGGTTCACATTCAAGCATGAAATGTGCGTTATGATTACGAATTGCGAATACAGTTCAAAAATTGTTCGATTAAAAATACAGAATTATTATTATTATCAAAATTTTTTGGCTGCTCTCTTTTCTGTGTGTATATGTGTATTGGACTACGTTCAAGGTCAGCGAACGATTGCGACCGCTTTCGAAAAAAAAGAAAGAAAAGTTAAAGCAAAAGAATAATTAAAAGAAATACATACAAAAAAATAGCCAGACAGAGGCAGATAACCGAAATTTTGAGTAGTATGTATGAATCGAAAACGGACACAAAACTGGTAAAGAAGCTCCATATGGGAAGGCCAAAGCTCGCTATTCAAATACCCTTTAACAAAGTTCTAAATAGAAAAGTTAAATTATTGGGATGTGTTGAATAATTCCAGTAGTAGAAGAATCTTAATGTAAAATGTATATAAATAAATTAAAATAAAAATAAATATTATGTTATAAAGAAAAATTTGTATGATTCATGATTATAGAGTATGCAAAATAATAATAATGTTTTAACAGCAGACCACAAAAACGAGAAATTATTATAAATAATTATTAGAGCGCAGTGGCAGTTATATATATTCACACACATAGCATTAATAAGCTATTGTTATATGTACAATAAAAACAAGAAAAAAAAATTTTCTAAATATTACTCTTGCTGCTGAACATAGAGCATTGCTTGGCTGAGCGCTTTAAGCACATTCGATAGATAGGCCGGCAAGCAGACCGACGAGCGTTGCTCGCTCGTTCTCGCTCACTCACAAACACTCAACTATCAGGTCTAACTTTCCATATTGTAAATTTTCCATTGTTTATGATTAAAGTTATGGAGTTTGCTTTTGTTCCGTTTTATTTGTTAGTGTATTCATATGTGTGCATGCAGCACCTCAGCAGCATATGCAAAGTGGGCAGATAAAGCAAAGCTCATTAAGCGCCACTCGCTCTTCGCATCTAGCCCGAGTTTCAAGAGAATAGATTAATTCTACTTACACATCCCTCTTTGCACCAGTGTGGTACAGGGCATCTTCTAGTTTAGCATTCTAGTTTCTTGTTTCTCATGCAGTTTTGCACATTGTTGGCCAACTTAAATGATGACAAGGCAAGGCGCAGTATTTGTGCAAATTCCATCTAACAGTGGGCGTGGATGCCGCATTTGCATATTAAAAATAAAAATAAAGCAAACGTTGTTTGCTCATTTGTTAATCTTTGGTTTTTTTTTGTGCGCCACTATTATTCAACACTGAATGCTCAGGTACCGTTACGTACATAAATCCGACAGCTAATGCTAACCAACCAACTCTTGCGGTTGTCTGAGTTTCTACCGTTTGTTGTTTTTTTTTATGTTGTTGCTAAGCAGCAAGAGCTCAAAATGTTAATAAACTTTTATTGCGCAAAAAAAATGCGACTACATTTATTGTAATTGCGCAAGTTGTTTGATATGCTTTGCTTTGCACATGCAAATTTGCATACTTTTCACTAAGCGCTGCCGTTTTTATTAAACGAAAGCCTTGTCGATGGGCGGCACTGGCAATGATAAATATCGATATCGATTATTAAAATTATTATTAATTCGATACGCAATTGTGCACTGAAGTTGGCTGCGGCTGACCTTTCTTTTTGGACAGTCAGTATTGACAGTCAGAAAGACTCGCCCACACGCAGGCGCGCAATTACAATGAAAAATGAATAATTACAACTTAACAAATGCGCCTGAGCTGAGACCTATAAGGCAGCACAAAGTAAAGCGCAGACACCCACGCAATGACGTCAGGTCCCAAAGTTCTAATACCGCCCAAAAGGGAACCATTGGTCGCAGCCGCAGAGCATAAGGCACACACACACAGATGCGCACAGGTAATGGAAGAAAAAACCATCAAAAGAGGAGAGGAGGTTAATGAACTTCTAACCGAACGAGCGTCGTTTTCGTCTCACTGGCCAATTTTTATTGCCTACAAGCCAGTCGTAGTCGTACTTTTCAATTCGCTGTAATTGCGCCGGCAAAGCTTTCAATTTGCCACAGTTAAGCGAAGCGTTGCATTGAAAGCGAACGGCAGTAGTTAAAAAAACTAAATAAATAACAAAAAAAAAAACAGACTCCATGTCCATATGCTATAATTTGCTAATCACATTTGGCAAATTATGTTGTAACCCGCACCAGAATTGTACAATCAAAATGACGAGTGAAGCGGAGACACTCACAAACATACACACACATACTCGGGTTGACAAACTTGTCATAACTGAAGCTGTTGAATGGAGAATGAAAGGGGGTCAGAAAGAAACGATTAACAGTTAGGAAGAACATGCAAAAAGGAAATGTGTGTGTGATGGATAGAAAGAAAAGTCGCGTGAATCATATGCAAAAAGTAGCACACAGCAAAAAAAAAGAAAGAAAAAGAAAATACGTTTATGGCCGGGGCCAGGCACACGCCCCACTGAGACAACAACAAAAAGAACACGAGGAAGACAAACGGCGAAAATTGACCATTAACAATTAATCTTGATTCGTTCTGGGCCGGGCGGAGGAGGTCATTAGGAGCTTTCGCAGCTCGCTGCCAATAGGAGTAGGTAAATGACCACAAACTTATATCATCATCGTTAGCGAATGTATTTTCTTGGATTGAGTAGCTTTTTATGGTTTAATCACTCACATTTGATTGTTTTCTGTTTTGTCATATATTAATCGGCAGTTAATATTTATTTGCAAATTCGGACTAACATTAGTAATTTTAAATAATGTCGTCAAGCATGACAAATAAAATAAACTTACAACATATATAGCATTAGCATTTTAAATATTTTGCATCACTAAGCTGAATGACGACTTTTGTGAGCGTTTCTCTCTTTGACATCTTTTTCCCTTGTTTTGCAGAGTTGCGTCATGCAACTCATAATTTCAATCCTGCGCAAAGGGCTTTTAACTGGCTTTTAAATAAATTGTGTAACTAAAAAAATCTACATAATTAAGTGCAATTTTTTCAGTTCTTCACTGTTTGTTTTCCGCCCGCAGGGCAGACCTATCGAAACTTTTAACGTATTTGCCAAAATTTGCATAATTTTGCACGCGAGAAACACTTCAAAAGAAATCGCATGCAAATCGAAAATTGATTTTGGTCAGAGTTTTTTTGTTTTTACTATGCGGATTTCCGACGTTGCGCAAAATTTAAAAGGTGTTGAAGGTTATTTGAATTTAATGTTGGTGTTTAATCTGCACTTCTTAAAGTGAAAAATACAGTTTTTGTATATATTTCTAAATAGCATAAATTTTATTACACCATTATAAAATTGATATTATTAGACTGTTCAATAAATAACATACACATTTTTTATGTTTTGATTGGCCTAATTAATTTTTTTCACATGATATATGTGCTCCGAAGAGCACGGCGATTTGAATGATTGATGCGTTGTTTATTGCCACTGTTACGGTGCTTGCATAATGAAGCACTCATTTGACTTCAATTAGGAATGGGAATGGGAAAAAGCAAACCCCATATATATATATATATATATGTATTTATAACATCAATGAACTGACCATAGTCAAGGGCAGAGAAAAGGAGAACCCACGCAATATGATTTACAACTTCCACAAAAATTAAGCTGGCATAAAAGTATGTGACAAATATATACAAATCATAGCCATAATAAGCGTAGAATTTGCCTACGCAGAATTTCCACACATCGTGACCAAAAATGAACGCACGGTTAGCCGATTAGCATCAACGAAAATGGAACGAGTGATGAGCTGTTTTCTGACTCGACGCCAGGAGTCCAGTTCAGGTGTGACCAAGTTGCGTGACACTTTTACATAAGCAGCAGCCAGCCACACTTTATCGGACTAATTGTTCGCACCCAGCCTCAAGAGCCACACCCAAAGCCTTTTAACCATGGTTCAAACTAATCTGTAAACAATTAAGTCGTGCATATATATAGATATATATAAGATGATGTGGGTATCTCATTTTACTCAGTACGTTAGATATTTCAAATTAATTTGCTACGTGTGCCATTAAAATAATTAAGTTTTAAATGGGGTCGCAGCAAAACGATAAAACAGTTTAAATATCATCAATTAGCAATTTAGTTAAATGCATGCACAGCCAATCTTTTTTGAAATACATAATTCAATCAGCCCGCAACAAAGTTTTTTTGGATTGGAAAAGTACGAGTTAGAAAACCCAAAAAAACAAACTTGCTCAAAAAAATAAGTAAATAAATAAGAGAGGAGACTGCTGATAAGAAAAAAACAACAAATTGATTAAATCAACATCACAACAAAAGCGTCTGCAACGCTGCTTGTGCTAGTGTTGTGTGTGTCAAATAAACTCACTTTCACACAAACAAACGAAAGACAAACAACACCAACAAACAAACAAACGATTACAATTCAAACGAATACAACAAAAAAAGGAACGTATATCTTTCTCTTTCTCTTTCTTGCCCTATCTCTTACTTTCGATTGCCTGTCACAAATTTATTTCGAGATCAAAGCATTTCTTAAAGCCAAATTTATTGTTGTTCCCATGCACAAGCTTTTATGCCATGAATTAATTAATAATAAAAAATGTGATAATAGAGTTGTACAAAAGTAAGTAAAAATACAGGAATGAATAAATTAAATACCCACTGGTAAATACCAACTTTGGTACCAATTTATAAGTAACAACTACAGTAGCTACTAAGTACCCATTGATAAGTACCCTTTTCGTTACTTACTAGGTACTATCAAATTTGTTTACCCTTACATTTGTACTTATTTCATAAACTTTATAAATAAAAAGATCTGAGTAACTAAAAAAAAAAACTGACCTTTTAGTTAATATGAAAGCTACACTAACTTTTTCACATTACAGAATCAAACCATAAGCTTAAAATACTTTTATTTATTATTACTGATTAAACATATTGAAAAATGTGTTTAGCACTTGTTATTTCAGCTATCTACAAATTAAAAAACATATTCATGCATATGTTAATAAAATTAGGTGGTAACCCAACGGTAATTACACATGTTTACCGTTATTGTAGCTGCAATTTTCTCTTGTCAAATGTTACCGCACTTGCCCTTTGGCAACTCACACACACACACGCATAGAAAGTTTATTGAGAGTGTTGGGCACACACAGCGCAATATGGCGTCATTTCTTTGGTTGCCACAGAAGAGTTGTCTACAATGGAACGTGACAATTAAATAAAAGTGAACGACATTGTGCGAGCGAGAGGCACTCGAAGAATGCGACAACAACAGTCGATAACAACAACTATTCTAGGTCAGCATTTGAGTTGTGCACGTGAAAAGTTCGTGAGTGTAGAAAAACCAAAAACTTTCCTATTTATAAATAAAGAAAATAAGAGATAATTTTTGTTTTTCTTACTAATTACAGTTCAATTGGGGGCGTAATAATTTATAAACCGCTTATCGATAACAATGCTCATCTCTGATAGCGCGACACTCATTCGCATCGTTTCTTCGATACACGATAAGTAAATCTAAATGCGTCTGACAACTTAAGCTGGCTTTTACCCTTGCTTTGCGTTTTTGATAAGGGCCCGCCCAAATTGTATAAGAGAATAAATATTGCATGCTATACAAGAAGATATAAATTAATTTTGTTTGTTGATCGATTGCCGGAAATTCAACAGAAATCAGCAAAACAGCAGATAAGTCTAATAGATATATAAATAGAACAATTTTTCACACATGCTTTCCGCAGAATTTATGTTTTTGTGAAGCACTTTAATTAAAACAATCAACGAAAATGATATCATAAGCAAAAAATACTTGAAAAATGTTAAAGTCGTTTTAGAAGTGTGAAAAATTCTCGTATAGCCTTTTTTGTTATATTCGCTGAAGATAAGAAGTATGCATGCAGTTATAACGGTCTTTATCTGCATGCGTAGAAAAAGCCAATTGACTTTTGTACAGTAGAAATGACCCCTTACGCCAAAAATTCCAATTTAGCCAAAGCGGCGTGTGAAAAAAAAGTTTAGTATTTAATGATAAATTTGAACACTTGCGTGAGTCATGAAAACTTTTGCTCAGATGTGGATTTGTTTTCTGCTTTTCATTTATTCCCTCTCTCTCGCACTCTTTCTTACTAATTTGACTACATCTGTCTGCCAGCCATATTGAAATTGGGTTAATAACATGTGTACATACTTTAAATATTTGTAAGGCGCACTTTTGCTTTTTCTTATTTACAGCAAGCTATCCTAGCGTCAGCAGCTGTATTGATTTTTCTTATTTGCAGCAACAACAAACAAAAAAGAAAAATATATATAAGGGAAAATGCATATTTATGTATATGCTTGTGTGTGTGTAAAAGAGAGGTTTTCTGCGGGCAGCCGCCAAAAATACGCTGAGCATCGTTGGTGTTTTACATTAAGCGGCTTATTTGTTATATGTGTAGCATACACACTCATACATATATATAAATATATACATAAATGTGTAAGTGTATATTCCTACCCCAATTCCTTTGTGGGGCTCCGCACACACGCATCTCTAACAGCTGCAGCGGCGCTGATTTATCGATTTTTCACCCATAACTGATTTGGACAATTTTGGACAATTACATAAAATAAAATTAAATCAAAACATAAGCGATGGAATAAATATAAACACATTTATTATCTAAAATTGTCAACAATTTGCAGAACAAATATCTAAACCGCCTGCCACAGCAGAGAGTGAGAGAGAGCGAAACGCCTTGCCTTTATTTATTTATTCTTTTTGCACAAGAACAAATCACACGTATAATTTCTAGCCGCTGTCCTTGAGTCTTATTTATCTTCTTTATGTGACTCGCTCTTCTACCTGCCTTTTGCACACACTCATACGCACACACAAATACGCAGAGGTGGCTGCCGCCTCTTTGACTGCAAAGACGCCACAAACCCACACATAGTTGAAGTTTTTTTCTTGTTTTTTTTTTAAGGCTCGTGCGGTGCACATGCAGCATTTTTATGTATACTTGGCTTGTACTTACTTTTATATTTTGCAAGAAATTCGCTGAAAATCGGCTTTTGGTCGTGGAGCGGGCAGAATCTGGTTTTCAGTGTTGTCATGGAAAATGTAACCTTGTCTGCTTGTTGTCGTTTTGGACATTTAATTAATAAGCGCTTAAGCACACACTTTAAACAACACTTTCATTTAACATTTCATTTTGTTACCCATAAAAATGTTTCGATTATTTTCATTTTGCTCAACAAAAAGAAAATACTCCAACTTCGCATACATAACTGGTTTTCATTTTTTGGCACCTTGCTTTTCGTTTTATTTTTTTTTTGGTTGCTTTTACTGATGTCTGTCCTGTTTTATAAGGTGTTTAAATCAATTACAATGTGTTGTTATTCGTGCACCTTTTTTGTTATTAAAACTGTTAAAACTGATTGTATATTAAAATCGAATTTTCTCTCGACAGCGCATAATTTTGCATTGCGCGTTCAACGCGCTCACTATTCTGTTAGCGATGCGGTCATGGAATTTTTGGGGTGGCCAAAGACATCATGCGAATCGATATCCCCAAGGTGCATACACGATATATTCTAACTGATATCGATATTATATTCGATTTAGTAAAATACTAAAAATATGTGGTGGCATTGCGAAAACAAAATTTTAATTTTCATATTATTTGACAGCGCATTTGCAGAACTAATTATTTAAAAGCTATTGTCACTGGCGATTGAAATTAATCAAACTTAAGTATCTGCTTTAGTTATGTCAACATACAAATATTACAGTTTCCATCCTTCACCTGCAATTTCCGATCACTTTTGCACATGGTCACATTGCTTGCGGCATTCCAAACTAAGCTCAGCACGGTCACACCATACAGACGTGTCATTTGACGACGGCTGTAAATACATAAGTTTTTGTTTTAAGATTCGCGGCGTTTAATAAGTGCAAGTGGTCGCAGTGAAATCAATTGTTAGGACTTATGAAGGATATCCCAAATAATAGATCAAACACATTCGATAACACACTGCAAAACGCGCGCAGTTAAAAGCTGCCAGCGTGTGCCAAACATCAGCTGGCTCCCAGCCGACCGAGGAAAGAAAAAAGTCAAGTCTGGAGGCCAAACCCAAAGAGAAAACAAAACGTTGCATTTGTAAATAAATTAGGAAAAACCGGCAAGAGCAACCACAGTTATGGCGGGCCAAAAATTTCAATATGATGAAAGTGGCGGAACATTTTATTATTTTGTGTTATCATTTTTGGCATTAGTATTGATACCGACAACGATTTACTATTGGCCACGTAAAAAGAAAGAAGGTTCGTTGGCTGCTGATTATAATCACACACTGCACTTCCCTTTGTGTGTGTGTGTTTTGAGCTCCCCCCCCCCCACACACACACTAGCATTAACATGTGCGCTACGCAAATGGACACGTTCCAATAAGTTATTCTGCTGACGAGCTCGGCTCAACGACGTTTTTGTGTTGGTGAAAGCTGCTACTGCAACAACAACAGCTTGAGCCAACTCAGCTCACTTCACAAATAGGACGCACACACTCAAAAACACATACACACATGCACGCATACATATGTACACCTGTAAGAGAGCGAGAGAATTAATCTCTCACGATCTCAAGTTTTTTGTACTTGGTCTCTCTCTCCAAATGCGTTGCTAATCTAATTGTCTTTTTCGCATATTCCTTACATAGATCTCGGCAAAACGAAGGAGGAATGTCAATGCCCGAATTGCTTAAAGAAGAAGATAATTTTGGCAAATGCAGAACCTTATCGCATCCTCAAATCAGTGGCGATCAAACTGTCCATTGTGCTTGGTTGGGCTTTGCTCCTGCTACTCACGTATCGCGTTTCGCAGTTCGATTACGAAATGGCCAGTTTTGATCCCTTCGAGATATTGAGTGTGCCACCAACGGCGACCCAGGCTGAAATTAAGAAGGCCTATTATAAACTATCGAAGGTCCTGCATCCCGACAAGGAAACTGGCGATGAGAAATCGTTTATGATGCTGAGCAAAGCGTATCAGGCGCTTACCGACGATGTGGCTAAGGAGAACTATGAAAAATATGGCAACCCTGACGGACCAGGTGCGATGTCCTTTGGCATTGCGCTGCCCTCTTGGATTGTGGAGAAGGAGAACAGTGTTTGGGTCTTGGGCTTGTACGGATTGGTCTTCATGGTTGCCATGCCCTCGGCGGTAGACATCTGGTGGTATCGCTCCATACGCTTCAGCGGCGACAAAGTTCTGCTGGACACCACACAAATGTATTTCTATTTCATCCATAAGACACCCCACATGCTGCTCAAGCGCGCCTTAATGGTCTTGGCAGCTAGTTTGGAGTTCGATAAGCGACATAATTCACAGGTCATCGAACGGCAAGCTGACAACGATGAGGTGCCAGCGGTATGTCCTAAGATCTAAGATTCAATTTTTGAATAGTATAAGTTCTGTTAAGTAAATGTTAGAGTTTTGCTGTAAAACAGCTGTTAGGTAACAGTCAGTAGAATATACCTATTGACTGATCCAGTTACATATGTAGGTTAATCTCTGCCAAGTAACTGTTAGGGTTCTCTTACAAAATAGTTGTTAAGTAACATAATCTTGCCAGATCCTAGAAATGTACTTCAGCTTATGTTAATCCCTAAACCAACAGGGGGATCTATGTTAAGTAACTGTTAGTTATTAAACAACTGAACAAAACAATGCACTAGTTTATGTAAAACGGTAACATTAGAGAAAACTCTGTTATAAGTGTTAGTGTTCTTTTGAAGAGCAGTTTTTGTTCCTATTCCTATTGCCAGATCCTATTAATCTAATATGTTAAGCGCCATCATATAGGTAAAGCCGTATTAAGTAACTGTTAACGGTTATATACTAATTTAAAATTTTAAACTAATTCTCCACACTTAATTGCTTCTAATGTGAAACTGTTAAATAACTGTTGTTAACCACTTGCAAACACAAGTCTGTTAATAACATCAAACTTAACATTTTATTTTATTTTCCGATTCTGCAAACATTTTATTAACTACATTCACTTTATTCACTATATACAGCTCATTCGGCAGTTACCCAATTTAAATGAGAAGTGCAAGGAGCATCCACTCTGCCGTATGTACTCGATAAAGGCGCGTGCCATCCTCCACGCCCATCTCTCGCGGATGCCCCTCAATCCGGAGACACTGGAGCGAGATCGTCAGTATATTGTAAAGAAGTGTCCGTATCTGGTGCAGGAGATGGTTAGCTGTGTTCATCAGCTGATTATGATGGCCTATGCGAGACGAGTGCCCCGCCTGCCCAGCATCGAGACGATCGAGAACTGCATGAAAATGTCACCAATTATCATTCAGGCACTGTGGGAATTCAAATCCCCGTTGCTGCAGTTGCCCCACCTCACCGAGGATCACTTGTATTTTATGAACAAGAAGCGCCACGTGAAGAATCTACAGCAATTTGCTCAGCTCAAGCCAGAGGAGAGCCGTCAATTGCTCAAGAATCTGACGGACTTTGAGTATGAGAATATTATGCGTGTGCTGGGCAAGATGCCACTCATTGATTTCTCCATACGCTGTGAGGTGATCGATGATGAGAACACAAATGTGGTCACCGCTGGGGCAATTGTCACCGTTACCGTTAGCCTGGAACGAAAGGATATGAGGACGTTGTTCGGGGATACCAAAGTGCCCGAGAAACAGGGCATCAAAGACGATGCCAATGAGGAGGCAGCTGCCGGCGAGGAGGATGAGGCTGCTGCTGCTGCTGCCGCTGTACCCGTTAAAAAGGCATCCGCCTGGGCGAAACGCAAGGGGGGCAAGGGCAAAGGTGGCAAGAAGCCAGCCAACAACCAGAAAAAGAAGACGCAGCCCAAACAGCCGGTTGCGACAACCAATTCTGCCACAGCGGCAACGACAACCGATGATCAAACGGCTGCCAACTCGGAGGCAGAATCGGATGCGGGTGAGCAGCACAGCGATGATGATTCGGTTGCCGCCGGCTCCGGCAGCGACGATGACGACAAGCAAAACAAAAACAATTCCTCCCTGGATGACGACGACGATGAGGAGTGGGAGCGTCTACAGGCGAAACTGAACAAGCGCGAGCGGCTCGAGGGTAAATCGCGCACATCGCACACGGTGCACTGTCCCTTCTTTCCGGAGGAGAAGCAGGAGTACTGGTGGACGTATATCTGCGATCGCAAATCGCGCACCCTGCTTACCGCCCCCTATCACGTCACAAACCTCGTCGAGAAGGAAGAGATCCAGCTTAAGTTCACCGCACCGCGTTGGCCTGGTGTTTATCCCTTCACGGTCTGCCTGAGATCGGGTAAGTTAAGATGCAAAATACACTCGAAAAAAATTGTAGTCAATTGCCAATAGACCATTTTATTATTCAGCAAGTTCATTTTAAAAATTAAAAAACAAGTGTTTGCAATTTACTAAAATTTTGATAGTCCTTTTTCCGAGTGTATTCGACCCTTCCTACTCTTAATCTATATCCTATAATAATGCCTGACCTGCGCTCTTTGCAGACTCGTATCTGGGCATGGACCAGCAGCAGGAGCTAAAGCTTGATGTGCAAAAAGCGCCAGCACCACCGACAGACCATCCCCAATGGGATCTCAGTGAATCGGAACCGGAGCACACCGATCAGCAGGAGAATCTGAGTGATTACACAACGGACACATCCGATGCGGAGGATAGCGACTAGAGAGAGAGAGAGATACAAACAGAGCGAGTGAGAGACAGCAATCACTAGATTCTCCTCTGTCCAACACTCATCACCATCAGAGTCCCCCATTAATCCATCCTCTTGGAATTATTTGATTTTGTTTTTTCGCCCCCGTTTTTTATTTGGTTAGAAAATGATTTTGCGTTGCGAATTTTGTTCGTAAACATTTGTTTTACTAGTTTTTGTAATGGATAAAGAGCCCGAAACTAGAGCGTACGTAACTAAGTAAGTAAAAATAAAGAACTTCATTTTTAATGTCACTGTACTAAATATAATTATAAATGTACTGTATATTTAATTATTTGGATACAAATAACATGTAATGAAAACAACAAAAAGATATGTGTGAAACGCGTCTATTTTTATTGGCTTTTCTTGTCAATAAGTGCAGAATATAAAAAGAAACATTTTCAAAATAAAAGCAAGAAAAATAAGTAAAAATTGTATATTTTTTTTTTATTACTGCGCAGCTGCGGCGCGTTCCAGATCCAAGAGCTGAGCCGAAGCCGAGTTCGAAATCGAATTCGATTCTGGAAGCGGAACTGGAACGAACGCGTTTGTTGCTGTTGTTTTTGTTGCGTTCAGTTGCTGTGTGGAAGAAAAAGTTATTTTTAAACATTTACAGTTGCTTGCATGCATTGCGCTAATTTGCATTACCCTCCACCACATTTTTATTCTTATTAGTGATTTCTTTTTTTTCTTATTTACAATACATGTTTTATTATTTGCTAATGTGTATGTGTGTGGGTGATGCGACTACAGGTGCGGTTCATTTGATGAAAGTGATGAGTGCGAGGGGTGTTTGTATAGTTTGGGAGTCAATTCATTTATTCGCTTGATTTAATTTGGTTTATTCTGGCAGTTTCTGTTTACTCTTCGCCGCTTTCTTCTTCGTCCGATGATGTTTCTGCTTTCTTTTCAGCGTCTTCTGTGATTTCTTTCGTTTCACCATCAACTTTAGCTTTAGTCTCCTCTTCGCCTTCTTCCGGCTTACAATCTGTTTTGGAGTCTTCTAGATTTGTTTTTTCTTCATCTTCGGTATCATTTTTGACTTCCTCTTTTGGCTCTGTTTCCTCTGTTTCGGTTTTTTCTTTCGTTATTTCTTCCGCGGTGGCCTCCTCCTTTACTTCATCTTTGTCGTCTAATTCTTCATCTTCTTTAGCGGCTTCCTGATTTTCTTCCTCTTTGTCTTTGGTTTCTTTATCTTCGCTTGTGGATTCTTCTACGGATTTATTTTTATCAGCCTCGTCTACTTCTGACTTTGTTTTATCTTCATCGGCCGGTTTCTCCTTTATTTCTTCATTTGTTTCCGCTTCGTCAGATTTTTCTTTGGCTTCCTCTCCTGGTTTCTGCACTGTTTCATCAGATTTTTCTTCCGTTTCCCCATCACCTTCTTTCGACTCGTCTTCGTCTTCCGACTCTTCGTCTTTCGACACTTCTTCGTCTTTCGATTTCTCTTCCGTTTCCTTACCTTCCTCCTCCTTCTCACCCGCCTCCTCTTTTTCATTCACCTTCTTTTCAGCGGTTTCCTCTACCTTCTCCTCTTTTTCATCATTAGCTGCTTTTTCGTCTGTTTTTTGGCATGTGGAAATGTTAATATTAATATCACCCAGGGTTGACTTCCTTAACATTACCTGATGAGTCCACTTGTTTCCCATTTTCTACGGATTCATCGCCGCCTTCTTGTGTGGCTTCAGTTTCAGTCTAATTTTGCAGGATTGGGTGTTGAAAGTGTGGACGTGGTGCATTATATATTCAATGGGAAATGTGGGGAAAATGTTTATAACACAATGAGTAAGGATATCTACTGTATTCAACTTGAAGTTGGCAAAGTACATTGCAATAACATGCCGGATTAGCTTCTTTATCGCAATTATTTGACTAATGTTAACTTTTCTCTCGTTTCATGCAGTACATTTTCTCAAAACTCAATATTGTCGTTTTACCTTTTCTTTACTATTCTCGTTATTCTTGTCTTCTTCGTCGTTCTCTGTTTTCTCCTTATCTTCACTTGCTGTCTCGCCATCCTCGTCCTTATTCTTTGAAAAAGGTTTTTGAACATTAGCTCGATCGACTCTCGCAGTTAATTAACATGCGCTGTTAAACCACAGTAAGCACTACATATTTGAAACGGTGCTTTTTTGTCTGTATTTTTGTGTTTAGTTTGTGTTATTAGCAAATGCATAGATTTTTAGTAAATACAAATATATTTCATTTTTTATTTTGTTTTAATTTTATTACATATGTACTTATATATTCAGCGGATTTTTATGTTTTCGCATTAACATAACTCAGCCGCACAAATCGTACAGTTTTTACTTTTTCTACATTTAAATGTAGAGCAAATAATCAATCGGAAACTTAAATCTGATTTTTTTTTTCGCTTCGAGTCGATAAACAAAAATGTCTCAATTGAATAATGTTAAATACACACATACATACAAACAAGTATGTGAATGGGTGTTACAATTATCATAAATAAATATGTATGTATGAATGTATGTGTGTATTTTAATTAAAAGTTGTAATTTCTTTCGTGAACACAATCGCTTTGTAAAATATTAGTGTGTTGTTGTAGTATGCACGTCATAAATACATATATATATATATATGTATGTATATATTTATATATAAATATATAGATAGAAGCTTAAATTAAAGAACCGCAGTCATGGTAACTAGAAGCACCTTTGCTAGAAGTAAATTTGCCAAAATGCCGTTAGCAGAAATCATTTGCATTTTTTTTGTTATGTTCTTGCTTGCTACTGCTGTTAACATGTATGCTAATTCTGGCTGATTGCTGATTGCATCTCGTTAGTGCTGTTGCTGTTGTTACTGTTGTTAAAATGTTATTGTTGTTGTTATTCTTATTATTATTGTTGTCATTTGTGGTTGCTTCTGTGCAGGCTTGTTGTTGTTGTCGCATCATAATAGTAAACAGAAAGAGTATAATTTGCTCAAAAGCTCTCAAACCTCTGCCTTCTCCTCCTTATCCGCGTCGGACGTCTTAGCTTCACCTTCACCAGCGTCCGCTGGAGGTTTCACCTCATCTTTCTCACCATTCTCCTGCTTCAGTTCAATTTGTGCACTGCTCACGGCAGTTGTGTCGGCGGGTGCCAACTTGAGGAATACTTCCAGGGTGTCAATCTCGTTGGCCATATCGAAAGCATCATAATCGCCACAATATTCATCATCGTTAAACAGTTGCGGCGGCAAAGGATGCCTTGGCTCTGGATCACTGACTGTGCCGCCATTGCTTGTTGATTTGTTTTGCATCATCTCCTTTTCGCTCTCTTTGCCGGGCTCTGTAATGTCAACCGCATCATACTGAATATGCTTGCTGTCCAAAATCATTAAAACGCGCTGTTGGCGTTTCTTCACCTTAAAATAAAATAATACACAAAATTTAAAATAAGCTGTTAATTTTGATTTGTTGCCCAGCCCTTGTTTGTAACGTACAAGTTTCTTATCGCAGTACAAGCAGAGCTAGCACTGCTTGCTTGTAATTAACTGTTGATAAAGTGCTGTTGTTATTTATTGCTCTCCATCGTACACACACAAATACATACATATATGCATGAGCGTACTCTATTTTACGCGTCTGCAACAACAATAAACAACGGCACATTCAAGCTTCCAAGCAATGCTCTCCCATTCCCTCACACGCCCTGCTCGGACATTGTCAATATGCTTTTTGCACAATGACCGTTGTTTAAGTTGGCGAATCAAACAAAGAATAGGGTTGGCACAATGAAAGTCACTTCAAGTGAATCATCCTCACACACACACAAGCATGTACCCACGCATATGAGAAAAAAGTAAAGCAAAGAACTGTGATCAATGAATTCTTTTACGCTTCATGTTCGCAACAGATAATTAAATAAGCTTATATGGAAATGTTTGCGGTCGTTGCGCTGCTTCTTGCCACCACCACCATCAATATGCACACACATACGTACATGCCAATCAAATTACCCACTTGCTTTTCTGTTTTGTTATGAGAGGGAAGGAGAGAAAAAAAACAGAGATGTCGTTTTGACTGTACGGAATACATCATCATTTACATACACACACAAACAAGAGAAATGTGTGAGTGCATAAAATAAAATATGCAATTTGGTATTTCTCTTTTTATCTGTTCCGCTAAGTAAAAGTCCATTAACATGACACTGACTTCTACCAATTGAACATGCACAGTTATGTTTGTATGTGTGTGTGTGTGTCCACGCCCACACTTAATACTCACCTCCTTGTTGCCGGACATGCCGCTGACGTAGACTTTCAATACCATTTTTGCAATTAATGATGCGCTGTCTTTGCGTTTTTAATTTAAAGCTTTATTTATATGTTGTTGTTGCACGAAATAAAATATGCGACTTTCACACGATGATACAAAATATTTTTAGAACTTTCTTTCTTTGCTCTGCGCTTTGCTTGCCTTTTTTCTACTGCTTGCTGCGCGATATTGGCCCCTAACGCGATACGTAATGTAGTTTTTATATATATTTATATGCACGCACTGGGCTAATTGCTGAGTAACGATGTAAATTCGTTGCAAAAAAAACGTATACAAAGTTCTGTACTATAAAAGTGTAAAAATATTTAATAATATTAATTGCACAAATTGCTTTCGAGCTCTGCCTTTTTATTCCTACTTTATTCGTTCGAATCCGTGTGACCTTATTAAGGCAGCGGAAAAATACTAAATAATCGGAAAATACTATCGATTTTAGGATCATATGTTATTACAGTTATAATAGGCAACTTTGATTGTATCTCTGTATTGTCAGACAAAATTATACAAATTTGAAGCTTATATATTAATGGGCAACAGTTTAATACCTTTTATCGAGCAAATTATCACTAAATATTTATGAGCTGCATACCCAATTAAAAATACTCAAGGTATCGATAGCTCTATGGCGTCGATGACAGTCGCTACGACATCTGTCAAAACGGCGTGGAAATTGTCGTTTGGCCATCGCTAGGCTCGCCTCTCTGTTCACGAATCGTCGTCACGCATGCATCGGTCGTCCATTTTCCGTAAGAATCCGACAGAAAACTAAAAAATTACATCGCAAAAAAGACAAAAAAGATAAAATTGCATAAATCAAACAACGCCTTTTAACAACTCGCTCCCAGCACAGTGCATTTCAGTGGCCTTCAAAATACTGCTCAATCCAACATAAGCAATATCAATCTACAATTAGTCTTACAAATAAATATAAAGTAAATAAAGCGCGTGTGAAGTGCAGAAAATCAAGGTGTTACAATACAATTATTTAACGTAAGTGCAAGAGTAGTAATTACTGGTGATATTTACCTTTTTTCTTTAATATGCATAATCTTTAAAGAGCTAAACGATAATGATATGCGCTGCGACCATTTTTAAAATTTCACAAAATAAAAATTCCAACTCAGCTGCAAGTGTGAGTGTATGTGTGTGTGCGAGAGAGACAACCATTGAGCACCATAAGCTGCTGTCATTTTGTTTTCTTTAAAACGATTCTTTTATTTTTCTTTTTCGTTTTTTTTGGTCACGTAAAAAAGCACTAATCATTTATTATTAAAAAAAATCTTGAACATATATACAAGTAAAGATAGAATGAATAAGCAAGCAGCACACACACACTCACATGCGCATACAATCGCAAATGTAATTTGTGTTCATTAACAGCATGACTGTGTGCGTGTTTGTTTGTAGTGGTGTTTGCTGTGTGAAAACAGCTGGTACAGCTTAAAGGATACGCATACGCGTACTTAGTTTTGTAGTGCGTCGTGTTTGCTTGTGTGTGTGTGTATGCGAGCATGTGTGTTTATACTGGTGCTGCTGGTGGTTGGCTAGCATCATTTACAATACGAATTCTTTGCTTCTTGTGTGTCTTCCTTGGGTGTGCATTGCTATGCATGTGTAGTTGTTGTAGCAGTGCTGTAAAGTTCTTATAGTTGTTGTAGGCAACACTCCCTTTAATTGCGCATCGCTGCGGCGTTGGTTTTTCTTTGTAAATGCCCTTTTGCGTTGAGTTGTACTGAATCATTCACACGTAAGTTCAAATGAACCATTTTTAAACTGCGTCTCCAATTGCACTTCAATTTTAAAATAAAATCAATTAAATCATACAACTACTTATTACAATATAAAGTATTCCAATTAAACTAATATAGATATATATGAAAAACTGAGTGATTTTAATTAAGGACGACACGTTAAGTCGAAAATTAACTACTGAACTCCTTGACTCAGAATTGAGCTAGAAACTCGAACTCTTACTTTACGCAGCTGGGTTCAAATTCTTCTTTAAAGAGCAGCTGCCATAAATCGATGCACCATTTTTTTTTAATGCTCCTTGTGTGTGCGCGTGTGAGTGTGTTCGTCAGGTGAATCCTGTTTTCCTTGAAACCAGTTTTTCCTTATTTTTTTTGTTTCGGTTTTTGTTGTCAAATTTTATTTTCGATCTCAGTGAACGTTGCTGCTGCTTTCTGCTAGTTTCTAGTATTGAAAATATCTCCATTTTTATTCTCATTTACAGCGAACGCTTCCAAGCAGTAACTGTGTGGCAATAATAAGAAAAAATAAAATAGAATTAAATTTATTAACAAAATAGCAATTGAGAATATTACAATATAAATATACAAAATATATAAATATATTTTAAATAAATAGATAGAGAGATAGAGAGAGAAAAGAAAACTATTGGACCACATTTAAGATAACAACGATGGCCTGTGCAACACTTAAGCGTGCCTCCGACTGGGAGTCTCTCAATCAGCGACCCAACAAACGTCGACGCTGCAATCCTTTTGGCCAATCGCGCAATAATTCGCCGTCACGCAACAGCAACAATGGAAACAGCGATGGCAACAACAGCAGCACAGCGACAACAACAACGCCAAGCAATCGATATGCCAAAGGCGGCACCGAACCAAGTCCCTTCTCCGAGTCAGCACTGGCCAAGATGTCACCAGGTAAGCTCAATTTGTCTTCTGATGGAATTTGATATACACAATTTTTCTGCTTCTTTCGCGCAGATAAAATGGCTGAGAATCTGTGCAATGAGATCAAGAGACTGCACAAGCGCAAACAATTGCCAATAACATCGGCTGCGTTGGAGCGCATGCAGGACTCGGAGTCGAGTGGTTCCGAAATGGGACCGGAGAGTCCACATCGTCCGGACAGTCCACCAAATCATTTAATGATGCGCCAGCATGGCGACAAGACTCTGTTCACGTTTAAACAGGTGCAACTTATCTGTGCGGACATGATCAAGGAGCGCGAGGATCAACTGCGTGAACGCTACGAGTGCGTCCTGACAACCAAACTGGCCGAACAATATGATGCCTTTGTCAAATTCACTTATGATCAAATCCAGCGTCGCTACGAGGCAGCGCCTAGCTGTAAGAATAAATATACCCACCATATATTTATATATTCAATATTTATATGTTATTAATCGATTTTTTTCCTATTTCAGATTTGTCGTAAGGTTCGCCTATATATATATATATATATATATATATATCTATATTTATATATATATATATATTCTCAAAGATAAATGCACTACGATCTTATGTGGACGGTTGGAAATCTGTTTCCAACTGCAAACAACAACAAATAACATCAAAAAGAAAAGCAGCAAATGCAACATGCAAAACAACAACAAGAACAACAACCACAACATAGAAACCCTCATTTAATAAACAAAAACTACAATTGTTTTTATTATATATATATATTTTGAAATATAAAAGAAATTGTAGTTAAAAATTGTAGAATAACATATATAAAATTGAAAAACTGTATTTTGAAGAGAAGAGATCATCAAAGGGAAAATATACTTTAACGGCTTACGCTGCTTAGGCAAAGCGAACAGCAAAAACAACAGACAAACAAAACAAAACAAAACATAAAACAAAACAACTTGTTACATTTACGTTTTCACATAACGAAAATTATAAATAAAAATGACAAATATCTATATAGACATATGGAAACAAAAACACTATGCAACATGCTAATAAATAACAAAAAAAAAAAAAAAAAACGCTGCAACAAGGTGCAACAACAACAAGATACACACTACACACACATCTATAAAGTACTAATAAAAACACAATTCAATGAAACCTCAACATTAGCTTCGTATACAAAAAAATAAAGCAAACAAAAAAGAAACAAAAAAAACAAGAAAACAAGATTTGGTAAAAATATATGTTAAGTACATATACGTAGAATATAAGGTATATTTGTAAAAGGTATCAAAACTATATTGTATTTCAAAATAGCAATGATTCACTGAGAACTAAGCAAAACAAATTGAAGATGAATAATAAGAAAGAACAACAATGCAAAACTAAGTTAAAACAAAGAAGCAACTACTCATGAAATAACTTTTTCATAGTTTATTTTTGCATAATGATCATTTTCCTAAAAACAAAACAAACAAACAATTGAAGCGAGTGAAGATAATAACAACTGTATAAAAGAGAAATAAGTTTTTTTGTTTTTCTTGAGAGTTTAATCGTTTTTTCCTTTGAATATAATTTTTCGCAAATTATTGTAAAAAAAACAATAGGAACCATTTTCGTTTCAAAATTTTAACTTCATTTAAAATTAATAACAAAAAAAAACAAAAATATTAAAAAAAAAATATGTCTAATTTAAGTCAACTTGAACGCTTTCATCTTTACACGCTTGGCAGAAGACGTTTCATGTTCATTATAAATATTTTTCACTTGATATATACACACACATCTATATATTTTTCAATTACCGCGTTCATACATATTTTATATTAGTAATTTAAAACTTAATATTAGTAAAGAAATGCCATTTTTATATTAAAATAAAAAAAAGCGATGAATTGAGGAAACTAAATGTTGCCTTTTCATTTTATAAGACTTTTCGAATTTGGCATTTAAATAAATTTATATGGCGCCTAAATAGATCAAACCTGTCCACGCTATGTTAAGTTAACACAACATGATGTTGGCTGCGCACATTACGCAAGGCACTTGAAGTTGGGCCTGCTCCACCCCTTACAGAATTTCTCTACAGCTGTTAATACAGAAAATGTAAGCTGAAAAGTAAGAAAAAAATAAAATAACAACAAGCAGTCGTTGGATTTCAGAAAGCAACAAAAGTTTAACTTGAGTGTGTGTTTTTTGGCAAAGACAAACGCTGAAACGCAAAATTATGTGTCGCTAATACGCAAAGATCAATAGCTGATAGACGCTTAAAATGCTGCACTCGTGATATATAACAAAAACCAACCAATATCCATTGATAATCCTCTAAATCTGTACAAATTAGATACACAAGGGAGAGTGAGAGCGAAAGAGAAAGAGAGGGGGAGAGAGCGAGCGAGAGAATAGAAAGCTTTAACAATGTGCGACAATGACGGTGAAATTTGTGACTCAGCCCTTCAGGTATCGCCGGCAAAGGCACAACTGACAATTGCCACCACCCAAACCGATGCCCAATTCGAGGATCTGAAGCAGCAACACATGAGAAATGGAACACAGCAAATGCATTGCATGCACTCCAACGCCAACGTTCCAGATATTCTTGAAATCGATCAATGGCATCTGGAAGAAGTGGAGCTGTGGGTCTGCAGCAACATGGAACACATTTCCACGGAGCTGCGCCATTGTTTGCGTGACGAGGCAATCGATGGCCAAGTGTTGCTGGCGCTGACCGAACGCGATGTTTGTGATATGCGCTACAAGCTTAACTACAAACTAACGATTGGTGAGATGAAAAAGTTCTGGCAAACTGTATTCGAGCTGCAGCTGCTCTGGAAGCAGGACAAACGTCAACAGCAACAGCCACAAGAGCATTATCAAAAGTCGACGCATGAATACCCTACCAATCATTCTTCGGAGCCACATGCTTTAAACAAATTTGCCACAGTTGGTGGCATCTGTTGCCTTCCACGGTTGCATGCTCCTGTCATTTCATGTCCCTGTCCATCAACCACCGTCGATTATACGAGCATTGTCAACGAGAGCGATTCATTTCGGCAGAAGGACAATCGTTACGTTGCCCCCGAATATTTTAAGACCGCAATTAGTTTAGGTGAGTTCAAATTTCACACTCTTCAAATTGGGCGTCTCTTATCAGTTATCATTTTGCAAATGCTTGCATTTTACCCGTTATCATGTTTCCCATTGGAATGTAATTTATATATAATACATTTGTGTGTGTGTTGTCAAGTTCATTATAAATTTGGTTACAGTTTTATTGCTTCACTTTTTTTTTAATTGGAGGTTATCTGTATGTTTTTTGTATGTGTCTGTTTGTGTAATTATTAAAATGCAAGTACCTTGTTGCCTTCCCCTTCGTACTCGCATTGCTCTACGCCTTGTTTTTCTGCATTTTGTTTTATTGTTTTGTTGTTTTTTTTTTTATTTGTGTGGCAATTTTGCGTGTAACAATTTTCAAATATCTTAGAAGAGAAGAAGAGCACATTTGCACTTTGTCATCATGTTTGTCATGCATTCAAATTAATTTCTATTTATTATAAATATTTATGTGTAATATGCACTGATGTGATTCAGGAAATTGGAAACCACAAGTTGGGGTCATTACACATGTTTTTCGCCTAATGTAAACTGGAAACCAATACATATACATATCTATAAATATACACATACACCCTCCTAGTAAGTGTAAACAAAGTGCGACATGAGATGTTTGTTTTGTTTGTTTATATTTTCGTTGAATGTTTAGAAAATACTGCTTTTTACCCATTAAAAATGTGTGAAAAGGGTTTAATGGTGTTTTCATTTTATAATAACGTTTCCATTTTAATTTTTTTTCGGTTGCAGGGTATTCATTTGTGGTAACATGGATAACATCGTTTGTGATGGTGATTGTGCATGAGCGTGTGCCCGATATGAAACGATATCCACCGTTGCCAGATATATTTCTCGATAATGTACCGCACATCCCGTGGGCATTTAATATGTGCGAAATAACGGGATCACTGCTGTTCACCGTGTGGTTCTTTGTGCTCATCTTTCACAAGTATCGAATGGTTTTGTTGCGTCGCTTCTTCGCTCTGGCCGGCACCGTCTTCCTGCTACGCTGTGTGACCATGCTAATCACATCGCTTAGTGTGCCCGGCACCCATTTACAGTGCAATCAAAAGGATTTTGCCATCGATGATCCGAATGTGGATGTATTTGGCGCTCTGGTTATACGAATGACGCGCGCCTATCGTATCTGGAGCGGTTTGGGCATGTCCATACAGGGTGTGCGCACGTGCGGTGATTATATGTTTAGTGGTCATACCGTTGCCCTAACGCTGCTCAACTTTTTCATCACGGAATGTGCGTAGATTACGAATATATATATATATATATAATTTTTATATAATTACTCCATTTCAATTCTTGCAGATACGCCACGAAATCTTTACTTTCTGCACACGTTGACCTGGCTGTTGAACATGTTTGGCATCTTCTTTATACTCGCTGCCCATGAGCATTATTCGATCGATGTCTTTGTTGCGTTCTATATAACATCGCGTCTGTTTCTGTACTATCACACACTAGCCAACAATCGGGTAAGTTCCAGCAAGGATTCACTTGTTAATCTTAATCCTAATCCTTAACACTATTGCAGGCTCTCATGCAAAGCGATTCAACACGCACCCGTATCTGGTTTCCTATGTTCAGTTATTTTGAGAATTCGGTTGATGGTATCATACCCAATGAGTTTGATACGCCTGGCTCACTGATTGATTCGCTGCTGCAACAGCTAATCCGTTTGAAGGACGAAATCCGCTCAATCTTTCAAGGCTCTTGGCTGTCGAAAATCGATTTTTCGTCAGGCAAATCATCGTGGTTCATGTTTGGCAGCTCAGATTTGAACTTACGAAATCATTCGCATGCAAGTGTCTCCAATTATTTGTCACCAACCCAGTCGCTGGCCAGTACAATGGCGTCTCCTCCAGTGCCGCAGCAGCAACAGAAGGCGACATCGATTGATGCCGTAAATCCTTTTGCCGGTGGCGTTGCGGCGGAAACGCTATCAGCGTTTAATAATGATTTGAGAACACCGTTGACGGAGAAGAAGGTGCTGTGATTAATTTTGCTGGTTGTCGAGTCTTCCAAAACTGGATTCCAAATTTTTATTTTTTTCTCGCATAACAAAAACATATTGCAGAAAAACACAAGAAGAACAAAAAAACACACTGACTGATAATTTTTACATGAATTGTTATTTTAATACTTTTCTCACATGGAGCAGCACCTGTATATCTGTATTATCTACTATAATAACACATTCGTAGTGCCTTCCGGGTAGTTTAAACTATGCACAGCAAGCCCTCCCTTCTCTTTAGGTAAATAAAATATTTGGTGTAAAAAGATTGAATTAATATTTATATATATATTTATATATATATTAGTAATATATGAAGTTGTACTTTGAAATTGTACTACAATTGTTTAATTGATGATGAAGATAATCCTCATTCCGCTCAGTTTAGTTTTATTATTATTATTAAAGACTATTGCATTATTATGTAATTCTAAGTTTGTACAACAAATTTAAGTTATTTAGTCATAAGTTACAAATATTTTGTTGAACGCACAAAAAATTCAATAAATTCAAGTTTCAATTGTGGAAAGTAATCGACATTTTTAATATTAAAATTGCCCGCACTACAGTTTTCGATCTACGATTTTCTATCGATATTAGCATTTTAATACTGTTTGTCAATCAGTTGGCTGTGCGTTAAATTTATATTTTAATAAGGGTTTTTCTATTCTTTAAAATAGTTTTAATTGGAGGACACAAGTGCTGTAATATTAATATTTTTCATGTAAGCAATAATATTTTTTTTATTATTTTCTTTTACAAAAATGTTTAAATGCATACCGGGTGAAGTATTGTGATTTTTTTTTACGATAGTAGGTTGAAGTTTTTTTTGTGACTGGCAATTGCTTCCTCTTTTTATTTTCTATTGGCGTCGGCGTCTTATTTTGTAGCGGTTAACGCGAATTTATTCTACTGTGTGGATTTTGGCAGTTCTATATTTGCCCGCGCAGAATATGAAGAAAATCAAACCACAGTTACACGATCACTTAATAGCCAATCGTGTGAAACAGGTAAAATGAAACCACAATTGTTAACTGAATCAAATAATTTGTCAGGCAGCAGCCGGCAAAAAAAATTCCATCAAAGAACAAGCAAGAAAAAACACTGAAAAGCAAGGTTAGCTTTTGACAGACCGCAATTAAAGTCGTAATTTGTTTTTATTTTCAAAGTATTTGGAGGAGCACGTTGACGAGACGTATCTGGATGTGAAGCAGATGACCAAAGGATTGATGCGAAAATATCCGGAATATTCTCGTCGAAAATTTGGACCTTTCAGACAACTGGTGCATCAAGGTAAAGTGAAAAGTAAATATTACAAAAGTTTCTGCGCATGACGCCATCAAAAAATAAAAACAGACTTCCGCAATGCAATGTAACAATGCATTTTTTTAGTTTGTCCCTTAGTCGAGTTATATTTAACACACATGGCGAAATACATTAAATATATATGCATTCACATTGGAATTGTTATGCCAGCGTAATCTGTTATCTATTCTAGAAGAAAATCAAAACAGAATCACTGAGAATCTTAATAATAAATTGACATAATTGACAGGTCAAAAAACTTGTATTTGTTTTTCATAAATTCTAGGCGATTAATTAATATCTGTTATTTATTTATGCAAAAGAGTTAAAAAAAAAGATTTACAATTTTTGTCTTTCAGCGTTCGCGATTGTTTCCGACAGTTATAACTTAGATAAGGCGACCAGTTCCGACGAAGAGGAAGACTATCTATCTGAGGAAGCGGACACAACCACCAACAACAACATAATGAATAATTTAATGCATGGCCTGTACTCCAATCAGCCAGTTCGCAAACCAACAGCCACAAAACCGAGCAACGAACCAATTGACATTTCTAGTGGCGATGAGAACGAGGACGAGCCTTCAGTTAGTCCGCCAAATGGTGGCAGTTTGGCAGCCGCCGCTGCAGCCACTAATATTGGCGATATGCCGCCATCGAAAGGGCTGAAGCGTCCATTAGAATCGTCAGCATCAGCATCGATAACTGGCGGACAGCCGAAGAAAGGCAAGTCAAACAACAGTTAAGCAACATTTAAATATGGTTGAATAAACAAAAATAATAAATAACATTATTAACAGGCCTCACGCCAAGCTATAGCTCTTCAAACAACTGCACTAGTCCAGCAACTGCCCACAAGAAATGTGAATAACTCAGCTAGGATTATCTGAAGTTGATAAGTTATTAATAATTGTTCTCTCCTTCTTGGTTTGCAGTCATTGCCGTCTCTGCTAGCCTCGGCAAGGGCAGTAGCGATGCGGTCCCACGTAAAGAGTCGAAATCGCATCATGGGCCATCGCTGTCATTTCAGCAGCAGCAACAGTTTATGCAGCAGGCCCATCAGCAGCTGCATCATCATCAGCAACAGCAGCAACAGCAACAGCAACAGCAGCGTGTGCGCAAATACAAAAAGGAATTGGAGGTGTCTCGCTCCTCGGAGAGTTTCCGCGATATTGGTGGCATGGATGGCACCTTAAAGGAGCTGTGCGAAATGCTTATACATATAAAATCGCCAGAGTTTTACTTTCAACTGGGTCTGCTGCCGTCACGTGGTCTTCTGCTGCACGGACCCCCAGGATGTGGCAAAACCTATTTGGCACGCGCCATTGCCGGCGTGAGTAGCAAATAATATATATTTATTCAATTTGTATATTTATTAAACTGTTTGGTTTGTAGCAACTGAAAATGCCGCTGTTGGAGGTGCCAGCTACGGAGTTGATTGCCGGTATCTCTGGCGAATCGGAGGAGCGCATACGCGATGTCTTCGAGCAGGCAATTGATCATTCGCCTTGTGTGCTCTTCATTGATGAAATCGATTCGATAGCCGGAAATCGCCAGTGGGCTGCCAAGGATATGGAGCGTCGCATTGTCTCACAGCTGATTAGCAGCCTGGATCTGTTGAAAGCCACCGAATATGGGCAATCGGTTGTTGTTATTGGCGCCACCACACGTCCTGACACTCTAGATCCGGGTCTACGTCGCATTGGACGCTTTGATCATGAAATTGCCATACACATACCATCACGCAAGGAGCGACGCGAAATATTACGTATTCAGTGCGAGGGTTTGTCCATTGACCCAAAACTTAATTATGATAAAATTGCTGAACTGACGCCGGGCTATGTGGGTGCCGATCTGTTGGCTTTGGTCTCGCGTGCCGCAACCATTGCTGTGAAGCGCAGATCGATGAAAAAGTTTCGAGAACTGCACGCAGCCAGTGAAATGAATATGACCACTGTCACTCTGGATGACGACGAACCAAATGAGGACAAACAGGAGGAGCAGACATCGACGAAGAAGGATCAAGCATTGGCACCGGAGCAATCACCAGTTACCGATGAGAAGCAGCAGGAGCAGCAGCCAAACACGGAAACCGATAAGCCCGTAGAAGCGACAAATGGTGAAAAGGCCAGTGAGGAGATAAGCAGCGAGACACCCATGGAAGTGGATGATAAAGGAGATAAAGATGATGTTGTTAATGAGGTTTCGCCGGCGGCTACGGTTGAGTCCGTAAAGCAAACAATTTCAAGTGCCAAATCGCCGATACTAGCCGATGATTTCTATGAACCTACGTTGGCCGAGCTGACAAATTTCCTGGATAATCCGCCAGAAGAATTTTCTGATCCCAATTTCTGTCTAACTTTGGATGATTTTACGGCAGCTATTAAAGTGATGCAGCCATCGGCAAAGCGTGAAGGGTTTATCACGGTGCCGGACACCACCTGGGATGACATTGGCTCTCTAAGCGACATACGCGAGGAGCTGAAGCTAGCTGTGCTGGCGCCCGTCAAATATCCCGAAATGTTGGCACGTCTGGGCCTGGAGGCGCCTTCGGGTGTGCTCCTCTGCGGTCCGCCGGGCTGTGGAAAAACACTGCTGGCCAAGGCCATTGCCAACGAGGCGGGCATTAATTTCATTTCCGTCAAGGGACCCGAACTGATGAACATGGTGAGTGCTCCACCTTGAACTTAATCCTCATATGATCCCGTTTTTAAATGGATTTCTTATTGCTTTCGTAGTATGTGGGCGAGAGTGAGCGTGCAGTGCGTGCTTGCTTCCAACGTGCTCGCAACTCATCACCCTGTGTAATCTTTTTCGATGAGTTCGATTCACTGTGCCCCAAGCGCTCGGAAGGTGGCGATGGCAACAATTCAGGGACGCGCATCGTCAACCAGCTGCTCACCGAAATGGATGGCGTTGAGGAGCGCAAGGGTGTTTACATTCTGGCGGCCACCAATCGTCCGGACATTATTGATCCAGCCATTTTGCGTCCGGGCCGCTTGGACACCATACTGTATGTGGGACTGCCGCAGGAGCAGGAGCGTGTTGACATACTCAAAGCCACCACAAAGGTAAGTAGTTAAGCATTATTTCCGATTCACTTAGTAAGCCACGTTTTGTTTCCAATTAAGAATGGCAAGCGTCCCGTGCTGTCTGATGATGTGGATCTAAATGATTTGGCCACTAAGACCGATGGCTATACAGGCGCCGATTTGGCCGGTTTGGTTAAGCAGGCTTCAATGTTTTCGCTGCGCCAAACGCTCAACAATGGTGATACCAATGTGGACGATTTGTGCGTACGCCAGCAACATTTCGAAGAGGCTCTGAAGCAACTGCGACCTTCGGTTAGCGAGCAGGTAAGCTCATATCTCTAATCATCTTTCTGTAATTAGGGCTAAAGTCACATCTTTTCTTGGCAGGATCGCAAGGTGTACGAGAAGCTGCGTCAGAAATATGCTGCACCGCGTTTACCGCCGTTCGAAACAAAGTGAAAAACTCTCAGCGCTTGACACTGTTGTACTAGTATTTAAGAAATCACCCACACACTCATACACGGACATATTCCACATAGTCCTCATTTGAATTAAAAAAAAAACATGTACAAATAACCATGTAAAGACTCCATCATAATGGAAGCACACAGAATAAAGATGCCCAAGCGGAATAAAATTTGGGACCAAGCCCAGTTGAATTGCCAAATACTTTATACTTTATAGATATACGTATCTAATTCAGTAACACGCACTTGGAATTATAGTCTATAATGCTGCATCGCCCCTCCCGGAACGAGTTGCACAGAGTGGTGCTGTCATCGCCCTCCTCGGCATTGAAGCATTTTGCATGTGCCTCTTCTGCAGCTCAAGAATTTCTGTGTGCTGTGTAAGCAGCGTGCGCTTGACGCGTTTCTTGAGTTTCTTTCGGATCGGTGACTTCTTTTTATCCTCGTTGGCATTGGTTGGGGCCCCAATGGGGGATTGACTATCGCCGGCGCCCAGCTCTTTGTGGCCCGGTGGCTTGGGCGCATTGGGCTCCTCATCTCGCCTGATGATCTGCCGCAAATCGAACGCATTTTTGCACATCTCGCGTATGCCGAACCAGCTCTCATGGCCAATCTGACTGATCATCTCGACGGGTGGCTGAAAGCCAAGTTCACGCGATGGCAGCTCCATTACCAAAGCCATGGGCGTCTTCAGCACACCGTAAACGTAATCCACAACGGAGCCGGCAATGGTGCGCTTAGTCAGGCCACTAATACTACCCGTGCGATATTCGCGGCCATTGTACGTCTTGATCGCAGTGCGTCCGGCATTTGCCAGCGTGTGCAGCTCTCGCCAATAGTATGGCGTCTCTCGTGAATAGCCCCAGGGATACATGATGCTCTGGCCGTAGGAGTGCAGCGATAAAAAGAACAACAAATTTGGCGCCAGGCTGTCCAGAACGGTGCGCATGGCACGCGTCTCCGGCTCTGAGAAGGGTCGCTCACCCTTGAAGGTGTTGCGGTTGGTTCGCGTCGGTCCGCATTCCCAGAATATGTCATAGTTGCGATTGCAGTCGGTGCCCACATTTTTGGACGCCTTGTTCGGTCGTCGATTCTTGCGCCAGTTGCGATTCTACAAAGGATTAGATTAGCAATAATATAGGTGGCCCCATCTTCACTTGGATTTCCTGATTTACCTTAGTGCGTGAGTACTCATAGCCATCGGGATTGACTAGTGGCACAATAATGAAACGCAGATTGCGCAACATTTCAATGTTGCGAGTGTATCGCTCCGTCAGTTGGTAGATGCAATTGAGACAGGTGCTCACCGTGATCCATTCGCGTGCATGTGTTCCCGCCTCAATGAAGATGACATTACGATTCTTTTCACCCGTCAGCACAGTGGGACCCTTGACACCGTTGAGCTTCTGCAGCTCGGACTGTTTGCCCGCCAGCAAACGCATCGTGGGTGGCAGCTCCGTATTATTGGGATTCATCCAATTAATTTCCACGGCGCGCACTTCCCGCTTCTCGTGCGTTATGCCCAGCGTGTAGAGTTTAACGAAGTTCGAATAGCGATGCACTATATATTCCAAATACTGATTAATTTGTCCATACTCCAGATACGTGTGCAACACGTCCGGACGTGGTATGACCAGACGCCTCACGGGATTCTGAGGCACAGCAAAGGTGGTCACCTTTTGGCCAGTTCGCGCTTTTGTCTTCTTGTTGCGTTTCGATTGCATTTTCAATTTTGATAAATATCATGGGAGATTTTAATTGGAAAAAGGAAAAACGGAACTGTAAATTTAAATATTTTGTCGAACTTCAATCAAAAAAAAATTGAGTACTTAATGTTTTTTTTTTTTATGTTTTCACTCGAGCTGGAAGCTGTTCGAATTTTTCGAAAGCCTGCTAGGGACAAACTCTCACCTGGTGCTCGACTTGGAGCAGCTGCTCGGCGAGAACGATACGTGCGTGCCCCTTGGGCCTGTCTGCCATTGTGCGATCCAAACCGATTGCCAGTTGGAGTTTTTATCAACAATGCATTATAAAAAACAACAAAAAAAAAAAAACAACAACAGCAGACGACGACGAAGCAGCGAAAAGTGGCACACTGCCACAGTGCCACAGTGCCAGAATGCCACATCCCACATAGCGTGGGCGTTCTTCCTCAGGCACAGCGAGAGAGAGTTCGCATTTAGGGTAAATTGGGACAGCGACAACGTTTAATAAGTTGGGCACGGCAGGCTTGTAATGCGGAATTGGATTTGTATTCCCGCTGTCCTTCTGGCTGGCCTGCAACTGGCTGCCACAAAACGCAAATATGCTAAATGTCAGACTTGGCCTATGGAATGGAGCGAATGGCTTGGCTTGGCTGGTGGACAGGTCTGTATAGGAGGTTTGTAGCTGGAAGCGCAGACACGTCCTATGCAAATAAACAAGGAAGCGTACGACTCCAAACAGACGCTCCAATATTGGCGTGCCGTCCCGGAAACGGAGCAGTTGTAACTGGTCTACGGGACAGGGCTTTAAGCACAAAATTCATTTTGGAGATTACCTCTAAAAAACACTGCCCTACCGCGAATGCTCGAAAAGGGAATCTCTGAGACATAACATTAATTTCAATTTCAGCAATAAAATTAGTTGTATTTCGAATTTGGACTAGCCATCAATTTCTGGTTTCCGTTTCTATAAATTTTATTCATGTCTTAAAAATCACAGACTTTTATAGAATATGCTTTAAATTAAAGTAGGATGAATTGAGAAATATGTGGAAATTAATTCTTTGTCTAGAAATCATCAAACTGATAACTTGAAAAATGTGTAATTCCTACGCAACTTAAAGTTTTGTTGCATAGTGTAATTTTGTGCCCGACAAACGTCATGTCAACGCAAAAGTCAAAAATGCGGGGTCGGAGCAGACAGATGTACATATATATATACACACAGACACACATATATATATATATATACATAAACTTTTACATGCATATGCATTTATAGGAATATCGTTCGCGACGCAACCAGTTGATTTATACAAAAACAAGGTTCGTGTTGATTTTCATTTAACGGTCCTTTAGTCAACTTTTTGACACAGTGACTGCCATATATTTACGTCTGGCTATGCTCGTAACTACATAATACATACCCTGTTATTTTTAACTTGTATGTGCATATATGGGCTGTAGAAATTTCGATGACATTTAACAAATATTTGTTATTTTCAACTCCCAGTGAAAATTGTATTTTTGGAATATTTGATTAGTTTTGAAGATTTTCGCTTAGCTGCAAATATAATTACTGGGTTGGTTCATTAACTTTCCGATCATTCCCTGTTGATAGTTCGGAAAGAACTTCCTGTTATACATTAAAATTATTCCCTAGTTTTTTTTTTATGCCGCTACATTGCAGAGACACGCAAAGGCCCAGACAGGTTGCCAGTCAGTTTGGTCCCGGCCCGGGAGAGGGGGCGTTTCTGAAGTATGCACATTATGTCATTAGCATGCTGGCTAAAAGACTTTGTGTTTTTGGGAACGCCAAATATAAATAGTCTGGCTAAATGTTCCCAGTTGTCGTTGTTCTTTTTAAGCGTTCTTTTTCTGTTCCCCCTTTTTTTTTTCTTTGTGGGCCTGGGATGACAAAATGTTTGGCAGCATAAAACTGGCTACAAATTAACGAAATTCCAGCAATTATGCCAAACAAAATGCAAAGCAAAAGTTGTCAGGTTGCTGTGCAACAAACCTGCCTCAACAAAGGACAACAAAGGACAACAACAACAACTGGATACATGAAACAATGAATATTTATGCATTCTATGTGACATGGCAATTTAACTTTGTTATGCAATTTACCATAATCGGATGACGTATAAGGTAATGCTGATTCTGATTCACATAGATAGCAAAGGCAGTTAACATGTTATGATGTCTTAATTAACCTAATGCCAGAATGTATTTGGCAACAGCTGTTGACTGCAAATCAGACACATATCTTGATATAGATGTTTATCGATCTCGTTTTGACAGTCTTAGCATGTCTATAATAATAATAATAACCCCCCTTTATAACTTTGTCTCTTTTTTTCTTTGTAAAGAATAATTTAATATTTGTCTCTTTTAAATATTTTTTCCAAACAATAATTAAATATTAGATCGAATGTCTGAAGATTATTTTCATGGTTAAGGTCGCCAGATAAATTAATTTCTGTGTTGGGTGTTTTGCGGAGTTGACAACAACAAAGACAAAACAATTAAAAGTTAAATAAGATTATTTTATAAAAATTGTCTGAATAGAACCGTCTATGCCAAATATTTCTGTATATATTTCAGACCAGTTAAACAGTTTTAGAGGTATACAAATTTTATTTACATTTATATAATTTTTGTATAAATATTTCATGGGACAGGGCATTTTAATGAGCAATGTGCGATGTGTATATATTTGTAAGAAAAAAAGGTATTATTAGGTAATAATGATGTGTGAGTCGAGACTTTTTATGACGATGAGGTCAAGAAGAAAAGTTGAATGCCCTGAGATTTAAGCTAGTTTGTTTCAGATGATTTAGAACTTAAAACGAGTTTTCAAAGTTAAGTCAGCTAGACAAGCGACAGAACTATTGATAATTGGTAGATGGTAGATTCATTTAAATTGCAAATTAGAGCTGGTAAGTTTTTTTTTCGAGCACCGGAAATGGTACAATTTAACTGTTTTAATTGATTGGAGAACGAGTGCCTCGATGACTCCTACGAATTATATACACTTATTGATCTGTAGCAGTCGATAAAATCATCGCTGGTCAAGCGGAAGTGACCAAAGCGACTGACAAGTGTTATAATAACCGAAACATTTATGATTATAATAAAAAAAAGCAACGAAAAAACTAAATAAGAGACATGTCATTCGAAGAGCAGAAAACGAATACTTCGTTGATGAATTTGTGAATGGCTATTTACAAATTAGTCTAACTACTTATTCATGGGGCCAGGCACTTAATGTTTTAATGAACTTAGGCCATAAATGATTTTTACGATTATCTTGGTATATCTTTAATGGTCTCATCAGCTGCCGCTTCTTCGGCTCGTTGTGGTAACTGTAATAGACCACAAGTGTTTTTTTTTTTTTATTATTTTTAGAGTGGCATCTTAAACTATAATATCGCTTCCGGCTAAGTTCGACAAATTGACCTTGCACGCGCCATAATGAAATCAATAGTTCAATACTCCAATTAAGCCTGGCTAACAGCTGTAGAATTAGCTCCTTGAGCGCATCTTGATTTCGTAAACTTTTTTTAAAATCGATTTGGCTAGAACAGAAATCTGTTATATGCCGGCGGCTATTTATCTCCATGTCAGACCGTGACATTAGAAAGACAATGTACAATGTTGGCCCAAAGCAAAACACACACACACACATAGGTAAATTTCAAGTTCCTCTATAAAAACCAGTAAATAAACAAGTAACGGCTTCAGAATTGCTTTAAGACCAGCGACACGCGGATGCAAACGGCATGAAAGAGTAAACAATTTTGAACTAGACCCAAAAGAACTCAACAAAATGTGATCAAATTATCCAAACTAGTTTTTTTTTAAACAAACAAAATTCTATTCGAGAAAATGACAAAAAAAATTCATTAAAATTAAAGCATTAATTTGAGCTTTGCATAAATTATGCAAAAATAATTTATTAGATAGAACATAACAAGTTCTTATCGATAGATATATGCATATAAAAAAGACGCGTGCCGTGAAAAAAAAATATCTTGGAAAAATAAAGCTTTCCGCATTTTGTCTCGTGACGCGTTTACAGAGCGTTTTGGATTTTGACGTCTACGCTTCGAAACTGGACAAATTCATTGGAGTGACTGGACCGCAACATCGTACTGACCTTGACACTCACTTTTCTAAATAAAAATATATATATATATATATACAAAAACCATACAAATAAACGATACGAAAAATATTTTTTTTTTCGGGTTTTTGGCTTTGGCAACGCGTCTTCTTTCTCAGCGGCGCTTTAAGCCGCTCGACAGTCTTTGGCCGAAACGGAGATGAAACACACGAGTCGGTCTGCGTTCAGTTTAGCATAACTTAACTGAAATTAATTCCATGCAGTTGGGTTTTTGTAAATTTATTACATAACGCTTTTCAAGTGCAACGTGCAAATAACAAAAAAAATAAAAACAAAAAAAGAAGAAAGATACAACATAAAACTGCAAGGCATAAAGAAATCCAGTGAATCTGTGCTGCAGCCGGACACAGCTCAGCTGCATATATTAAATATTTTAATACATAACATAATAAATTCCACAAAACACAAGATAAACAAACAAAAAGATACAACAAATACGATCAGCAGCTGTGGCCAATTTTGAAGTGCACAAAATGTGTTATAAAATCGTGTGTAGTTTACTGCTCTGCCTTGTCGGATTGGCGTACTCCAGCTCCAGCTCCAACAATCTGGCTGGCTATGAAGGGTAATTAACACAATAGATATATAAATTTATTAAGTAATAATAATCAGACAGCTCACTTAGATAAATGGTTTTAATTCGAGTTTTTTTTTTTTTTTTTTTTTTTTGGTTATTTTTATGTTTTAATTTAATGATTGCCGGCTAGTTGGTAAACTGGTTTACGCTTCTTTTTATTTGTCCATCAATTTATGCTGAATCAGTTACAATCGACGGATTTCGCGCCTCAGATAGTTGACAGATCCAAGTGTTATACAAATGTACATCAGACAAATATCGAATTTTGACAATTTATTAATTTGGCTTTTAAGTGTTAAATATGGTATTGCCAAAATGGAAGCGAGTAACGCATAACGATACGTGATAGGAGCCCAGTTAAAAATGAATTCTTTTAGTTTCTCAAACATAATTGAAGATTTTCTATATGTATATATTTTGTAGAATAATTAGCAATAGTTTGAAAAAGTTACTATGATTAAGAGTTTGCTGTTTTTCAAAATACTTTAAAATATTAGACATATCGGCTGACAATTAAATATATAAATTATAATAATTTATAATACCAATTGACTACTGCAGCTTAGCAAAAAGTGCAGTAGCTACATTTTTTTTCTATAATTATTTAATGACGTTGCATCTAGCAATGAATCTGAAGTTTTTGTATTGAACAACATGTTTTACGAACTCTTTTGACAGCCAATGATTTGTTGACAAACACAACAGAAACGATTGTCATTGCCAGATAATTAATCGTTGCCATTGGCATTAGCACTTGGTCTAAACGTTTGTCCACCTCGGGCGTACCTAGTAAAAAACCATATCCAAACACGCGCCCATGACTGAGATTCCATACCACGATGAAACCGCAACAATAATATGTAAATTCCAACAGATCGCAAAGTGTACAAAATGTTTGCCAAAGATGTCAGCTGAAATTGTCTGTTGTCTGTTGTCTGTCTCTGTCCGCTGCTGTTTGAAAGGCAAACACTCGGCGTATCTCTGATGGATGCAAACAGTTAACAAAATAATGAAAATGGAAATAAAAAACGAACGCAAAACATCAATTCGATATTTAATTAGCACGCAAAACGTTTGCTTCCTTCCGTTTTTTGTTCATTTTATTGCTATTTCGGCATAACATATTTTCAGTTTTTATGTTCACAATTAGTTGTTTATTATGCAAATATACATATAGATATATCTATATATATATTTATATATATATATATAGGTATAAATATTTTTAAGACAAGGCCGACTACTGCAGCTGATTAAAATCAGCGTACAACAATAGCTCCTCATTTGCTTATAATTTGTAGTAAAATTACAACCAAAACTAATTAAAATTAACAACAAAATATACTAATCTCATATAGACAGTATCTTTTTGTTAATATAAAAAATAAGCTGTCGCCCACTGTTTTTTAATTATTATTTTTGTTTTAACCACTATTTGCCTGCTGTTTGTGAGAAAGGTATAAGCAAAAAATAATTTTGATGAACGTTGAATTTAATTATATATGTTTCATTCATTGTATGCCGCTGTCGACTGATGCCACACGTGATTAGCCTCGTCATTGTCTTCTGTTTTGTTTTAGTTACTATTTCCTCATGTGTCTCTCTGTGCACCCCCGCGCATCCAGTTGCGATGCATATGATGAATGTGTGCATAGCTTTTCAATACTTTGTAGCCTGTTGCTCGTTGCTTCTACATCTTGTTGTGGAATTTTGTGAAATGACAAATTGGCCACAAAATCATGCGAGGTGGCAAAACGCCAATTGGGCAGGCGACGACATCGAGAACGAGTCTGTCTGCATAAATTTGTGAATCAACAACTCATCTTTTTTTTTTTTGGGCGCCACAAATAAATTTTGTTGTCCAATTAGCCTCAAGACATACACAGCTTATGTGTGCTGCAATTGATTTTGGGTTTTTCACATTTTTAATTAGATAATTACTATATTCACAAATTGGCCAACATTAATTGCATGTAAATGGGTTTACCCATTGATCGATAAATCAATCAAAAACTAATACATTTTGTTCGAAATACATAAAATCGAATGCCCAAAAACATATGCGGATGTATATAAACCGGCTAGATTCGACTAACCCATAAAGACAGACTTAATAAATAGACCTGGTCAGCAACCAAGTTTTGGTAAGCAACCACTTTTAGACCAGATGTTTTTTAATACTATTTCTTTTTATGGGAGTGTTGAACTTTAATAAACTTAAATGTCAGAGTTCATAGCAAGTTAAAAATAGTTTTTAAAAATAAGCTTTTATTGAATAATGAAAACTGATGAATAAAATAAACTTCGATTTGGATTTGAACGAATGTTTTAAATCTTATTAACAACAATTATATTTTTCCAGCTATACGAAGTACACGGTGCAGCATGGGGATGACAGCGCTTTTCACTATATGGTCGATCTGCAGACAAACGACACCGATGTGGACTTTTGGCTACTCACCCGCAACATGTCCGTGCTGACAGTGGGCCCGCAGCGGAAGGCACAGTTCGAGTCGCGTCTGTCGGAGTTGGGTGTTCAATATCAGACACAACAACTGATGGATCTGATGACATCGCTGGAAGTCAACAGCACCTACTCCTCCGCTGATGATGTCGAAGAGTGCCAATCGGGTGATTGCGAATCGGAGCATCCCCACAACCGTCACCGACGCCAGGCCCGTGGGTTCTTCTCGCACTACCCACGTTACAGTGAGATACTTAACTTTATGAGTGGACTCGCGGCGCGCTTTCCACAATACTGTCGCTACGAATCGCTGGGCCGCTCCAACGAGGGTCGCCACATTGCCGGACTCTCCATTTCGCTGAATCAGCGAACACGTCCACGGCGCGTGGCCTACATTCAGGCAGCTGCCCACGGACGGGAGTGGATAACGCCTCAGACGGTGCTCTATCTGGCCTATGAGCTGCTTAACAATTTACGCGCTTTCCAACGCGTTCTCAATGATGTGGAGGTGTTCCTAGTGCCGCTCGTTAATCCCGATGGCTACGAATATACGCACACATCTGTAAGTAATAAATTATAGTGTTATGATAGGAAAGTAGTAAATGATTACTATAAAAATAATATGATAAGATTAAAAAATAATCTTATTATGATGACTCAGCGAAATATTAATCTCAAGATCGTATAATGCTTTCATTAATGTGATTAACTGTTTTCCAAATTCAACTAATTTTAGGATCGCTTCTGGCGTAAGAATCGCCGTCGTTTCTCTGGACATTCCTGCTCCGGTGTGGATATCAATCGTAACTTTGGCAATCATTGGAACTATCAGGGCGCCAGTCAGAATGTATGTAACCTGTTGTCCAATTTGACTTTGACCTTCATTATATGAATACGGTTTTCAATAACAAACAACAAACAGCTCTGCTCGGAGGTCTATTCGGGCACGTCGCCAAACTCGGAGCCGGAAACATCGGCGGTGGTCCGCTATCTGCAATTCAATCGTAATCGTGTGAAGCTCAGCCTGGATGTGCACTCATTCGGCAAATTCATTTTTTATCCCTACGGCTATGCGAAGTAGGTATTCACGGCTTTTTCCTATCTTGTTTTTCTGTTTTTTATTTTTATTTTTATTTTCAATTTTTGTATTTTTGGCCTGTTGAGCAGCGGCTCTGCTTCGCAAAAAGAAATTCAATTTACTTTTCAATTAATTGCTAAAAGCAATTAAAAAGAGAATATTTTTCGCTTGCCATTGTAACTGTGCTTTTTTTTTTTTAAAAATTCACACCCATTTTTCCCCCATACAGAAACACAGTGCCACCCACTGTGAACACATTGCGCTCGGTGGCTCAGCGGGCCGCCAACCAAATCACCAAATATCGTGGAACTCGCTATACCATCGGCACCTCCGCCTCCATACTGTACGAGGCTTCTGGCAGTCTGGATGACTTTGCCTATGGTAACTTGGGCATTCCCTTGTCCTACACGGTCGAGCTGCCCGGTGACGAATTCCATGTGCCCACCAGCGACATCATACACGTCTGCAAGGAGACATTCGCCGGATTCATTGAGTTCATCCGGCATGTTAGTCTGTATTAACTGTACTCCCCATTGTGTATATGCGTTGGCTTCTTTTAGCATTTAAACAATTGAATTTATAATTGTTAATTTAACTAATTAGTGTCGTCGTTGTTAGGCATTAAATTATAGAATGTGAGTTGAAAAATGTTGGTTTTATTATTTTTTTAACTTCGAAATTGTACAATTTATTTCTCTTTAATTTTAGTTTTTCTTTTAAGTTGTTAACATTGCAAATTTGTGATTGAAACAAACTTAATTTTTTAATTGTGTTTTTATTTGTTTTGATTTGGCATCGTCTGAATTTGATTATCTTTTTATATCTTCAAATAACTTTTTTTTTACTTACCCTTCACTTATCACTTATCATTGTTATTCAATGCATGCCATAAACGGAAGCGTTCAGTTTTAACGATATAAGAACCAATAAATCGGCAAACAGCTCCAATTAATTGATAAATAAGTCGCCTTTTGCATTTGTATCGAAAATATTTTCACAGTTTTGTTGGAGCTTTGCTAGAACAAATGGCAGCGTTTACTCTGCTGGTGCTGCTCCTGCTGCAGTTCGAAGGACTGCTGGCCTGGCAGAATTACAAGGACTATAAGGTGTTTGAGGTAAAACCACAGGATGACACTAAGCTGCGCACGCTGCGTCAGTTGGGAAGGGAGCAGGCCCACTGGGATCTCATTGCGCCACCTCGCAATTACAATGAGAGCGGTTTAAGGGTACTGGTGTCGCCTAGCCATGTGGACAGTTTACTAGAACTACTGCAAGCACATTCTATAGAACACCAACTGCTCTTAGATGATATATCCGCGGTATTGGAGGCACAACGCGCTGAGAATCAACGCAGCAAATCACTTTATCCGTCGTCAGGACTCGATGTCCTTGGCGGATTTTATACGCACGCCGAGATCAATGAGTATTTGGATAGCCTACCAGAACGTTATCCGGATCATGCATATGTAAAAAATTTCGGTTGGAGCTACGAGAGGCGTCTATTGAAACTGCTGACCATTCACAACGGGGATGGACGATCGAATAAACCGGTGATTTTTATAGATGCCGCAATGCATGCTCAGGAGTGGATAGCGCCCTCATTTGCGTTATACATCATTCAGCAGCTCTTGGACAATTATGCGGAAAATAAGCAACTACTCCAGGACTATGACTGGGCCATAATGCCAGTGGTTAATGCAGACGGCTATGAATTTAGTCACACGGATTCGCGCTACTGGCGCAAAACTCGCAAACCCACCTGGGATCCCCAAAACATTGGCACCGATCTTAATCGGAATTTTGGCTTTGGATGGGGCAACGATGATGGCTCCTCTCCAGATCCCGCTGATGAGATCTACCGCGGCGAACATGCCTTCGATCAGCCCGAATCGCAGGTGGTACGCGATATTCTGCTCCATTTCAGTGGTCGCTTGACCTTTTATCTATCCCTTCACTCCTATGGAAACTTCTTTTTGCTGCCGTGGGGTCACTCAAGGTAAGGCAGCTGAGTTTTAAATTTCAATAATTCAATTTGTTGAATCCTTTAGTGATTTCCCCAAAAATTACAATGATATGATGGAAGTGGCTAATGCAGGTGCTATGGCTATCATTCAAGAAACAAATGAAGTTTACAGTTATGGCAGTGGATATCATCTAATGTATCCCACATCCGGTGATTCCACAGATTACGCTGTGGCCGTTGCTAATGCGACAGTGGCCATCACAATGGAATTACCCGCTGGCGGTTTTCTTGGTTTCGATCCATGGGTCTCGCACATCGAACGCATTGTTACAGAAAGTTGGATAGGTGTCCGAGCAATGGCCATCGAGGTGATAAGACGTTATCAGAAATAGAATCGTAAATAAACATTATATATGAATAACATAAATAATATACATTTAAACAATAGTTGGGTGTTAAGATTAGATAGGATTTGGCTATTTAAGTGGCTGACTTTGGGGCACGCGTGTCTATTGTACGGGGATCACATAACAATGCAACAATTGTTACTGTTTACGCTGTTTTTTGGCTTGGCTCTGGTTGCCGCCGAGCAAGGATATGAGGGGTAAGTCGTAGGCGTAGGGATTACTGAGGATGGATTTTCTAGAGCTACTCTCAATTGCAGCTATCACATCTATGAGGTGACTCCAACGAATGCGGCACAGGGTAAATTACTGCATGGTCTTAGCCAGCAGGGCTACGACTTCCTTAGCCTGAACCGGTTAGTAGGAAATCCTTCACGTGTCATCGTGAGTCCCGCGCAACTGAGTGGCTTTGAAAAGTTTCTTAAGGAACAGTTGATTAGCTATCGACTCCTTAATGACAATCTGGGTGCTACCATTGCTGTCGAGTTTGCTGAGCGTCAACTACAACGACGCCTCTCACCAATTACGGGAAAGGGTCGCTTGAGCACGGATCGCTATTATTCGCACGGGGAGATTATCAACTATATTGATGACTTGGCCGCTCGGTATCCGGAACGTGTGTTTGTCAAGACCGTCGGCTGGTCATATGAGAAGCGTGTTATGAAAACCATTACAATTACAAATGGGGACAGGCGTCCCAACAAGAAGTTGATCTTTATGGACGGTGCCTTCCATGCTCGCGAATGGATCTCGCCGGCAGCTGTGCTGTATGTGATTGAACAGTTGGCGGAGCATTACGATCAGAATGCCGATCTGCTCAAGGACTATGACTGGGTGATTTTGCCAGTTGTTAATCCGGATGGTTATGAGCATACCCAGACGGGCACACGTGCGCGTATGTTCCGCAAGACTCGGCAACCCTACAAATTTCTCGGCCAGACATGTTACGGCGCTGATCCTAATCGTAATTTCGATTTCCATTGGAATGAGGAGGGTGCTTCATCGAATCCTTGCGTGGATACCTTTGCGGGGCCAAAAGCTTTCTCCGAACCGGAGACAATTGTGGTGCGTGATCTGATGCACTCACTGGCGGATCGAGGTGCTATGTATCTAACTATTCACTCCTATGGAAATTACTTGCTCTATCCTTGGGGCTGGACAAGGTTGGTAGCGAATATATTACCTTCTAACTAAAAACGATTTAATATTTTTTTCTTTAACAAAACAGCGATTTGCCAGAAACTTGGAAGGATCTCGATGATGTGGCAAGGGCTGGCGGTGATGCTATTAAAGCTGCCACTGGTACCGTTTACGAGGTGGGTAGCTCCACCAATGTGTTGTACATAGCCGCTGGAGCCAGCGATGACTATGCCTTCTATGCCGGCTTTAATATATCCATCACAATGGAACTAAGTGGTGGTGGTCTAATGGGATTTGATCCACCCGCCAGCAAAATTGATGAGTTCGTCACGGAGACTTGGATTGGAATTCGTGCCATGGCCGAAAAGGTTATCGAAAAGTATTGAGATATAAATTTTGAATACTTTTGTTAGCTTAAGTGTCTTCAGTTTCGAAATATATTAAATTCTCAATTTGAATCTTTTATTATATATTAATATATAATTAAGGGAAAGCATATCAAACTTTTTTCGACACCCTTACAGTTAGAGCCTTGAAACTTGGAATATATAAAAACTTGGTGATGAACTGCTTAAAAGAACAGAAACTTCGGCCCTATAAATCTGAAGTGCGCATATCTTCAATAATTTGTGAGCTACAGTCAAATTTAGCCAAATTTAGAAACTATCTTACCAAGGATATATAATATAGGATGGACGAATCCACTCCGCCCCAAACCCAATCCTTCTAAAACCCTAATTTAAGAAATATAGTTAGAAAACTTGGAAGGAAATTTCTTTCTTGCCCAAAATATTTACAAAAGCAGTAAACTTGGACAGTAGATTACTAAAAATCTACTTCAAAAATGGGTATTTCCTAGAAACACCTATTTTTTCTTTGCAGCCTGTTATCAGCTGATATTTTGTATGATATCAGAGTACTTCGAACTTTAGCATACCTAAGTGAATCGTTCTTTTTTGTTTCTCTTGCAATAAATTTCTTTGTTTTATTAAAAAAAATATTAGATATATTGAAATTATATTTTATTTTTCTGAGTGTGCAAAAGAGTTGAAAATTTATCGGTTAAGTATACATTTTAAAGCATATCATGAACCGATCAATTTGACCCATAATAGTTTGCTATAAATTCATTGCAGCGTTTGATAATCGACAAGAATTGGTGATTTTGTGCGGTTTTACAACCCAATTTACTGATTACATAAAGTGGTCTAGATATTTTTGAATGATAACAATTTTGATAAGAAATCTTACGATTGACAAGTTTGACAGGCCGTCGACAGTTTTTTTCAAGTTGGCCAAGTGTAATGATGAAACTATTGTTGTTAACCTTATGTTGCCAGGGTGTAACACTATCTTATGGCAAGGGAAGCCTCTATGATGGGTAAGTGTGCTGCAAAGAATAAGATTTCCAAATTAATTAGATAACAGCTTTAAGATCTATGAGTTGGCCAGAGAAAGCCGCTCCGCTGGCATTGATTATGTCTTTTCGGATCTGATTAAGAATGAGTCATACTATGAGCTGTATAATGATGATGCAACATCTGCGCAGATTATGGTGCATCCAGAGGCACAGCCGGAGTTTATAAATTTACTAGATGGTCATACATTAGACTATAAGATCCTTAATCAAGATGTGGGTGCAACGCTGCGACGAGAGTTCGACATGAATCGCATGTTACGAAATCGGTTCCCTTTTCAAGGTCGTTTAGGAACAGAGCGTTATTATTCGCACGATGAGATCAATCAGTATATTGAGCAGCTTGCTCAACAGCATCCAAGTCGGGTGTTCCTCAAAACAGTGGGCAGAAGCTTCGAGGGACGTTGGATGAAGACGATCCGAATAACGAATGGGGATGGACGTGCCAATAAGAATGTGATCCTGATGGATGGTGGCATTCATGCCCGTGAATGGATCTCACCAGCTGCGGTCGTTTATGGCTCGTGAACAACTATGAGGCACATGCGGACCTGCTTCTGGATTACGATTGGGTTATTTTACCAGTGGTGAATCCCGATGGCTATGAGTATACACAGCTGTCGGTGGACACAAGACTGTGGCGCAAGACTCGCCAGCCAAGCAGCGCTGATTGCATTGGCACCGATCCCAATCGCAACTTTGATTTTCACTGGAACGAATCGGGCTCTTCAACGAATCCATGCGCGCAGACATACGCTGGACCAAAGGCCTTTTCCGAACCGGAGACTGTTGTGCTGCGTGATGTCATCCATAGTCTGGCGGATCGGGGCCAGATGTATCTGACGGTGCACTCCCACGGCAATTATGTGCTCTATCCCTGGGTCTATATCGAGTGAGTATGTAAGGATTTCTATTATCTTATTCCTGCCCATGTACTTTCCATTGCAGCGAAGTGCCGGAAACTTGGGAAGATCTGGATGAGGTTGGACGCGCCGGCGCAGATGCCATTAAAGCGGCCACAGGCACCATCTATGAGGTGGGCTGCTCCACCACTCTGTTGGGTGCAGCTGCCGGTGCAAGTGATGATTATTCATTTAATGCTGGTTTTCCCATATCATTCACAATGGAATTGCCAAAAGGTGGAAACAATAATTTCGACCCACCTGCCTCGGATATTGACAGACTGGTGAAGGAAACATGGTTGGGCATTGTGGCCATGGGTCGCAAGGTTACAGAAAAGTATCCGCTTAAATAAGGTCAGCTTCACCTGCCCGATTTTGTCTATAATCAGAATGTATATCCGCAATTTAAAAAAAAACATATTTTCGACTTTTAGGGAATTATTATTCTAGATATCAAACTATGCTGAAAAGCGCTGGGATTTCGGAACAGTTTAAAAAATTTTTAATCGACTATAATAGCAATTTTGGAAAAAAAATTCAATTCAATTTAAATTTATTATAATTATAATTGACTTAGTTTTCACAAAGATTTTATTGCTTGATGTATTTAATGAATAGTCCAAAATTATTTGCGAAAATTGACGAGCCTTAAAAATCAAAGATTAAAGAATTAAACAGATTAGTTAAATGTTAATCAGTCAATTAACAAAATCACAGTTAATTGTTAATCAGTCAATTAACAAAATCAAAGAGCACAAAGTCAATTAAATAAATTATATCTGTAAAAGAAAAAAAAAAAACAGAAGTCACTTAATTTCTTAGCCATTAAGCGATAATTTCAAGTGTGAAACTTGTTGGAGGCACATTTAGCCAAAGTGTGTCATTGCTGCTGCTCGGACTGCTTCGAGGGTGCTTCATGGGGGGTGGGCCAGTTATCGCAACCAGGTGGTGATCGAAAATGAAGCGAATGAATTCCCAAAAGGCGAAGTTGTTGTAATTCAAATGTAAAAAAAATTTCGTTGTTTTATTTTTGCAGTGTTTTTGGCGTTATTTAGTATTTGTTAACAACAACGTTGGCCATGGCCTTAATGCCAGTCCAGGTCTCTGTGACGAATGGCAAAATTTGTGCTGTGCTTGGATTGAAACCACTACCGCCAGCAGGGAGCTCCATGGTAATGGATATTGGGAATTTGGCCACGGCAAAGGCGTAATCATCACTGCCACCAGCAGCGGCATATAGTACATTGGTGGAACTGCCTACGGTGTATTGGGTACCGGTGGAGCTCTTAATGGCAGCTGCACCCGCCTTGGCAACCTCATCAATATCCCGCCAGCCGTTGGGCAAAGCCCTGAGAGTAGATAATTAGGTTACGGCCAAATAAATAATAAACAATATGTTAGAAAGGAAATCACTTACGATGTCCAGCCCCATGGATATAGCAGATAGTTGCCGTAGGAGTGAAGTGTCAAATAGAATTTGCCACGTCCCGTCAAGCCGAGCAGCAAATCGCGAACAATCTTCGTTTCGGGCTCAGAGAAGGCCGTTTGGCCCTTGAAGGTGTCGGAGCAGGAGGAGCTGGAGGCACCAACCTCACCCCAGTGGAAATCAAAGTTACGATTGCCATCGGTGCCGGAGCAGGTGCCAGCTGGCTTACGTGTCTTGCGCCACATGCGTGAGTTGGTGTGGGTGTACTCATAACCATCGGGATTGATCACGGGCAGAATGACCCAATCGTAGTTCTTTAGCAGATCGGCGTTGGCCAAAAAGTTCTCTGCCAGCTGATAGATGGCATAGAGTGCGCCCGCTGGTGCAATCCACTCACGGGCATGAATGCCAGCATCCAGAAAGATGACATTTTTGCCACTCTTGCCATCACCATTTGAGATGGTAATGGTCTTCAGGTCGCGACCCTCATACGATTTGCCAACAGTTTGGACACGCACGCGGCTGGGATAGATTGTGGCCAGCTCATCCAGATAGGCGTTGATCTCCGCATGACGATGGAAGGCAGTGAAGCTGATGCTACGAGCAGCACCACGTTGCGCCATCAAACGTTGGCTCATATTCTCCAGCTGCTCCTGCTGCAGTGTGTTGCGCATGTTCTCATCCAGCACCGTATAATTCATAGCGAATCTTTGGAGAGTTTGTTCAAGCAACTCCTGATCCTTGGGCTGCACCATGACGCGTGTGGCAGCCTCCAGAGAGCGTGGCATATCAAAGAAATCGAAATCCTCATAACTGGCGAGTCGCAGCAGCAGCTGCTTCTCAAAGGAGTTGCGTGCATTGATGTCGTAAATCTTGTACCTGCCAATGCGAAAGAACACTGCACATTAGCCAACTTAGAAAACGTGGCCAATTAAAAAAACTCCCACTCACCCCTCGTAGCTGTGGGCGGAAAGCGCCACAATGCCGCCGAGCAGCAGCAGCAGCAGGCAGGTTTTGATAAACATGTTTTTTTTTTTTGTATTCCGTTCCGTTGGGTGGCGACTCAAAACGCCTATTAAATTGTAATGCCTCAGCTGTTCCCTTTATATAGCAGCTGTCTGCTGGACTCGTCACCACTTTTCGTATGGGCACAATGCCCGCAGCAACTTTGCCAGTTGATAAAATTTTGATCAGCAAAAATCTTATCAGCCTTATCGATTGCACACGTGTGTGTTTGTGTGTGTGTCTTGACTTGAACTCAATAGAAATCCCATTCAATTTACAATACTTCGATTGATGACAGTAAAGTATTTATAAAATTCGAAAACACACTTTTAAGACGATACGTTATTGAGTTCTGACAAAGATCTGCTTATCGATGAATGAGTTGCCAAAATAGAGACAACAACCAATTACGTGCAAATTATATATACTTATAAATTGAACGTAAAAAATATATATATACAATATAAACATAAGAAATTTCTTTTTCTATTTTTAAGAACACAATTCATTGATTTGTTTATCATGAGTCTTAAATGCGATTCACTTCTCTGTTTTTGCTCCGCTCGTTTTATTTAAGTCTGTTGTAAATTTGTCATTTTAGACTTGCGCAATAAACAATTGATTTATATTGCATTTGTACACATTTTTTTAAACGTATCCAGAACGAAGCCTTATCAGTTTGTCGGTTTTGACTTACTGTGCCACTGTCAAATAAAAAAAACCCTTTAGACGTGAATAAAACTAAACCAAATGCAATAACAAATATCTCCTTCGAAACGCTTATACCCTACAAATATAATTTACATAGTTTGAAAACATCTTTAGAGCAGAATATAGGTAATTCATATTTAAAATCATAAATATAATAAAAATTCATTTGTCTATAAAAAAAATTTAGCTATATGCAAAACGCCTTAAGCTACAAATATTATTCATCCTTTCATAGAGTAGATGATATAAAGGGGAAAAACACACACATTTTCTGCCGCGCACACAATATATATTTGAAAATTTATTGCATTTCATGCGTTTTTCCATATTTGTCTGCATTTGTAGGCAGTTCTGGCCGACAACTTTTGCCGGCTGCTGCTGCTGCTGCTGCTGGACTAACAACAACAAAACAGGACTAACAGAAACAGAAGCAGCAAAAAAAAAAAAAAAAAAAGAAAAAGAAGAACAACAAAAACTAGAATAGAGGAAAAAGTTGCTTACTTAAAACTGACAATGAGCGCATGGAAATGACAAAAAACACTGCGGAAACTGTTGGCTCGTAATTTTGAATGGCCCATTGGACGCGACAGGCACCACCCCGCCGCCCCCTTCAGACGTAAAGTTTTAACTACCCTGTATAGAAAAATCAGCGGAAAAGTTTTTTATTTTGATTAATTGAATATAAAAAGTATTTGTTCGATATAGAGCTTAATTTAAACTCAGTCAATTGGATGTATAATGTGCAAAAGTTGTAATTCTTAGGTTTAATTAATATTCTTTAAATTAACACATAAGTTTTTGGTATTTAGCATAAGACATTTATATTTTTGATATAGGATATAATTTAGTCAATCAATAGCTAAATTCGAGTAATTTGAACTGCATGTAAGTGGCAGGAAATGTGTGTGTGTGTGTGTGTGTTCTTTGGAGTGTGGTTGTGTTTATATTTTGGCATTTTCTTTTTTTTTTGATTTTCTGTTGCTTTTGGAAAAGTTTTGGTAAAAGTTGTGCCGCACTCTGCATTGACAATAGATAAAGCGGCATTGTTTTGCTATTTTCCATGTAAATTATGCAGAATTATATGCTAAACATTTGATGGTCTGAGTTGTGGCCTTAAAGTCGTAGAGTCTTTTGCTTTAATTGATATTGATAGCCGGAGCATGGTAAATTACTTGTAAGTAGTTTTGAAAATTCATTTACACGGTCATTTGCATAAATATTCACAGCAACATTTCGTAAAGTTTTTCGGCAGGCAGTCTTTAATTTCAATTTTGCATAAATTAAAAGCCGAATGCCAACAATGACTAAGCCCACAAAAGGACCTGCTATCCTTGGCATGAACTTGCGGCTTTATTGCTCTATTAACACCCAAACCCCGTTGGCCAAAAAGTTGAGTGTCAAAAATGTACCACTACAGCCGTGGTCTGTGCCCGAAGGGGTTGGTGCTGAGACATGCGGGGGGGGTTACTTGAAAGTTGGCGTTGCGCAAAGATTTTAATTAAAATTCATCTTCACATTTAATCAAATCATTGCAGAGAGAGCTGAGAGCTGAGAGCTGCCACTGACATCGACACTCGCTTCTAATTAAGTGCGAAAAATCGTTAAATGTAAAATCAAATCGTGCAAAAAGTAATTGAGGAACCCCTTCCAACCCCATTCCTCGAACACAGCCAAAAGGGGCGGTTGGTAGCCACACCCACAAGCGACTGCTTACCATGGCTTGAACTTGACGACTCATCGCCAGCCAAAGTTGTAAATTGAGTCGGGTATTTGTTTTGTATTGCTATTGTTGTTGTTTTTGTTGTTGTTGTTGTTGTTGGATTAAGGCCACAACAATAGCGCACACATTTTGGCGGTGGGGTGGGGTTGAGTAAAACGCTAGGTGGGCAACGATTAAAGCCAAGCTGGTGTCAAATATTTACAATCTATTATTTGCACTTGTGCATTTGTTGCTAGGTGTTAAAGGCCAACAATTAGCTAATTAAAACCAACGCTGCCAGTGGCCAATTTTCTAAATTGGCAGCTGAAACAATTATTTTTCGTTTTAATTTTTACGAATCTGACACAGTTCTGGCATTGGTATGTATCTACTATACCTAAGGGACTATATATATGATTTTAAATCTTTATAATACTTTGAAGAAACTATAAAAATAAAAAACCCATTAGCTCGTTGCAAATTCCGTCCCCTGAGAGTCGTGAGATACAGATACAGTTTAATTGCAGAACGTATCCATTCGAATTTATTGATCAGCAAACAATGAATGAGAGCTTAGCTTGTATACACACACATACACACAAACACACACACACACACGCACACTTACATGTCTGTGTATATACACAAAACTCAATTAGCTTGTTTGAGCTCATTTGTAGCGGCAAATGTTATTTGAGAAATTAAGCTTTAATTAAGCCAAGCCCGTGGATTGCAGGTAAACCGACACAAAAGCGGCTGCCACTGCAGCAAGAATAACATAAAAAAAAAACCGCTGAAAAATTAAAACAAACAATATAAAATCCAGGGAATCAGAGAACGACCAACAGCAAATGACAAACGAAATGCAAACACACACACAGGTACACACACACACAGGTACACACACACTCAGATACACACACACACACAGAACAGAACAGAGCCAAGTAAGTCGTATTAAATTTAATTGGATTTGAGTGTTTACCAGCGGCACAAGCCGTCGGCAAAGCCACAAGCACACCAGCTGAAGCTTCCCACTTTTCTTTTAGCCTCCACAACCAGTGCGTCCAAGCTCTTCCTCGACCTACATTTTTTTTTTCTTTAATTGTGTCATGTGTGTGTGTGTGACTGTGTGTTTGTATAGTTGTTGAGTGGCAGAAAAAATATCATACATATCACACAGGTAGGTAGCATGAGGCATAAGCCGGATTTTATAGACTCACAACCAGCCCTTAGAGAGCGTGCACAAGCAAAAAGTAAAAATGTAATGAAACAAAGCAAATATTGCGTATACGCCAAGGCAGCCAAAATGCCAAAAGCCAAAGCACGTGGTCAGCCAGTGTCTCGTTGCCAGAGCAACGCTTTGAAAGAGACCAATTAGCGTTATAACTAAATGCCAACTCATATGCCAATTACTCCATATGGACAGACGCCGCATAACATCTTTTTTCTTTACTTACTCTATTCATGTGGTTTTACATTTACATGAACTGTGATGCTTAGATAAAGTCTAGTTTTAACACATGTAATAAAAGAAATTTGTATTCTTTAAAATGAAAATATATATTTAAGATTTTTATTATTTACAAAGATCTGCAGCACAGGCTCGTTTCCAGTTGGTAGTTTAGTAAACATCCAATTTCTAAAAACACAAAAATGAATATGGAGTAAATTATGGAAAATTGCATAATTGTAGCTAAAATTTTAAATGTTGCAATATTTGCAGCAATTACAAATGCAAAATTTTGAAGTGTTATACGCATTTGCGAGTAAAATGCTTGCATGCAAATATGATAAATCACCGTCATTATTGGGCCATCAATCAAAATTATGCCGTCTGCTTGTCGTTCTCTCTCACTCTCTCTCTCTGCGTTTGTGTGTGTGTAACTGTGGCAGTGTGTGGGTGTGCAAAGTGTCTAATTGAATAACGAAGCGTGCAAATTGAGCCGATGTCTGTTTCAATGTTCTCTCTTTCCCTCTCTGTCTCGCTGTGCGTCTCCGTTACAGTCTCTACACTCTCGCTCTCTGTTGCTCAGCTGCTGTCTGTTGTTGGTGTCTGTGCCTTGTCCTTGTCGTGGGACTGTTATAAAAACCGTTAGCCGGCGGCAGTTAACGACACATCCGTAGAGATTTATAGAGACATGGCTGACACTCTCCAATGTCTGCGGTTAGTGTTTGTCCCCAAAGGCAACGAGTGTTACTTGTTACTCGGTTTTAAATTCGCTTAAATTCAGTGCAGCTCACACATTAACATAGTTTTTAGAAGCAGCAGCAGAAGCAGCAGCAGAAGCAGAAGCAGCAGCAGCAGCAGCAGCAAGAAGCAAGCAGCAGCAAATGCAAATACCGTTAGAGGTTTACCAGGCTTACCAGGTGTAGAGCAGGTCTCCAATCTACAGACTACTGACAAAGCCGCAGAGGCAACGGGTTTGCCGGTTACCGTTACACGGTTTGTTTTTTAATCCCGTTGCATTTGATTGTATGCAGCTGGCACAAAAAAGTAATTTAGTTCGAGTAAAGCGATGGAAGTGTGTGAGTGTGTGTGTGTGTGTGGTTGTGTGTGTGAGGTTCTGTTTAATTTGCAGCATGTCAAAAAACACAGCCACATGTGTGTGAGTGTCGATGTGTGTGAGTGTGTTTGTCTGTGCCTTTGTATGCATATAATTATTGCATTTCTGGCACGTTCGGAGACTGAAAACGAAACGAAACAGAAGAGAACATGAAACTCGACACTCGAGTGTTTGTTTTGCAAGTTGGCAAATGGCACATTTCCCTCGCTTTGCCATTGCTTTCATTATATTTTTCTTCTCCTTCTGCTTGCTGTAAGTATTTTTTAATGATACATAAACTAAAAAGATACACAACAACTATATGTGCACATGTGTATGTATGTGTGTGTGTGTGTGTGTGTGTTTGTATGGGTGTGAGGCAGTTGGCAACTCGTCTAAATTATTTACACATCCGTTTTGCATTTACACTGTGCTTGTTTTTCCACGCATGCCCTGCACTTTGTGGTGTCTGCATTGTGGCAGCAAACCGCCGCAGGCTCTAGCCTCGTTTTCCGTTTTCCGTTTTTCTGTTTTCCGTTTACCCAGCTTTTGTGCCACTGCCACATAATGAATGCAATTTCTTTCAGCTCTCTTTCTATCTGCATTGAGTGGGTCGCCTTCAAGTCCATTTAGAGCGAGGCTTAGATTACAATATACAAAAATGCATATATGGATGAAATACACATGCATATTCATTCATGTTTTAGTAAAACCACACAACAATCAAACTATGGTAATTTTGTTGGTATTTAGAGCAAAAGCACATTAAATCTTTCTGCAACCTTTTTTAATTGGCTTAAGCGGAATATTTTGAATGACAATTTGTGTCAATTTAATATGGGAAATTGGAAAATTCAATAACTAAAATCAAATGCCAAATCTCGTCTTTTTCTCTCTTCCGCTCAAATTAAATCCAAAATCGCTGAATCACTTATTTAAGCTGTCTTCACAATATTCCTTACATTTTTCTTTTCTACATTTTTACTTAAAAAATAATTGCAACACAGACTTGGTTGAGATTGCGATAACGTTGTGTCGACGAGTGTTGGACTAATTAAAACCGCAATAGCCGCCAAGTAGCCACAAAAAAAAAAACTAAATTCAAGGATTAGCTTTGGTTGCTGTTGTTGATGCAATTAAAAGGGTAGCCGGAAATATGGCCAGCCAAGGATGTGCAACACACTTTTAGGCTAACAAATTATTTTCGCTGTCGTATTTCAACTGTTTTAGTGTTTAGTTTGCAGTTGTTGTTGCTGCTGCGGTTAGTTGCAGATAAAAAAAAAACGCGTCCGACTGGCAATTGTTACGTTAGGCGCACAAACTAACACCAAAGCAAAAGGGGCAACAGACAATGGCTTTAATTTAACTGTCGGAAGTGAAACACAATGCAAAATACGAGTTGAACTTACAAGCAATTTGCCTTATGCATTACCCAGGCAAACTACCATACCCATGCCAAGGAGACACGCCCATTTCTCTCACACACACACACACACACAAACACACAAATATCAGCAAACATACAATAAATCCTATGCCGACAAAAACGTGGCGCAGTTTCTGCACTGAATCCGAATCCTGAACGCCGTTGCACGCATGGAGAAGTTGGTGGTGGATGGATGGATGGTGGTGTTGGTGGACGGACAGACTGTGGGAGGGTGTCAGGACTTTGACTGGAGCTGCTGCTGCTGCTGTTGAGTTGCTCCTTGTTGTTTTTTCCGCTGACTTATGCTTTGGTATGTTCATTATTTTTATCTTTCGCAATGAATGCGAAACTACGAAACGAAACGAAACGAATCCAACAAAAACAACAAGAAGGAAGGTGATGGTGGGAGGGGGAGTGGGGACGTTGGTGAGGAGGGAGTATATGGCAAGCTGGCACACAAATATGCAAAACAGTTAAAGGATTCATGGCGCTCAAATCTAGGCGTAAAGTGTGAATAACGCGTAGCAATGTGAATGAGCTGATGGCGCTTTGAGGCGCCAACGAAACCCCTAACTGAAGACCAGTCTTACGTGGCTCTGTGGTGCCCGGGAATACAATCAGCGCAATTGTAATTTAGCGTAAAAGGAAGTTGAGCTAGCTCAAATTGAGGTTTTCATTTTTTTTTTTTTTCTTTTTTTGCTTTTTTTTGTTGCCATTTTCCCCGCACACAAAAAGCAGCCTGCCTTGCAAGTAAACAACTTCCGCTAGATAATAGCAAATGCCAGACGGCCAGCTAGAACCAGCTTTCTACACTGTTCTCCAAACCCGCTATTCCCCGCTCCTGCTTGCCATTCCCAGCCAGACACATCATGTTAAATGCGCTGCAAAATTGCATTAAATACGCACGCTTGTCACTTTTTGATAAGGGAATTAAATTTTGTGGTTTAACGCTGGCGGCACACAACGCCACACACAAAAACAACCACACCAACCGTGCCCCCCTCCCCCCACAATGCTGCATCTGCTCCGGGAATATTGGCCATGCTTATGCCGCACGCTGTCAACGCTGTAAGCCAAACTGAGATGTCGAGACTGTCAACAGCATACCCTTCATTATAGCCGTTTATTGAATTTGCGCTGTATTTAGATGAAAAACAAAAGATAAATAGTCTTGCCACATTTGCGACGTTATAAAGTAATCGGACAGCTTTTTAAACTAATAATCAAATCTGAGAAATTGGCTTAGATTGGTTCTGATTCTGGATTAAGATTCTTGTATTTAACAAGCTAATAAAATCAAATAAATAACTATAAAAAATCAACTATTAAAACAACTGTTAGATTCGGGATTAGAACTCATTTTTTATAATAATTCTGTTTGTTCCCATATATACATAATTTTAATATACATATCAGTAAACTTCCACGAAACAACTTTAAATTTTGCTTATATTATTGGAGTACTTAAAAAAAATACGTCGATTGGCTTATAGACCTTTTGATTATATTTCAGTATTTTCTTGGATATTTGATATATTCGATGGATCTTCATTGGCTTCTGAGTTTAAAGCTCTGAGTAGTAAACTATCTTCAGTTGAATTTGGCTGCAGACTGGATAAAAACAATGCTTTTTCTTTAGAAATTATGGATTTCAGATGGTTGATTAAAGGATCGAGTAGAGCATTGCGCATATAGTCGGACAACAATGGTGATTTTTTTGAGAGCACTTTGTGGTCCTCTAAAACGCCTGAAACGGCGAGGGTTACTTGATTAGTTATATCATCGAATTTTTGGCTGTACAAATTTATGTCTTCTGCATTGCGAGGTGACTTTTGTACTTCTTGAAAATTCTGGTTAAGCTGCTCCACTGGGTTATCATCGAGGAACTGTAAATGTGGCAGGATGAGCAAAAGTTGATTTAGTTGCTTCTCCTTAATCTTGAACGGATTACCTTTGATGTAGAGTTCACGGAGCTGCAGATGCTTAAGGACGAGCAGTGAATCGAGATCCTTTAGCTCGTTGTCCATCAATGAAATGCTTTGCAGTTGTGGCAAGCGATTCTCAATGCCTGCAAAGGCTTCCAAGCTGATCAGATAATTATTATTAAGCACTAAAGATCGTAGATCCGGCATACATTGCTCCATAACCTGAATGGCCGCTGAGAGGCATTTGGGCTGTGCCAAAATGCAGAACACCAACGGCATTTGACGATCTTGATGGAAACTGGACAAGTCTAATTTTTGAGCTTTCATATCGTAGCGCTTCATCAACTCTAGTAGCAAATTCTGCAAATAGCCATCATTGATTTCAACTTGTGGCAGTCTGTTGCTGACCCATAGGTGCATCTTCATTTTTTTCGGCAGATGCAAACATTGCAGCTCTGCGGCTTGGCTAAACTTTCTCACATAGAACGTCAAACTGACTGTGGCATCACTTGCCACATCATGCTCACCCCCCAAATGGAAATAGTAATGGCATAATGGTTCATTCAAACTGTTATACAAGTAATCCATCAGCTCCCTAAAGCATCCGTGCTGATCGCTCGTGGAGCTGAAGACGAGAACACGATACCATCCGTACTTACTGAAGCAAAGGGTGTCCTTGGGTGTAGCTGGTTGACATTTAATCGGTGTGAAAAGGCTTATTGGATTAAATCGGAAATTCATATCTTATGCGTTTCTATTATTAATGTGTTGAAATACGTTTTTTAAAATATGAATAAACGATTTTGAGTACTAAAACGCAGCCACACTCGAATGTATTTGAAAAAAATAAATGATTGAGTATAATAATTGTACAATTTACTAACTATTTCAAATTTACAAAAAAAAAAAGAGTTGGATTTTAAAATGTACAAAAAAAAGCGAGTTGGACTTAAAAATTTACAAAAAAAAGTGTTGGATTTAAAATTTACAAAAAAATAGAGTTGTATTTTAAGTTTTACAAAAGAAAAGCGAGTTGAATTTTAAAATGTACAAAAAAAAAGTGTTGGATTTTAAAATTTACAAAAAAAGCGAGTTGGATTTTAAAATTTACAAAAAAAAAAGAGTTGTATTTTAAATTTTACAAAAAAAAGCGAGTTGGATTTAAAAATTTACAAAAAAAAAAGTGTTGGATTTTAAAATTTCCAAAAAAAAGAGTTGTATTTTAAATTTTACAAAAAAAAAGCAAGTTGGATTTAAAAATGTACAAAAAAAAAGAGTTGGATATTATGCAGCTAAATGCAAAAAAGGTTGCAGTGTTTGAATATAAATTTGCAAGTAGATTTGCATTTGCATTTCCGGCTATTTACATAGAAAGGCAACTGAGCAGCCGGCAGTGCATAATTACCGCTATGAGGAGCAACCGCATAGTGGTTCTTGTAAGTGGGCCATAAAACAAACTTTTTTAAACACAAAAGTTTTGTTGGCCCGCAGAATTAATGTGCATATGTCACGCACCAAATGTGAGAAAGGATAACCTCAGATATCAAACACGAGTATGTGTCTCAATGGGGTGTTTGGCGGGTTCTTTTGGGTTGGGGCTGTTTCTGAAAAGGCGTTGCTGCAGTGCGGCAAAGTTAAATGAAATTATGATTAATTTGATTAATTGGCCGGCGCTCATAAATCATTAATAACATGCAGCATATTATTGGTGCCATTGAGCCGATGCTCAAGGGGACATACATTAACCCATAGCCTAAGCCCAAAGAAAATCTCACAGAGGAAGTGTCCCAGCCAAAAGGACCCAACCCCCAAGCCCCCTCCCCCTCCCCAAAAGTCTCCACAAGGCTTGACAAATGGCATTTTGTGGTGTTCCGACGTGCCGCCGAGCTTGGGCTAAATATTTTCGTAATTACATTTCCACGTAGAGTAATTAATTTTGTCTCGCTTTGGTTTTTGCCCCTATTTGTTGGTCTTTGCTGTTCACCGTTTTGCTGTTGACACTTGCCACTATGTGTTGCATACTCTTGTGCGCTTTTTGCTGTCGTTAAATGTCACAAAGCGTTTGCTTCACATTCGGATTAGTTGCAGGCACCCGCATTATTATTATTTTTATTATTATTATTATTATTTTGTTTTATTATTTGATTACCACTTTAATAAGAGCAACAACAGAGCAACAGCAGAGCAACAGCAGCAGCAGCAGCAGATGCTTACTCTTTCCCATATAATATTCTAGAGCCAAATCTGTTTTACTGCCCACTGAGACCCTCAGCACAATCACGTAGAGCCGGACCCATAAAAACCTTTTTTGCTGGCTACTTAAGTCGTTTGCCATTGCCAGGTAGACCCAAAAATTGTCGTATAAATTATGCATAATCCTGGCCATAAAATAGAGACGATGGCATGTCAAATGGCAACGTGGCGTATGTGTAATTAAGCTCATAATTTAACCTCAGAAAGTTGCCAAGCTAATCTCATCATGTCAGTCTTTCTACTTTAAAGTTTTACCTCTAATAAAAATACATATATACATATTATGTGTGTGTTGTTCATTTATTTATTTTTTTAAAAGAAGGAGCAGTGCTCTAGTTGAGAGACAGCTCGACTTGGCTATTTATCAAATTTACTTTGGTTGCTGAAGCTAACAAAAAATAAATTTATTTTCTTTTCAAAATTATTATAATTAGTTAATTAATTCCTACCAGTTGAGTACATTGTTGAATTAGAAAAATATGTTATTAAATCATTTTGAAAATTGGTTGATTATTATGAGAAATTTTCACGAGAATATTTTGTAATTTTATATAATATTTTTCAGGTGTACTTTGAGTGTGGATGCCTGAGAGACTCAAAGGCTGTTGTCACATGAGCGACAACATAATTTGTTGTTAATGTACTCGGGAGTCGCAACTGGCACTCGGCCAGCTACTGACTGACACACACACACGCACACACATATACACACGGACGGTAGATGACATTTTTAAAGTCCAGGCGACACATAATTAACCCAATTAGAATGTGTGTGTGTCAACGCTAAGCTAAATTTATGTGCATTTTTAATTATGCTGGAGCATGAAGACGGCATCCATTGCTGGCCATTTGGGTCTGGTCTGGGTTGGGACCGCAAACCAAACAACAAAACACAGCACCAAACCGACCAAACAGCACAACGAGAACAACCAGAACAAACGACCAGAACCAGCACCTGGACCTAAACCAGTTGCTGCTGGTTAAATGAAAAACGTAGTAAAATGTGCGCAAAACACCTGAGGATTCACCATGGCGACCATGGCGACCAGGCGACCAACAATGAGTGGCCAACTGGCGGCTGATGCTCCGGCTGCTGTTTGGTTTTTGCTGCTTGGTTGTCTCCTTGTCTGCTTGTCGGTTTGGTTGTTATAGTCAAGCAGCTTTGCCATTTCCGGGCGTGCCTTTTGTTTGCTCGTTTACCTTTTGCATTGTTTCTCTTCCAGCTGCTGTTGTTGCTGTTGTTGCTGTTGCTGCTGCTGTTGTTGCTGTTGCTGCTGCTGTTGTTGGTTTAACTGCAATGTGCCTTGTGACTTTTTGTGTGCTGCTGTTGTAGCCGCAAATAAAAAGCAAAGCTGCCACTGCCGCTGCTGCTGCAAAAGTTTTAAGCAAAATGTTGCCAAGTGTTTAACATTTTGTACGGTGTCAGTTGCTTCCTGTCTTTGTATGCCTCTGATTGTGTGCGTGTGTGTGTGTGTGTGTGTGTGTGTGTGACTACGTGTGGGCACCTGAGGGACTTTAACACAACTGCAAATGAACTTGCCCCGTAGGCTAAGCGTGCGGATAAATGTAAATTAAACTATGTTCAAGGTGCACAAGGACTGGCACAACTTGCAGCCAGGTCGGCAACCGTTTTAACTGGCGTTGATTTTTGACACACTCAAGTGTGTCCAGAGAGAATGTGCTCAATGTGTGATAATGAGAAATTCGTAGTTCGATTTTAATATTATTCAACGGTATTTAAACTTAACTAAAACTTTTTAAACTGAATGAACGTTTTTTTTTTAACATTTAATAATCATTCCTCATTTCTTTATCGTCTAAAATATTTTTAATATCATTAATATATACTATCAATATATATTGCAAAATATGCTAACCTTAAAATGTAAACTTATTTCATAATTTATATTTATATTTTGATTCTAGCTTAAAGTATAAAGTAAAGTATCCCGTATTCGGAATATCTATTGCAAAAAACTCATGGCAGCCCTCGGCTCTGAGCATTTTGTAGTGCCAACTTTAATAATTTATGGCAACTCAACACAAGTTTGAATTTGGTTCGTCCGCTGACAAATGTGAGCATATTTTAGGGCGTTGATTTTGATTGCCAGTTGTCGGTTCACTTATGGAATTTCATTTAAAACTTACATATGTGACCACGCTGGGGGACAGTCGGTGAGTAAGTCCTGTGTATGGCTTAAAGTTACTGACTCGAGGATGCTTGCATGTGTAAGCCAAATTAAAAGCCGTCCAAGCAGACAATGGTATAAAAATTTATGAGTCCAATCTTTTTGGCGAGGAGCAAAAGTCAAAGGACACCCCCCGGCCATCAGACCGCGTGCTGCCCCCCCATTTATGGGTGTTCCGGCCAAGCCTGAAGGATTAACACGAACTGACAAATTCCACGAGGATGTGGGATGGTATGCCGTGTTTATTTTTTTTATATATTTTTTTGGTTCAAGGATTATCATGCTATACATCGCGTGCTGTTGAAATTCAAGGAGTGTTGTGTATGTGATTTTTATCATGCAAACAGGCGGAAAATGACCCCCAAACCAGTTGGACAAAAAAAGTGCTAAATGAGTAAGGTAAATGAAATTACTTGACCGAACACACCTCAAAAGTGGACAAACTCACACACACACACACATACACATATGCTCTGTGTGCATATCCAGTTGTGCGTGTGTTGGTTTTATTTCCGTTTATATTTGACGCCGTGTTGCGTGTGAAAGTGTGCAAAGTTTTAGTAAAGAGCGGAAATTACAAATTTGTCCAGCGCTAATGGATTTCCATTTCAATTTGCACTGCTTTCGCCACGTCAGTTTTCTTTATATCTTTCATTTATATACATATATATTTTTTTTTTGGATTCACACATTTTAAAGTGTTGCAAATTTCTGGCGCTTCTGCGATGATTAGCTGCACAATTTATGCGTCCTCAAAAATGTGGCGAAAATTTAATTTTGGCTTTTCTTGTTGTCCTCAGTGGTGTCGTCGACGTCGTCGTCGTCGTCCTTGCCACAAAACGCTAACGACTACAAAATTGCAAGAAAATTACCCGTTAATGTCCAACATTTATGGCCTGGCTGGAAGACGCCGCCAAGGAAGCCAACTCCTGTCTGGGCTCAAACTTTTGCTTGGTCTGCCGGTCGAAGTAATCGCGGCTGCATTTTAGGCGAAATACTTGCTTGTATATAGAAAAATATATAAAAAAAAATAAGAGAGGAATAACTGGCAAAACTATTATGGCCCTTGTGCTTATTACTTGCTGACATGCAAACACTTGCGCTCTCCCTCTAGCCACTTTGGGCCATCTCACTTTAACAGCTGCTGTTGGCGCTGTCTGTGCTGATGCCAAGGACAAGGACAATGTGGCAAAAGTAAACGGTAAAAACATTTCAGGCCCTGACTTTAGGTCGCCTATTTGTGGGGGATGTTGTATGGGTGTGTGAGTGTGGGTGTGTGTGTGTGTGTGTGGCTATACTTTAAGGGCTCCACCTATTAAATATTTAAGATATTTTGGCATTTAATTCACGGCACACAATAAATAATAACATGACACATATCAGCCCGTAATTTATAAGCACAAATCGAAAAAGTAAATAAAATTGCTTTTCAACGAAACTTAGCAAACCTGACTGACACACACGTCGAGCAGTCATTAATAATGTAGGTGGATGCCACATTCAAGTGGCATTGCAACCACATCACAATGAGCATCGACAGTCCCCCCCCCCCCACCACAAAATCGAATCGTGTATCGAAGGGAAGCAAAGCCGAGCTCAAGTGGAATGTCAAACGTGCCTCTTGCCTCTTGCCACTGTCAACATAAATTTATGCACCCTCAGCCAACCCCCGCTGCGCCTTGGACTTGGATAAGGAATGCCAGGCAACTAAAAGTATTTTGTAGTTCGATGGGTACTCAATGGTAGAACTTTACCACACCCTATACCTACATTAAATTTGCGGCCTGACTTTTGTGGTGTCTGCAACTAATTTCAATATCATCAAAAATTAATTTCACTAATTCGATTAGAAGCATTTCTCTATGTGGCATGTTAAAGCTGCACCAATGGCGTGGTGCGTGGCCAGCAGTCACACAACACAACTCCAACCGAGCTCTGAATTCATTAATTTAAGTCAGCTCCCAAACTTGTCCTGGTCCAAAGCATACATTTACTACGACCTGCCAATTGCGTGTGTGTGTGTGTTTTTTGTTGTTGTTGTATTGCCCATAATATATGTGCATTAGCTCAATGAATGTTGGTAAGCTCATTTCGAGCAGGCCAAATAGCTTAAGAAATTGTTTGTATTAAAGTTTATCTGCTTAAGTTCGTAAAGAGTTCAGATCAAAAAAAAAAAAAAATAATTTGTTAAATAACATTTTGTGCGCAAATCAGAAGTAACTCAAATATAAATATTTAATGAAAATATACCAAAATTTTAATTTAAAATTAAATATTATAATTATTGTGTGTATGCAATTTAAATATGATTTTATGTTGAAGAAATTAATTATTTATCTTCTTTATTCCATATTTCCCTAAATCCTTACTTGTGTCATATTTTCCAAGTTCCACAATTTTGCACAATTACAATTTTAAGCTATTGTCATCGTCTTGCCCCATGGCTGTGCATTTAATTAGGTCTCGAGAATAAAACCTCATTTTAAAAGCCGAATTACACAAAACATTTGTGAAACATTTGCGTTTTCATTTAAAAAAAAAAAAAAAATGCTTACGCAAATTAAATCCGAGATAAATGATGTGGCACATCACATTCACATTTGAGCATCTCGCTTCCTGTATGCAATGAGTACCCTTCCCTTGGATCTTCTTCCCTTTCGCGTTTTTCCTTTTCCTTTTCATTTACATTTTTATTTTTTTTTATTTTCTTTTATTTAATTTTCCTTTATGGGCGCTGACGCACCTTATTTCATTTTGAACAAACAAAGAGCGTGCAAATAAAAAAAAAAAAATGTGGAAAATTCTCATGTGTGAAATGGCATTTGAAGCTGAAGCTGGAATTGTAAAAAGCCAAAAGTAAAGGAAGCCAAACATATCCGCGTCAAACGCCAAAAAGTCACGAAGTAGGGCAGAACCAGTGGATGTACCCCCTTTCCTCCTTTCCACATTTCCCCCCATATATTCCTTTCCCCTCTCCACCTTTAGAGTGCTGGAGTAACTGAGGCAAACGTTCGCTTGGCTTTCACTAATTGTCTTTGCTGTGCGTGCGTGCGCGTTGTAAGGGCGTGTGTGCGGTGTGCGGTGTGGGGTGTAGTGCGTGTGTATATTTGGGGTGTTCAGTGGTTGGGGGTTGAGGTGGTTGCATATATTTTACGGTTGTTTAGTCTCGCGTATGCGCCAGTTGCCTTTTATGGCCCTCTAAACGCCAGCCTCTCAGCCACAAAATTTACTTAAAAATTCCAAATGATATGTAAATTCTTGGCTTGCTGTACTCAAGGCTCTTATTTTTTTTTCTTTAAGATTATGTTTGAGTGCAGCTGGCCAATTATGCAGTCTATTTATAAAACGTTGCAATCTCATTATTCACCTAATGATCAAAAATACAATTTAATAATGGCCAAAGGTAAGCACAGCAATCGTTTCGCTATTTCAGCCACTTCCGTTCGGTTGACTCAACAAAAATATACCACAGCTATAGCATAAATATAGACCAGTTATCATTTACAATACTATACTATATACATGTATTTATATATATATATATAGAAATCCATTTACGCCTGCACTTACCACATGTCAATCAAAAATATCCAACTGTGACGCGCGCACCACAGGATTCAGTTGATGGGGATCCCCTCTCAGTGTTTGCTTGTTTTTCATTCTTTTTACTTTGGGTCTGGTTCGAATTCCCTGTGCCAATTAAACGTCGCTTTTAGATTGTCATGCGGCTGGCCAAAGGCAAAGACATTCATATGACAATGGTGCAATGGTAATAAGGCAAAATATAGCAGATCCACAATCAACACGACAAGTCACTCCGTCAGCCAGTCAGTCAGACGCAGGAGCTGCCTGCTCAGCGTGTGCTCGCATGTCCTGCCAAAAGTAAATTAATTGCAGACCCTTTGCCATGTGCCGGGTAACTGTTCCCATTTTCATGTGGCTTCATTCGCCTCGTGCAGCTGATGTGCAAATTAACATTACCATCAACAAGAAACCGCATTAAGAATGAGTGCCGGGTTTTGCAACAAAACTTGCGTAGATTAATCGGCCTGATTAGCCACACGCATACCGCTTACCCTCTTCCAGCACAAAACCGACACAAATCTCCCACCCAGAGTCGCATCCGGCTTGCTCATTCATTATGCAATTATTTTGAATGACTCTCCTAAGTGATATTTCCGAGGAAATTTCAAGCTGACTTTTTGGTATATGGAATGCATTTCATTTTGGTTATTTGTCTCAATGCCAAATGAGGTTAATGGAAGGTTGCGGTTTCAACTAGGTAACTCAATGTTTAAGAATATCTCCAAGTAATTGGAATTAATTATGCAAGCAATCAAAAAACGTATTCCAACTTGGCTATTCCAATTTTTTAATACCGAATGTAATCGGCAAAACTCGAAATGTAGAAATGCTTGTAAAAATTGGTTAGAGAATTCGAACCGTTTTTTTTTTTTTTAATTTTACTGACTTTTTATTTCAAAGTTAAGTTATCGCAAGTCGCCTATCGATCTATCGCATGGGAAGAGTGTTGAACTGAGCTAAGTCAAAATCAGTGTTATACAGTGCAGCTTTAAATCAGCTGGCTGATGGCATTTAATATATTTTTGTTTTCTGACTCACGAATTAGTTGTTAGAAAAAGTGTTGAAGGTATGACAGCTTAATACCTTAATATGGAGCCGAATCAAGTGAACATATTGGACTTAAATGACTACTGTCTTGGTCGCATATTAAAATATCTTCAAGTTGAAGATCATGTAAATTTGGCCCGAACCTGTATGCGATTTCGCGAGGTTTTAAAAGACTGGTCTTATGTGCTTTATCCAGAGTTTAAGATTGACGATAATACAGATTTTAAATGGAAAATAAAATTGTTTTACATTATTTGTGACAACATTAAAAAGCTTTATCTAAAAATTGACCCAAATAAAATGCAATTTCCTGTACCAGACTTATTTTACAATCACATTAAAACTATGAACAATTTGGAATTCTTTGCATATAAGAATGAAGAATTTCCCATTTTAAAACGATTTAAATATGCCAATAATAATTCAAATCTAATGGTAGATGAAACAGTTAGTGCTCTTGAGCATTTGCCTAAATTAAAAAGTATTAGTGTGAGATGTGCAACCAGGTGAGCTTAAATATAAATAAATTCATTTTCTACTTGGCATGTTGAAATTTCGTAAATTATTTTTAGATTCAAAGCGCGCAACATGTTGCAACTAAAAGGCATACAAGCGATTTCGTTAAATGCTGAAATCGCATCCGAGGATCTTGTTAACATTTGCAAATCGAATGAAAACTTGCGTGTTTTATGGTTAAGAGTGGTTGTCGGCGAACTGAGCGACATCGTTCCTTACTGCCCAAACTTGGAGGAAATTTCTTTCCCAATGCTTAGCAGTCATAAATCATATATGGGCCTTGCAGATTTACCCAACCTAAAAAAAGTCATTATTAAAAGCACAAACTCGACTTCGCCATGCGCCAAGCTTTTAGAACTTTTCAATGCATTTGTTGACAAGAAAGAAGGACCTCAATTGCAGAGCTTAATGGTGTTATCCAGTTTGGACTTAGAGGAGACCAGTAAACTCATTGAAATAAAATCTTTGCAAGAATTGCGCTGTGAATTCGAAGATGCCAGTCGCATTGATCTCTTGACGAAACTAACTGAACTTGAAGGCCTTTACATAATGCTGGGGCGATCTGGGGCTGGTTCCAAGGAATGTCTGAATGTACTGAAGTCTTGCAGAAAACTTCAACGTCTGCATATAAACGCTAATTTATCAACGGAGTTTCTGGGAAAGGCAGAGAAAATATTAAGAGATGTGCGCAATACCGAAAAGCAAAAGCCTTTGCAATTGTATTCAACAGGACTAATGCATTTGTGTAACGAAAAAGAGGTAAGCATGACGAACACTTATAATAATAATAATAATTGACTCATAATAATAATAATCTATTTATTTACCCTCTAGAAATTGATTGATAACGCCTACTGTACTGTAGTGAATCACTCCAAATATCTGCGCGCAATGCCTTGGCGACTTTCGAGCTAAGATAATCAGTAGATATTGTTAAAAGTACTTACTTAAATACAAATAAGAACAATTAAAAAAAAAATAATTTGTATTTATAGCAATCAATGAAATTTTAAATATATAACTTGACTCTGGCATAGTTGATTGCCTTATTGGTTATTGGAAAGAAAGGCGGAAATCACATTTAATTATCTTTGCAATTGTGATATTTACAAATGCTAAATTATAAATGCAGCAAAAAACTATAGAATTATTGATGCGAAAAAGATGCTTTGATGTTTTCGAAAAACATCATTGTTTAAAATAAAATTACTCAATAAAATCGATTAGTTAAAGTCATAATTTAATACATATCTTATTTTGCAATCATATGAAATCAATAACAAATTTGTAATCCTTGGCATTTCAACAAGAAGAAATTTATATTTATGTCTAAATTTATAGTATTAGTGTGGATTGCAAATAATCCACATATATGTATGATTTTACAAAGCCATGAGCACATATATTATACGCAATATTAAGATAAATATAATTTATTTCTTGCAATTCTTTAGACATTAATCAACACTATATAAAGTAACACAGAAAATAAGAAACGACAGAACCCAAGATATAATTGTCTGCTTGGTGCTGAAAGTGCCAAATAATATTAATTTAATTTAAGACACTAACAATGAAGTGTCAATTTGAAACTATATTAACAAAAAGACTGCAACTGAGCCACATCAAACTCCCTGATTGCTGATTTGGAAGAATGCCAATTTTTTGTTTACTGTCACATTTTGAGGATTAAGCACAATGTAATTAGAAACAACAATCCACAGCTACAACAAACAAGCACAGCACATTAAATCAATAATAAAAAATTGTGTTGAACATGAAGACACCCTGTGATAATATGTACACTTGTAAATATTTACATTTTTGACTATAATTATTAATTATAGCCCGTATCATGCATATTTTCCACCTTTTTTTTTAATGATCCAGAGCGTACTAAAAACTTACCAAACTGAAGGCATATAAAAAATTATTTGCTCTTACGCATCAGCGCTTACCAATGAAGACATATATATATATATATATATATATATATATATATATTTCAAATCTAGAAACTTGTATTTTTTTTAGTTGAATATTTTGGCAATGAACCAAAAAAAAGCGGCCAAAGCAGCAGCAACGAAAACAACTGATTTGTACAGGTGCGAAAAGTCTGTGATCACAGCGAGGGAAAATCGAATCCAATGCTCATTTTGCTATGTGCTCCCGGCCACATTGGAGACTCTGCAATCTGTACAGGTGATCGTGCCTTCAATGGCGCCTGTGCATTAAGCCTTCTGGTTCTCTATTAATTCTTGTAATTTTAGTACTCTTCGCTTGCGATATAACAAATTCTGTTATTCATTTTCCTAGTTGCCTATTGTTTATGTGTTTCTTTGCATATGCTATTTTTTACTTCTGTACATTTGTTAGTTTATTGTTTGTTGACTTATCTCAATTATTTTTAAATTTTAACAAAAAATGCAAATTGTGAATATTAAACACAATTCAAGTATTTCATTTAACTTGCTTAAGGGATCTATTTAATTAAAGATCGTAAGGTTGGAATTTCTTATGAAATAAATGTTAATATACAAAATAGTTTTTAATATTAAATTTTAAAATTTTTAGATGGAGTTTTTCAAGATTGGCCTTGCCCCATTTTATTTAACACACAATAATGAGGCAATTATTTTGGTATGGCCTTTAAAAGTTAAAAAGTCAACGTTAAACAGATTGCCCAACATACGCATCGTTTTGGCCACGCCCACAGTGTGTTTAACACGCTAATTTACTGTTACATGATTTACAAACACAGTCACAGACAAATACATACACACACACATACAAATACAAATATTGGGAGGTTGGGGGGTTGGGGGGGACGATAAAACTGAAAGGTTGTCACTTTGGAGGCGTTAGGCGGTCGCTCGTTTTGTGGTGTTGTTCAGTGAGGGAGACACATAATAAGAAAAACAACGAAGAATTTCCATCAACGAGGCGGTGGCAACAGGGCGCATGAGCAATGTCTTTGTTGCTGGCAACATGGCACAACAAATGTTGCCAAGCAGAATACTCGTGATATTCTCTTAAAATTTATTAAAATACGATTACACACAATTTGAGCATCTTTGACTAATTCATATTTATGACCAAAAAATAGGTTTACATTATTTTGATTAATTTTAAACTGAGCTGCCATAAAATACACACAATGTTGCTAGAGCTGTAGAGAGTCAAAATGAAATAGCATCCACAAAGTTTCCCGCCAATTGCAGGCCAAGCCGAAGTGTATACAAACAAACGCACACACACACACACACACACACACACAAACACACACTTACACACAGATACGCATATACGTACGTACGCTGTAGCAACCCCGAAAAGCCGTAAAGCAAACAAGGGGGAGGGTAGAGTAGTTGTGTGGGTTGCGATTGGGTTGGGTTAGGTTAGTCGTCGTCGTAGTCACCTGACGCTCTGTTGTTGTTTCTGCCCTTTCGTACGGTATCGGTATGGGCATAAGATCTGTTAAGCTCGAGCTGAAACCAAAAGCCGGCAACTGGCTCGAACTCCACCCCGCCAAGCGTCCCGTCATCCACAACCCTCCCTGTTAGCACAGCACTGAACTGTTATTTACATTTTGTTTTGCCGGCTTTTCTGTTTCGCCCGATGTACAACACGATGGACATACGAACAGTGCCGACAAAGCTTCGGCTGTGCTGTCGTTTCGTGTTCGCATTGTGCCGTTAGTCTGCCAAGTGCCCGGGTACGAATCCATTCGAATATCACATTAGTTGGCAACGGCCCTCGCGTTGACACGGACGTGTTTCTCTACTCGTCTTTTTGAGCAGGCACTTTTTGAGTTGGTGTGTGTTTTATATTTTAAGTTATCGCGATTTGCGCCTAAAAGTGTAATTAGTGTCGCAAAATTGAGAAATTTATGCAATGAATTAAGAAATTACCTGGGCTAGCAGGCAAATGGATTGCATGTCCACATGCATACATACATACATACATACACATAATATATGAAAAGTGTTTAACATTTTGAATATTCTTCTGTCAGTTTGTGTTTTTCAAGTGAATTCAAGAACAGCAGCAACAGTGGCAGCAACAGCAATCAGCTGACATAAACCAAAAGGTAAACATCTAGACTAGTTTCATTAGGCCCCATTGAAAAAAAAAAATGAAGATTTGTCGCCCAGCCAGTGACAGAAACATGTACCCCGCATGTTAATTAAAAACAGGCGCACACAAATTCAAAAACAAAAAGATTTAAAATTTTTTTTCTTTAAGCAATGTTATTGAGGATGCCATGGCCCGATCCATCCATCACTCAATTGCTAGTTCAGTATTTTGGATTTTCTGTTTATATATATATATTATTTATTTTTTTTTTTCAAATGGCGACATGAATATTTCTCTATTTCTTTCTGGCTGATTTTTTCCTTTTTGGCTGACGCCCCCTTAACAACTATGCATTAAATTTAATTTCGTAATTTAAATTGAGAGCAAATAACAAGAAAACACAACTCACATGTGTTTTAATTTTTCTTTTTGTTATTGTTATTGTTATTGTTAGTGTATTGTGCCTCATTGCGTCAGTCCCTCAATAGCCAATACCCAATTCCAGACACCACATTCGTCTGGCCGTTAGCGATAAATAATCAGCAGCCGCTTTGATTTGCGTCTGCTGCCATAAATATTTATGCAACTGGACGCACTTGTTTAAACAGCCAGTGGAACACTTCATAAGGAGTCAGAGATATATATCTGATCAGAACCCATTCGATCGGTCATGGTTCAGTTGGCTTAGCATATTAAAGGCAAAATTGGTTTATGTCTTATGCAATTTACTTGGCCACGCCTCTTCAATTAAAACTTACTACTTTAGCCGGTTGGCAGGTGAATGTGAAATTATCCCTCATTGTTTTGATGTTATCAGCTGAGCCTCCTCTTACCATTTGTTATACTTATTGTTGTTGGTTAGTTGGCTTTCCTGCGGCCTGTTTTCTTGCATGTGGGCTAACAAAATAATTGACAAAACAAATCATTTACGTGGCAAAAGTTTTAGTCCCAATACCGCACCGAGTTTAACTGCACACGGCGGCAAAACACGCAACACGATGCACGACGAGTAGAGTATTTGACGACATCCAACACAAAAAAAAAAAACAAAAGCAGCCAAACACTCACACACACACACAGAAATTTTTGGGTGGGGGGCACAGAGACAAAAACTGTGCTGAAATATGTATAAATAACAGCATAATAGTGAGAGACAACAATATGAATTCCAATGTTGCAATCTTTGTGGGCCTTAGCAATCGGGCAGGGTTTGGCATGATTGCAATGACATTTTGTGTCTAATTTGTGGCATGAACAAAATTTGCAACGAATTAAAGTACTCAAATAACCTGCACACAGCTTGTAAATACTTATATCAAACTAATGGAAACATATTTATTAAACATTTTTTATTAGAGATCGCTGCTTTTACATTTATCCATACACATTTCGATGTTATAGCTTAACAGAAAACAGCTCTCATTCATCCAAAATTATAATAATATTTATGTTTTTCGTTGCCTAAATAAATAATATAAAGTAATGATTATCAATAAATTAATTCTTAGAAATTTTGCAAATGTACAGTTCTTCTTCTTCTTAAGACTAGCAATCAATTTATGCAAAATCAAAGATCATTTAGGATATAAATTTAACTGGAATTTTGTGCTTAAACTAAATGTTTATATGTACATATAGAAACACTATTATAGCAATACACATCATATATATTTATAGATAATGGTTAATAAATTTAATTGTCTATTATATGTTTAGTTTTATGTTATTTTCCGGTTGACTTTGATTTCTTGTGAATATGTTATCTGCGAAACATATGTTGAGATGTGTGCTCCAAAATTTATTTTTTTTTGGCTATAAATCTGTTTGTCTGACGCCTCATACGGATCAAGTGGTAAATCGATTATATGCAATAATATTAAAATTAGACAATTAACTAAATTTATAATATTTATGTTACACCAGAGATGAAAAACCCAAAAGTATTGTGCCGATTCAATAGAAAATACATATATATGCTTATGTATCCATATATAAAATTACTGCGAACGAAATTTAACCGCAGTTTAAATTATATTATGGAAAAACACCGCAAATTTGCCGCCTGCGGCTGGGAATTCCAAGGGTGTTTATTTGGTTTGCGGCTCACAGTCGATTGCCTGATTTACACACACACACACACATACGCCCAATAGTCGACATGTTAACACGTTAACAAGTTGTTAAACACACACAATTTTTACTGCCTATTTTGTATGAAAATCCCAACATTTATTGCTATTAGTTTTTGGTTATTGGCCGCGCCACGTTGTTAGCGCCGATGAATTGCAGCGATATGGCATGGGAACCCAGACGGAATGACCCCCAATTCCTCGTCCCCGCTTGGCGTTGGGTCCAGCAAATGGGTCTGGGTCTGCGCCTGTTAAATGTCGGCTCAAATACCGCCTCCCCGCCGCTTGACGAGGTTTGTTTATTAAAGTCGAATTGCGACTTAATATTCACACTCTATGGGCGCCTAACAGCAGGCAACAGTTTTTATTGCATTCCCATTTATGTAATATTTATAGTGCCCATATCAACGTATTAGTGCAAATATTTATTACATAATTATAAGCAAAGTTAACCTTTCAAAGATGTCAACAATCTATCAGTTGCTCTTGGAACATTTCGGATTTGTGATAAAATAATAACATTTAAATGGTTTTCAACGGAAAATTAAGTTTTTTTTAAGATTTTGTACTTATTACAAACTTGAAACTATTTTGCATCTATTTTTATTTTTATTAACAAAATAATGGCTACTCTTGCTACTTTTGTGTTGTGTCCTTGGGAGCATGTGTTTGAAAGATTGAGTAAATAAATATTGGGATACACAGTTTATATATTTTTGCAAATAGTTTATGACGTCGAGTAGGGCGTAAAAAAATTTATGGCCTTTTAATTGTGTTGGTGTGGAAATGCTACGTTAAGTTAAGGAAATAAGGCGGCCCATTTTGGCCTTTGAGTCTGTCTCTTAGCCAATCAAGTTTTCTTCGCATTATTTTCGTCTCACTGTTTATTTATGTCTAGTCTAATTTATATATTTCTAGTCTGGTTAGCAGCTTTTGCACACTTGATAGTACAATTTTGTAACAATAATATAAAAATTTCAACGGCTATAATTACCTTTAGTTTGTACACACACACACACACACACACACACACACCATGCGGAATACAGAATCGAAAATCTAGAAAAATTAGAAAAAAAAAATATATGAAAAATCTCCTTGAAATTACCTGCACATTTTTGTGTAGTTACAGCATCAACCAAAACCGTCTGCCTCCGCCTGCCACTGACCCAAAGAATGAGATTGCAGCACCAGAAGCAGCATCGCCAGCAGCAGCAGCAGCAGCATCAAAGCACCCGTCGTATTAACTTTTCATCTAAACAGGCCAAAAATTGTAGCTATTAAAATCAAAAAATGTGTGTTTATGGGTTGCGAGGCAAGAGGGTGTCGGATGGAAAATTCCAAGCATATCAAAACCATTTGGGCCACAATTGCATCGGAATCGCAATTGCGTTTCAATGCAGGTGCTGAGATGCACGCTAATTTATGAGCTGTGTGTGCATTGTGGCTAGATGTTACGGTAAATTGCCACTTTGAATAAAACAATATGCCCACACCAACACCATCTTCTCTTCCCCCTAACCACCACCAACACCACCACCACCCACCCCCACACAACTGGCAAGGTCGTTAAGGGAAGACAGAGACACAAAGAGTGCCAATAGCCATGCTCCAATTGGCAGCAAAGGGAAATTAATCCATGCGGTTAAGAATGGCTCATTGAAACCGAGTTTGAAACACCGTTAATTCCGTGCCAATTACTGGTTTTGTCATTTGTACGGCTTTTAAACGATTGAATGTGTTTAAAATAGCTGAAAAAAGTACGCTGAAATTCGCAACAGGTAATTATTAGGTTAATTAATGCCTTAAAACCAACACAAAATATCCATCGAATTGATTTTATTGATTAATTTCCGCTGAAACTCACAAATGAGACTTTGATCTGTGTGTGCAAAAAATGTACAAAATAATGCAAGTATCCAACAAGATGCAAACATAAGAAGAATTCTAGAAATCGGCAAATGAATTTCACTTTTACATAAAACACTTGCGTATTAAATGCCTCAGTACAAAAATACCGCATATAAATAAATTATTATCTGATTGATGTTTTAATGTCGGAAAATGATGGTTTGCCAATGGCGTGAAATTTACTCTCACTACTTTTATAGTTGTTTATTCCGTAATTCTTACTGGCAGTCCACATGGCACATGGCGTACATTGTTGCGGGTTTACGTGTTTGGTTCCATCTGCCATGGATTTGTATCGAGTTGCTTATTTTTTTTTTTTTTTTTGCTGTTCTTTATTGATTGGAGTTTCGAGATACTTGAGTGGGAGTGTAGCAAAGCGTATCGAAATAATTAGCAACTAACTGCCAATATTGGGTCATAAATATAACGCTGACATTTCATGTCAAGGCTCAACAGAACGAATCGATTGATAAATTAATCAAAATTAGGCCTTGAGAGTGCATAATAAATACTTATAGCGTTTATATAGCGGCAACAAATATCCTTAGCTCTTAGTCCTGCCAGAGACGTGGCGTGTCGTCTCAGTGGAAAATTTTCAATTTCAACTGCAATTTAAACGTCCATCAATAACCAGCTGAAGTCAGACGGCAGACGGCAGAAGGCAATCGGCGATTCCAAACGGGCAAATCGCCAACAAAACGTTAAAACATGGATTAAACTGCCGTCGCGTATTTGTTGCTGGCCATATTTCATGCTTTGTATATTGTACTACTCCAACCAAAGCCAAGAAATGAACTCCGCCTGACAACGAAGCCACTTAAGCCAACTTGGCGGCATCGTACTGAGCGCACCACCCCCCCCCCCCCCAGACGCAGGATCTAGTTGTCCTGGGCGAGTGCGACTGACAAATGAAGACTGACATTTACAAAACAGCTGAAAAACAAAACCAAATCATTCTCGTGCAACTTGTCACGACAGTTGAGTTTTTAAAAGCAACTTGTTGTCATAAGGCCGCGACAGTTAACATTTTTTTTTTTTTTGTATTCTGCAGATTTTTGTATTTTGCTGGAGGATTGGGTGGGTGACTGGTGGGTGGGGTTTGGATTGTTGTGTACGTGAAAGATTTAAAATAAAACCACTTAGCGACAGCTTCATTTTTCGACAATTGCTAAATTGCTAGAGCCTTAACATAGCGTGATAAAGTGTCCTTAGAGGATTTCACACAAAGGGTGTACAGGATTTTGTGAAAATTGTGTCATATGCAAGAAACTTTCATTTCTGACACTTGGCATTTGAAGAGGCTCTTCGAATTAACATATTAAATCAAATCATATAATAATAATAATAATAATAAGAAATTGAAATGGTATAAATATTTAATATATATATTAGTTTAAATGGTTTTTGTTTGGCTCTTATTGCCATTTAAGATATATATGTTGCCCAATTATTGTTGCTATTATTTTATTCATACGCATTTAGTTTGTTTATCTTTAGACGCAATTCAAACAATTAATTAATTAATCGTCAGACACGTTAAATAATTGGGTTAGCTAAATTGGAGTGTCTATTTAAACAATTCAAGCTAATCAAATTTATTGAATTTCATCTCATTGAATTTTCACATTCCTATTTTCATTGTGTATCTATTTATTTACAATTAAATATAAATAAATCTGTAATGCTTGCGAAATGTGTGGCTAATTTATATATTTACAAACAGCCAAGCAGAAATATAAATAAAAGAAAGAAAAAAAAATACTTGAACTATGTTACAATAACAACAATTACAATCATGTCGGTGGGGGAGGCACAAAAATACCAGACATCAACAACGAAAATAAAGAAAATTGTTTTTCTATGTGTATTTTACGTGGACTCGTTATCCACCTGCGGCGCGTCCAAGTGGTTCATCATCTTCATCAGCATCATCATCACAATTTTTGTCACTGTTTATAAATTATATATGTAATTTATATATGTGTATTTTTAGCACAGTTCTCATTATTAACTAAAAAATCTGTCAGGTAAACACATATCTACACACACAACTGAAAACTGCATGCACACCTGCAAAAAAACCCAAAAAAAAAACTAGAAAAAAAATCAGAATATGCAATGAGGCAGTGATTTGAATGTCAGCCTGGCAAGTTATTCAGCTAGGGGCGCCTTTTGTCTGGCAGCCGAGTGTGAGCGGAAATTTCTGTGCAGTGTTGGGAAGTTGTCAAATGGCGCAACAAGTTGCCAGCAGTTGGCAACAAAGTGGCGGAAACGTATCGCTGTCGTCGTCGTCGTCGTCGTCGGCGTCTCTGCTGCTATCTGCCAGACACTTGAATTAAAGTTTTTTCTTCTATTTTTGTTTTTTTTTTTCTTTTTGCCATCATCGAGGGCCGCCTCTAAATTTATGAAATGAATATTTAAACGAAACTTTAAAAGTTTTTTTTTATTGCGCTGAGAGTTGCAGCAACTGCTGCTGCAACTTGTACTGATGCTAGTTGCATCCTAATTGTGGCAAAGTTTTGCACACGCGTCATATCCTGGAGTCGACTCGGATAGTGTGGCAGCTGGAAGGCAGTCTGTGTTTGGTGAGCCTCCTGCCGCATGGCTGTCGTTGTCCCTGCCGCTGTTCATTGACTTTGGCAGCAGCAACAACAACAGCCAGGACAATGTTGCACAGAAAGCACACACACCACACCACACCACACACACACACACACCACACACAACTGGAGTGAAACACAGTGTGACTTTGTTTTTAATACACTCCAGTGGCCGTTGCATCGATCGCCCGGACAAACAAGGCGCCTGTCTGCCACGAGAGCCGCAGTTCATTACTCCTCCAGCCAGCATGTCCTGTGGCGAGCCCAAGCACTGACTTTTCATGCTCATATTTTGCACACACACAACACACGCCACGCAATACACGCGCCCGGCTATCCTTTGGCTCACTTGAAGCCTTGACAAAGATTATCAATAACCAAGCAAAAGGCAGAGGGGACAAGCGAGCTGTTCCAAAGTGACTGTGCAACGGATATTGGCCACGCTTGAAACTCTGTTGTCATCAGCCTTAATCCAATATTCGCCATCCACATCAATATCAATCGCCATTGCAATCGCCTAGTCACATTTGGTTTATGCTTTTCCACATCGCCTCATCGCTGCTCATTGGGTAAACCTTAAATTGTTATTACCATATTTAGCAGGGGCATTTTCACAGAGTCCCCAGACAACCCTTTAGCTCCGCCAGTCACTCGCAAAAATTTCCCACAAAATGTTAATTGAATTGAAACAAAAAAAGGCCGCACATATTGATGCTCTTTCAGAGACACTGTAAACTCGAATATATATTTAATATTTTATTTTATTTGCTAATCATTTGTATTTACCTAAATAATTATTATTATTTACTAATATATATAATATATTCATTTAAGTTATTAATTCATTTAATTTAATGAAATTAATATTTCTAGAATCACATTTGTAATGACTTTCAAAAATTGATTTAAATTCAAATTCGTATAAAAAATATAATTTAATATTATGTTGCCAGATCGATAATAATTTTATAAAAATACTTTATTTAAATGCAAGCTAAACAATAATTTTGCGCTGACTTTTTTTTTCTCTGTGAGAGTAGTGTTTTTGGTGGAAGCAGGCGTCTGTTTTATGTTAGACTTTGGAGGACGACATAAACATATTCTGTGTGTGGCTGGGATGTTTCGCATTTTGAATGTTTGCAGCAGCCACAGGCCGCATCGTCATAATTTGCCAGAGGCGCTGTGGCAGGAAGTAGCCGCTGAAAAAATATGTATGTAGATACAAGTAGCCCGAGCTCGAGACAGTAAGAGAAGGAAGGAAGGGGGTTTTTGGTGGAAGATGGAAGGTGGGCAACCTTGTCATATCCTGTTGACGGCAGCTGACAGACGCTTAGCGCTCAGATGGGCCGCATTGTTTTTGTCTCTGCGTTGGTTGCTGGCTGCCTCTGGCAGTGGCACGGCGGAAGTGTGAAATATTTTTACAGCTCTCTTTTTACCTGCTTCAAATGGAATTTTTTCCGTTGGAGCGCATTTTATTGGCATTTTCGGCAGCAAATTTTTTTGTGGACGGACTATGAAAATGCCACGAATTACGTTCTACACTTGCGGCTAAGCAATTTTCGTATTAAATTTCTCATTTTAGCCAGTTGACTTTTCGTACATTTTCGCTAAAAATTGTTGTTGCATTTTGTGGTGTGCGCACTGCGTATAATTGATTTAGCCAAATTGTTAAACGAATCAAAGCTGGCAAATTGTGCGTGCGGCCCAAACCAGTTGTCCGGCACTGCACTGTACTGTACTGTAGAAGAAAAAAAAGGACACTGGCCAGAAACTGTCACAGGATAACCGTGGAGGAGGAGGAGGAGATGGTGAAGCCTTTTAATTTTGCTGCCGCACACGTTGCATAAATTTGTTGCCTGGTATTTTGCATAATTATGCGACAGTTGTCAATGAATTTGCATGCATTTGCAGTTTCGATTTTGTGGCAAGTTTGTGCCACAGATTTCAATTGATGCAGATTTCCCAAAACTGCTACAAATTAACTAAAACTCGATTACTAATTAGAACAATGCATGTATCAAAAAACATTGTTAAACAAATTTAACAAGTGACTTGGCCATATTTTTATATATACTATTTCTGTATACATTGCAACCAAAAAGATTAATTTCTTTTTTTTCTTAGCTGTGTTTACTTTCTGTTTAATAATTTGATGCCAATATTTTGTTTGGTTTTTTGCCAATTTACTCATTTAATGAGTTTATAGATGAAAATGTTTTTGGGGTCGTACATTTCCCTTAATTAAGTAAGTGCTAAAACTTTTGAATGGATGATGTTGTCGACGTTGCAAATGTAATATATTGATGAACCGGCAATGTTGCATGCCAAACACAAACACAAAAATTACAACAAATAATTGCTGTAAATTCCAAGCCTTTCAGCGACGACAACACAATTTAGCTGCATTTTTTTTTTATTTTTATTGCGGATGCTATTTTGTGTGTGTGCCAAAGCAACATGTCGCAGTTGTTCTTTATATATATTTGTTTAGCTAATTAAATCAACTAAGCCCGAAAAAAGAAAGAAATGAAATAATGTTAGCTACAATTTGTAGCCCAATTTCTGGCCCACACCTTTGCCAGCAATTGGTCGCTGCATTTTAGCTGTTGACGCTTTGAAATTTGGGTCAATTATGCGATTTGTCGCGCCACAGACGACGCACATCCATCAGTCCGCCTTACGCACATACATATGTCACTGGCATTGAATTGCTATTTGGGGATGGGTGAATTGGGAGGGAGGATTGTGGGTCTCCTGTCTTTGCCAGATGCACAGCAGGTTGCGTTTGTCGTAATTATTTGTCAAATTTACACACAGTGGAAATGGCCACTAACGAGCAACAGGCAGCTAAACAGATAGTGGAATATGCCGGCCACCTCCCACAACCACCCACCCACACCCATACCCACTCCCACAAACAACCAATTGGCAATCAATCAACTGTAATGACGTTTCCCTCATAATGACCCAGACCTATGTATAGAAATAATATATATATATATATATACATATATATATATATATATATTTAAATCTGCACATTGTTGCTGATTGGGAAGGTGAATATCGACATCCGTTCAACTGAGGCGGAAGTCTTTATAAATATATTTGTTGACAAATTTAACTAATGATGACCAAAATAGCCAAGATAAGTTTAAAGCTGAATGAATGAATATAATAATTTATAATATATAATATATTATAATATAATTCCATATACAAGCCCGAAAATATGCAACTAAATTTGCTGGTCTATATTCGATACTTTATACATTATAAAGCCTATATGCTGTGATTATTCGGATATAAAACATAATAAAAAAAATACAAAGCAGTTGGGTTTTTTGTTTAATTTTTGTATGTACAATTTTTATTTATGTTTTTTTTTTTATTATATTTGTAGCAGTAAATTATGTGTTAATATAAATAAATTGCTTGTTTCTTTTTATTTCTTTTTTTTTTGTATATCGATATCAAAATGGGGTAGTTCATTAAATACAAAGACAAAAGCACAGTTTGTCAAAATTTGATGCATTTAATTAACGTTTGTCACTTTGGGTGTGTAGTTTGCTTATTATGTATTTAGTATACATTAAAATCATTAAATAAATAATATTAAAAACAACACAGCGCATTTAAGGCACAAAATGCATTCAAAATACATAAAATAATTCTTGCCTACAACTATTTGCCTTTCTTATTGCACTCTGCACTCATATTTTACATTTATTTATTTAGTACAACTTAATAGCAATATTATAGTGTCATTTGTTCTGCATTATAGTCGGGTAATATGGTATATTTATATATACCATTGCTCAGACCGATAAGCGGTTTCTGTTACTGTTATCTATGTATTGGTTTTGTATTTTTTTCGAATCATTCTCGATTTATTTACAATTAATTATAGCATTTTATTTTTACTTTTACTTCAATTTATATACAAATTCTAAGGGGATTTTTCATACAACAATCTTTGTTTTTTTTTTACAGTAAATTAGAAATGAAGTTTAAAAGGGTGATTTTAAAATCCTATGAAAACCTATCAAATTGCTTAACCTAAGTCATTGAATTTTGAATTTCAAGTATATATATTTGTCATTATTAGTAATTTTGCATATAGAAATGTAAAGCTTTTATTTCACAAAATTGAAATCACTTCTGAAACTAGAGCGTTATAATTCATCCACGGCCACTGAATATATATATGTGTGTGTGCATGTGTGTATCAGTGTGTTTATTTATGTATATTATATCAAGTTGTTGAGTGTGGTCCCTTCTCTTATGACGCTTGCGTTTACAAATTAAGGCGTTGCCCTTCACAGACGACCGCACACACACACACATAATACTGCAACTGTAACTAAGGCGATTGAATATTTTTTGCAAAATTTCTGCGCTTTGTTACCGCTGCATCCCCTCCCCAACTATATCTCTTAGGACAGCCGCGCTTGAGCGGCCGACGAGCACCGAGCGTATTGCCTCTTCGAAGACAGCCTTCAGTCCCTTATAGGTTAGAGCCGAGCACTCCAGATATTTGACAGCGGCAATTTCCTTGGCCATTGCCAGTCCTTGCGGATAAGTGATGGGTGTCAGTTTCTTTTCCCTGAGTTTCTCAATTTCTATCTTATCATCGCGCAAATCGAGCATGGTGCCCAAGAGTACCTCGGGAGACCATTTGGCGCGCACATTCTCAAACGAGGCGGGATTTATCAGCGAGAAGCAGATGAGGAAGACATCTTTGTTTGTGGATATGATAATGGACGCAAACGATCGTAACGATCCTGTCCGGCAGTATCCCATAATCCCAAATCAATCGGTTTGGCATCGACCATCACATTTGCCGAATAATTATCCAATACAGTAGGAATATATTCACCGGGAAAGGCATTTGTCGTATAACTGATCAGCAGGCAAGTTTTACCCACGGCTCCATCGCCAACAACAACACATTTGATTGCCTGCATGACGTCGTCTCTTCTAGTTGTTGTTGCTTTAGATTCTTTGTGGGTTGTTTAATAAATTTACACGCAGCAGTGCGAGAGAGTCAGCGTATTCAATAAGTTTTTTTTTTGGGCGATTAATATTTTTTTGTTTGCTTACGCACTCAAACACACAGGCACGCTCACTGTACTTTTGTGATCTTTTATTTGCACTTAATCTTTAAATTTCCTGCCCTTTTTTGAGTCACTTTTTTTTGTTTTATTTTTTTTTTCAATAAAGTTAGTAAGACAAATTTTTGCACAAATAAAAACACACCGAAACGCTGCGAAATCTACGCTGCCACTGAGCAAAGCAGAGAGCGTAAAACTGAAAAAACTGTGTTTGTTGCCTTTCTGCTTAACAGCTGCACTCGAATGTTAGTCGTCTCACTTGCGCCTGCATGAATTAATCTACTGCGCAAAGTATGCCGCGCACGCTCCCACACAAAACAGCAGCAACAGCAACAAACCACAGTCACGTCTCGCGCAGTGTTTACTGTGTGTGAGCGATGTGTGAGTCAAGCAGTGACAAAGAGAGTGAGCGTTTGAGTGAGGGAGAGAGATGGCCATGCTCTTTATTTAGCGCTGGGCTTATTGAGCCAACCTTGCTTTGGTCTTATTTGATGAGGTTTAATGGACCACAAAACATATCCAACAATCGATAGCGACGCTCTTGTTGTGGCTACTAACATGGTAAACGAAAACAAAAACCAAAATCCGAAACCAAAACCAAAACCGAAAGGCCCAAAAAGGGCCAAACCAAAATCCGCATCCGTATCCAAATGCCAAAAAAATGACAACGCGCCGTTTCCGCATCTCCAACCACGCCACCTCCCACACTCCACCCTTGTACAATGCATTTTTGCATATGAAAATTGTTGAAGTGGCAAGCGAAATTCAAAAATTGCACGCAACTTCAAATATAAATATTTCTGCACATTTGAAGATCATTTCTTCTGGCGCCGCTTGTAATTGGATAATTAAATAGGCGCTGTAAATGGGTAGTTTATAATAAATTGACATAAATATATTAAGTGGATAATGGAATTGGTAATTCAGCAGTATTTAAAACAATTAAATCAGCAATGCAATTGTTTAAGTGTCAAATAAAATCAGTATATGTGTGCTTTATCAGTGGATGGTACTTTATTTTTCTTTATTGTTTTTAGATATGTCATATAATACGATTGAGTCATGAATGTATTGCTTATAAAACAATGCAATATAATCTAACTAATTTTTATTGCTTCAAAAGTGTTTTTTTAAATTTATATATATATATATATATATATATATATGGATATATGTTTTTTTAAGTTACAATTTTTACTTTTCATTTTCAAAATATAATAAAGAAATACACAGCGGTTAGTTTATAGTATGTACAATTTTTATTTATGTTTTTTTTTTATTATATTTGTAACAGTAAATTATGTGTTAATATAAATAAATTGCTTGTTTCTTTTTATTTCTTTGTTTTTTTGTATATCGATATCAAAATGGGGTAGTTCATTAAATACAAAGACAAAAGCACAGTTTCTCAAAATTTGATGCATTTAATTAACGTTTGTCACTTTGGGTGTGTAGTTTGCTTATTATGTATTTAGTATACATTAAAATCATTAAATATATAATATTAAAAACAACACAGCGCATTTAAGGCACAAAATGCATTCAAAATACATAAAATAATTCTTGCCTACAACTATTTGCCTTTCTTATTGCACTCTGCACTCATATTTTACATTTATTTATTTAGTACAACTTAATAGCAATATTATAGTGTCATTTGTTCTGCATTATAGTCGGGTAATATGGTATATTTATATATACCATTGCTCAGACCGATAAGCGGTTTCTGTTACTGTTATCTATGTATTGGTTTTGTATTTTTTTCGAATCATTCTCGATTTATTTACAATTAATTATAGCATTTTATTTTTACTTTTACTTCAATTTATATACAAATTCTAAGGGGATTTTTCATACAACAATCTTTGTTTTTTTTTTACAGTAAATTAGAAATGAAGTTTAAAAGGGTGATTTTAAAATCCTATGAAAACCTATCAAATTGCTTAACCTAAGTCATTGAATTTTGAATTTCAAGTATATATATTTGTCATTATTAGTAATTTTGCATATATAAATGTAAAGCTTTTATTTCACAAAATTGAAATCACTTCTGAAACTAGAGCGTTATAATTCATCCACGGCCACTGAATATATATATGTGTGTGTGCATGTGTGTATCAGTGTGTTTATTTATGTATATTATATCAAGTTGTTGAGTGTGGTCCCCCCCTCTTATGACGTTTACATCTATTGCGTTTACATATTTAATGCGTTGCCCCCCACAAACGCACACAAACACACGTACACACACATAATACTGTAACTGTAACTAAGGCAATTTTACAAAATTTTTGCGCTTTGTTACCGCTGCATCTCCCCCTCCCCCTCTCTCTATCTTACAATCTTGCTGTTTCTCTCTCGGAGAAAAACCAATTTGAATTGTGCAACGTTTTAAAGAAAAGAACAACCGCGCTTGACCGGCCGACGACTGGGCGGACAGAGCACCGAGCGTATTGCCTCATCGAAGACAGCCTTCAGTCCCTTATAGGTGAGAGCCGAGCACTCCAGATATTTGACAGCGGCAATTTCCTTGGCCATTGCCAGTCCTTGCGGATAAGTGATGGGTGTCAGTTTCTTTTCCCTGAGTTTTCCAATTTCTATCTTATCATCGCGCAAATCGAGCTTGGTGCCGACGAGTATAAGGGGCACATTGTTGCAATGATGACGCACCTCGGGAGACCATTTGGCGCGCACATTCTCAAACGAGGCGGGATTTATCAGCGAGAAGCAGATGAGGAAGACATCTGTTTGTGGATATGATAATGGACGCAAACGATCGTAATCCTCCTGTCCGGCAGTATCCCATAATCCCAAATTAATCGGTTTGGCATCGACCATCACATTTGCCGAATAATTATCGAATACAGTAGGAATATATTCACCGGGAAAGGCATTTGTCGTATAACTGATCAGCAGGCAAGTTTTACCCACGGCTCCATCGCCAACAACAACACATTTGATTGCCTGCATGACGTCGTCTCTTCTAGTTGTTGTTGCTTTAGTTTCTTTGTGGGTTGTTTAATAAATTTACACGCAGCAGTGCGAGAGAGTCAGCGTATTCAATAAGTTTTTTTTTTTGGGCGATTATACAACTTAATATTTTTTTGTTTGCTTACGCACTCAAACACACAGGCACGCTCACTGTACTTTTGTGATCTTTTATTTGCACTTATTCTTTAAATTTCCTGCCCTTTTTTGAGTCACTTGTTTTTTGTTTTATTTTTTTTTTTTCAATAAAGTTAGTAAGACAAATTTTTATATGAGCGAGCACAAATAAAAACACACCCAAACGCTGCGAAGTCTACGCAGCCACTGAGCAAAGCAGAGAGCGTAAAACTGCCTTTCTGCTTAACAGCTGCACTCGAATGTTAGTCGTCTCACTTGCGCCTGCATGAATTAATCTACTGCGCAAAGTATGCCGCGCACGCTCCCACACAAAACAGCAGGAACAGCAACAAACCACAGTCACGTCTCGCGCAGTGTTTACTGTGTGTGAGCGATGTGTGAGTCAAGCAGTGACAAAGAGAGTGAGCGTTTGAGTGAGGGAGAGAGATGGCCATGCTCTTTATTTAGCGCTGGGCTTATTGAGCCAACCTTGCTTTGGTCTTATTTGATGAGGTTTAATGGACCACAAAACATATCCAACAATCGATAGCGACGCTCTTGTTGTGGCTACTAACATGGTAAACGAAAACAAAAACCAAAATCCGAAACCAAAACCAAAACCGAAAGGCCCAAAAAGGGCCAAACCAAAATCCGCATCCGTATCCAAATGCCAAAAAAATGACAACGCGCCGTTTCCGCATCTCCAACCACGCCACCTCCCACACTCCACCCTTGTACAATGCATTTTTGCATATGAAAATTGTTGAAGTGGCAAGCGAAATTCAAAAATTGCACGCAACTTCAAATATAAATATTTCTGCACATTTGAAGATCATTTCTTCTGGCGCCGCTTGTAATTGGATAATTAAATAGGCGCTGTAAATGGGTAGTTTATAATAAATTGACATAAATATATTAAGTGGATAATGGAATTGGTAATTCAGCAGTATTTAAAACAATTAAATCAGCAATGCAATTGTTTAAGTGTCAAATAAAATCAGTATATGTGTGCTTTATCAGTGGATGGTACTTTATTTTTCTTTATTGTTTTTAGATATGTCATATAATACGATTGAGTTATGAATGTATTGCTTATAAAACAATGCAATATAATCTAACTAATTTTTATTGCTTCAAAAGTGTTTTTATATATATATATATATATATATATATATATATATATATATATATATATATATATATATATATATGTTTTTTAAAGTTACATTTTTTACTTTTCATTTTCATTTTTAATTAGGGAACTTTGCTACCCAAAAGCACTTTTCTTTATTTAATTGGTTTTTCATTCGGGAAAAAAAAATAAAATAAGGAAGTGAAATATCTGACAGCAAATGCAACAATTATTTGATTACTGTCGCAGTCGTTGCCTCCTAATTGGCAAAGTGAAATATATACGAAAATATGAGTATACAACTCACAGACACACACACACACACACACTCGAACCCACACATGCCGCTGCCACGCCCACAAGTTGCCACATCAGGAGGCATTACGAAGTGCGTGTTAAGGGAGAAGGAGTTCAGAGTTATTCATAATTGTTGTTGCTGCAACAAAAGTGGCAGAGAAATGCATAACAAACTGAAAAATATGCACGCCATTTTTATTGCCACACCAGACGGCCAACACACACACACACACACACACACACACACACACACACACACACACACATACACACACACAATGATATTGTGGGACTATAATGAATGAATGCGCAGCTAAAGAGCCGCAGCCTGCTGCTGCCAATGTCGACCCCAAAAACAAATATAAGCCGCATGACTGCTGACCAATAATAAATTTAACACTTTAACTGCTGTGTAAACAACTGAATAAATCGCAGCTTCGAACGGTAATGCGACTATATGTTGCATGAGTTCCTAACGACATAATCGCCTTAAATTCCAATCATGAAAATCGCTAGAGAAGATTTTTCTATAAGAAGATTGCAAATTGTCCAAATAGTTTTTTTTAATAATATTTTTTCGAGGGAAACCTAAGATATATAATAAATATAGCTTAAGGCATATTTAACCCTAAGTTATCCTTGTAAAAGTAAATAATAATATATGAAATTGTAGTTTGTTATTTGACCCAAGCATTAAATTGAACTTTGAAATGTAAAATTCGAATTGTACATTTTTTTGCAGATTCATTTGTTTAACACTTTTGCAAATTAAATTTGTTTAATAAGTAGCGCAATAAAACGCATTTACTGTCAAGTGATAAAATGTCATTTCACTTTGGCTGCCTGCAGTTTTATTATTTTCATATATATATATATATATATATGTTACAGATATTTCATTTATATATATATATATATATACGGCACATGTCGCTAGTAATGTGAACGCGCTCATCCCCCCCCTTTGAGCCCTTCTGTAGTAGCCCCCTTTCTGGCTGCTGCCTGTTGACATGCAGCAATTATTAACTTTTATGCGGCTGCTGCCATGACGCCGTGTGTTTGTTATTAATTTCTTGTTATTTATGCAAATAGTTGGCACTTAATACGCTTGTACACATTTTTCGTTTTTTTTTTTTTTTTTTGCCTGTAAATTGCTTTGCGCATTACAATAAATTAACAGCAATAGCAACACACACACACACACACACATACATGCAACAACAATGACCCCGCCACACGTTTCATGCTTATCGACAACGTAGCAGCTCTTATCGAGCGCATCTCTGGAATTTAAAAAAGGAAAAAATAAAAATAAAAAACAAAAAAAAGTTGTTGCATACCGTGAGGCGTCTCGGCACTTTGACTCTTTCGCTTCCATAAACTGTGCTGAGTTATCGCTGGCAGACGTGAAGTCATCTCTGAATGCTGACCATATAAATTCCTCGCTAAAGGCAACCAACGAGTGCTTCTATAGTTTTAGCATTTGTTTGGTTTGCTGGGGGTCACGTCTGCCTCTCTGTCTGCCCCTCTGTCCTTCTGTCTGTTTGACTGCTTATAAATAAAGTTGTTTGGCTGACATGCCTTGTTAATACACACACATTCCCATACATATATATATATATCTATATATGTGTGTGCTATCCACCCATCGACATCAACATCAACATCAACATCATCATCACCATCATCTTTGTATCCGCCATACCCATTCAATTGGGGTTATTTGTCGCTCTATCTGGCACGGTCTTGTGCTACGCTTTTGTTGACTTTTTGGCTTTCAATGGCCACAACGTCTATTCAATATTTTGTATGTCCTCCCTATTAGAGCCAAAACACTCAACCCACCAAGCTCAGCTCGGACCACACCCACCCACCCAGTTACTATCCCTCGAGCGATTTGAAATGAAAAGTTAGCTGCCATATTAACAGACATACGTGGTAAAAAAAAAAAAAATGTAAAAATAAAAGATAAGAAAAGGAAACAAAATTGATGTGTGCCGGCCATATTTCTAGGCAGAGTAAATAGCAACAGGACTCGGTGACGAAATGTGTCCTTTGACATTTGATCGCACACCAGCAGCAAACAACTGATAATCCTGTCCAGAGCCAGGAGTCGGTGACAGCATCACCGTCACACTCAGCGTTGATGGGGTTGAATCGGCTTTTCAACAGCTTTTCGTCCTGCTTAATGGCCTGCTGCATTATTTAGCACATCGCCAAGCCAATAAAATGGCTTTAAAAATTCTGGCCAGTTAAGTTGTTGACTTTCAGCCGTATCGCATTAAGCATCCTGTTGCCCAACTCTGGCCAAGGATGCTCACAAATAATTACACTTTCTCAAAAGAAGAATTTATTAACGCTCTTATGTGGATTGCCTTGGGCACTTAGGCCTCGGTTGTGGTTTCGCTCAAGCACTTAAATATGTAAATAAATATAAAACAACATTTATGCACTCTAAATAAATGTTATTGTATAATAAATCCCAAAAAAAGAACACTAAAATTATAAATCTTACGACTTAAATGAATTGAAGTAAAAACCGGTTTGTATTTAATTAAATGCTTACTAGAAACAAATAGCTTTATCGTATTAATTGAATTGTTATTGTGAAAATCTGTAGATAATTTAAATTTAAAGAGTCTTTAGAATTCGATACACAAATCGTTAGTTGGTTAACATTCAATTATAAAGCTGTCAGAACATGTGCAGTTGCCGGGCTGTTGAATTGGCGCTTTTCAAGTTTTTAGCCGTGACGACTTTTACTTTACTTTACTCCGGCATCTTAATTTACTTTTGCACTCAGGCAGCTGGAAAAAAAGAAGGCTTTCGCCTTAAAAAAACAACTGCAGTGCGAGGGGAATAGAACAGTGAGGCAGGGATAGTGGATAGGGGGAAAGCAAGGAATTACGGCAATTTCCTGCGCAATTTCTTGTGGCTGAACTTGCCTGGCTTCATCCTCGTATGTTAACAGGCCAGACGCCAACGACATACATATGAACTTGGTGCTTTTTTTTTCATTTTTTTAGCTGCCGCTCAGCAGTGCAGTTAATTATAATTAAGACGAGTTAACTAACCACTTGCCAGACACTTGAAAAGCTAGCTAGGAGGGTGCGGGCGGGGTAGTAACAGCTGCAACGGCGTTTTTGTGTGCTGCAATTTAAATGTTGTCGTTGTTATTTGTTGGCTTTAATTAAAGCTGCGTTCATTAAAACGATTGTTGGCTGCGACCAAAAACTAGGCCACAAAAAGTGTTGCATATTCAAATGGGTGAGGGTGGCAGCAACAGCAACAGCAACAACACCAACCAACAACCACAGCCACAACAACAACTCTCGACAGTTATTCAATACGGCTTTGGATTTGTTTCTGGCTGCTGTTGTATCAATGCAACAATGGGGCATGTTAGCCGTCAAGGAAGCTGCGAGCTGTTATGCAAAGCCGCCAGCGGCGTTGTGCCTTCATTTGCAAGGACAATGCGACACAACGAGGCAAACGACGATGTCTGACAAAACAACACACAATAAAAAAAAAAAAAACAGAAAAAAAAATACACATAGAAAGCGTCGAATGAATGAAACGGCTGACTGAGTGCAGACAGGACATGCTGAATGACAGAACAGTAGAGAACAGTAGAGACAGGAATGCTATTATAATAAATAAAACGCCTTTCACTCATAACTGCTGCACAAAGCACTGAAATTGTGTATATGTATCTGTATCTGTATATATATATATATCTGCATCTCTGTTTGATTAAAGCAGCGCCGCAAAACAATGCAAACAATTTTAATATCGCTGATGGCAAGCATTTTTCCATCGATGGCTTTAATCAGCTGCCAGCTGAAAATTTGTCTTAAGGTGTGACTCTTTTGCAATTAAAGCCAACTGCTGTCGCCCCCATAAATATGCAATAAATATGTAGACACACTCACACACACACACACACACAAATTTGCACACACTTATGTGCTTGGCGGCTATTGCATAAAAATCACATTAACAATTTGCTACTACAAGAGTATTTTATTTTTATTGCTGCCTGTTTTATTTTTATATCATACATCGCCTTTTGTAATGCTATGCAAAGCACACACACACGCACACACACGCTCGTTTTATACACATGTTGCCACGAAGAGCAGCAGGAAGCAGCAGTTGCTGCCAAGGATCAGAGCTGTGTTCTGCAATGTTGCCATCGAAAAGCGCAATAAAAACGCTTAATTTTTCACTTTTACACAAACGTGAATAACGCCTCCATTGTTGCTTTTGTTGTTGTTTCTTTTGTTGCTGTTTCTGTTGTTGTTGTTGTTGCTGTTGTTGTTGCTGTTGTTGTTGCGTACTGGTGCTGAGTGTTGTGTCGCTTTTGTGTAAGCCATTTAAAAGTTATTTAATTTAATAACACGCACAAAACATGCTCCAAGTAAAAGCAAACGAACATAAATAAGAGACGGCCACACTTCGTGCGTGTTGCATTGGCGACTAAAACGAGGCAACAACAACAACAACAACAACTGTCCGACAGACAGCTGAAGAGGGGGCAAGTGCTGTGTGTGTGTGTGTGTGTGTGTGTGTGCTGTTGTTCCATTTGAATACTTTTAACATATGTGTGTTTTACTTGCTCATATGTGGTTGCTGGAAAATATTGTTTATGCAAGTTGTGTTAACTTAAAAGTGTTAAAAGAAGCATCGATTTTTAGACACAATCAGTAAATATTGGTAGAAGAGTAAGTTGATGTGAGTTAAAGTTAATCAAAGTTAGATTCTTGAACACAACCAGCATAAATAATTTGATTATTATCAACATGAGTAGAATTCCTTACTTAATCGTTACGTGTATTAAGTTAATGCCAGTTCAGTTAAATTTATTTTGGTCGTAACTGACAACATTTGAATCCTTTTGAATGGCTTATAAAAAAAATATATATATATATATGTCTGACTTTCAATTAAAATGGCATTTTTGCATTTTAATTGCATGCCGATAAGATTAAATTCACGAGAATAAAAACAAACAAACAAAAACCGTACTTGAATAAATGAAATATAAACGAGAGAAACGATATGCCTCGATATGAATAACCATTGATATTTAAGCTGCGGCAACAACCACATCAACAACAACAACAACAACAACAATAGCTATAAATATAAATAAAAAATAAATATAGCACAACAAAAATATATAAAAACGAGTGCAAACAAAAGTGATTGTCAATTTGTATTTATGCCGGCTGCTGTTTTTTTTATTTTACAGATTTAACAACAAAAAAGCGAACAAAACTGCGGCCGCACACAGATTTCAGATTTGGTTGGAAAAGTGAAAAATCAGCAGTGCCCAGGACACAGACGTAACTCACCCACAGCACCCAAGACCAAATGCAATAAGCTGCGTGGAACGCATACAAAGCCAAACACAAAGCCAAAGTCTAAGCCCCCAAAGCAAAAAGAGAAGAATAGCAAACGGCAAACAGCAAACAGCAAACAGTCGTTGTTGGACTGGGAGCAGCCGCCAGGATTGCGTTCTTGTACTTTGGACACACGTGCGCTGCGGCTGCGCCGTTGACGTTGACGCCGTGCCCGTTACCCGTGTCTGTGTCATCCTTGCCAGCTTCAGCGTTAGCGTCGCCATCGCCATTGGCAACGGCGGCCACAATGAAGCTGTCAAAACTGTCCAACCAGACGAACTCGCAGGATCCGCAGGCGGTTAACTCGCGCATCTTTGTTGGCAATCTGAATACATTTCAGTGCTCCAAAACGGATGTGGAGCGCATGTTTCAAATCTACGGCCGACTGGCGGGTAAGTCACCAACTCACACACATCTTTCTTCCAATGTACGCTGTCTCAACTCTCATCTTCTCTCTCTCTCTCTCTCTCTCTCTCTCTCTCTCTCTGCCTACAGGCATCTCCATGCACAAGGGCTATGCCTTTGTGCAGTTCACCAATCCATTTGATGCCCGCAACGCCTGTCACGGCGAGGATGGCAAAACGGTGCTTAGCCAAACGCTAGGTGAGATTTATTGTTTTATTAAGTAATAGTTATAATATTGAATATTTACATAAATTATTTATATAAATAAATAACGAGCTGTTAAATAAATTAACACGTTTTACGTAATATTTAATTTTATTATTTTTACAAATAATTCCAAATTGGCCAGCTTTAAAAAATGATTTTAATGCATTTACTTAATAATAAACCTTTAAAAAAAAAAAATCTTAATTCTTAAATAATACAACAATTTGTGCCATATTTGACTGGTAATTATTTTATTCATAAATATTATTATTTAAATTGTTTTCACAATAAAATTAAGTACTTTACTTTGACTTATAAATGCTTTCATATATCGTATATACATATATAATGTGGAAAACTTCTTTTGTTATATCTTGTTTTTGTGTGAATGGAGTTGTTGTTTTGCATAGACATGGCAGACCTTAACCCTCGCATAGTTGCATGTCCGATGTGGCAGAGTCAGAGCAGGTTAATGGCCGCCAGTGCCGGAAGTGCAGCACTAAAATCGAACAAGCGCGCGAAAAAAGCAACTTGGCGACTTGCCTTTTGGAGTAGAGGAATAGTAATAGGGATTCCTGGCTACTGTTACTGCTCCGACTCCTGCTCCGACTCCTGCTCCGACTCCTGCTCCGACACTGGCATGTGTAGTGGCCATATCTTAGAGCGCGCCCCGCCAACTAACTGTCTGCGTATTTTGTGCAACGGAAGTCGCTGCAGGCCGCAACTTAAAGTGCTGCCCCAAACATAAATCCTTGCGCGATACTTTTAATGAAATTTCAATGTTGTGTCGTAATATATACTTATCTGTGTGTGCGAGAGTGTATATGTGTGTGTGAGTGTGTGTGTGTGAGTGTGACTGTCTACCTGGCTGGCTGACAACTGACTGTTTGTCGATTTAATTTAAACGTTTAATGAAATTTCAAGCCCCTTCGCACATCACCTGCAGCTGCAACACACACACACACACACACACACACACACAGAAGGCAGCCCGTAGAGAATCCTTCGCATTCTTTCATGTTCCATATGTGTGTCTCGTGTGAGGAACAACTTAATGCACTTAGCGTGCAATGTCAGGACGACTCCGATGTGTGATTCCTGATGCAGCTGATGCTGTCATATTCATACGACCCGTTGGCGATGTGCAATGAAAACTTTTACGACGCTCACACAGAAAACGCTTTTTGCTGCTGTTTTTTTTTTCTTTTTTTTTTTTTTGTTGATCTTATTTCGGTATTTCGCAGTGCCTATGCAAATGCAGCAATGCTAATTTCACTGATTAGAAGAGCCAGGCAAAAAAGGAGAAGCTCAAATAAAATAATACCCCGCACAGAGCACTCGAGTTGAGTGTCCACTGTAATATTTCATTGCGACGCACCATTGACTTTTAAGCGGCAGTGTGGCAATGTGGCAATGTTGTGCCTGGGCCAGCGTTAAACCGATTGCCTTAAAACTTGCGGAAATCCTTCTTACGCTTTTATCCTTAATCTTAATTATAGCCTGCCAGCACCCCACTCTCAATTCCAGTCAAGGCAAAGTGCCGTTTTGAGGCAAACCAAAGAAATTCTTGAGAACCAAAATGGGAGAAGACAGAAAAAAATATATGTAAAGCTGCCACACCCCACAGTCCAGTAATTTGTAGTTATAGCAACTGCCTCACAATCAACCAACCACCCCCCCTACCCCTTAACTGGGACTTGTCTTCTCCTTTTTTTTTGTTGTTGTTGTTTTTTTTTTTTTGGGCGCGTTGGTTTCCATCCACCCTGCGGCGCAGCCGTCGCACTTCAAACTTTGTCATGAATTATGATGAACGAGCGTGAAAGAGCCGAACTTGCCACAAAAACCTACATATAAAAAAAAAAAAAAACAGACGACTGTCGCACCCTTTTCATTGAAAAATGAAATGTATAATGCATTGGGGCAAGAATTTGACTTTACCTTAGGCTGACGGGAAATGTATATATTCTGAGAATAGAGTTTGAAGTATTTTTTATACTTGCTCTTAATAGTTATATTAATTTTTAATTTACCAAATACAAATTTGATTTAGTTAGTTTATTTTTTTTTGTTGATTCTTGTTAATTTAAATCTTTTTCTTAACAGTTTGTGTTTTTAGTAGTGTATATTAAGTTCGGTTTTTAGGTGTTTATTCGCCATTTATCCTTTCATCCTTTTGCAAAATCTGACAATGTCTTTGGTCGTTGTAAACTGCGTTTTTCATTTATACTTTTTTTTTTATTTATTTTTTTATTAAGATTAATGATTGCGAGTCAGATTAAATGATTATGGTGTTGCAGTTGGACAACAACTGTTTTGTTTTTTTTAATAACTTAGAGTTCTCAACATTTGCATAATGAAAAATCAACAAATAAAAAAAAAAAACAAAAATCTAAATTTGCGCATAATAGAAAATAGAAATGTCATTGTATAAATTCTTCTACTTAGTCAGCCACTTCAAAGGCACAATATGTTTTGTGGAGTCTTTTGGAGTACAGGCAAACATGCTATTGTTGCCTGTTGTATTTGTGGGAATACAGTTAAAATTTATACTCGTTTTGCTTGCCATCTCTTTCATTTTCAGATGTCAACATGGTGGCAGAGCCGAAGGCCCATCAAATTGGAAGGAAACGCCAGAATGTCAGCAAAACGGGCAACGATTGGTGAGAGCATAACAAAAAACAAAAAAAAAAAACACAAAATGAAAAAGAAAAACCATTTCAAATACAATTTCATGCTTCACATTTTAATTTAAATAAATGCCAGCGTTTAGAGCAAGTTTTTGCTCAATTTAATATGGCCATGTGGCGCTCATTTGGAGTTTATTTACATATCATTTAACGGCTTGGTTTGGGACTAGGCTGAAAGTTTCATTCCCCTTCTCTTTTTTTTTTTTTGTTTTGTTGTTGTTGTTGCACAGCCGCACACACACAGAAATAAATAAATAAGGTACAATCCATCAGGGCATGGACATGGACATGGACGTATTCGTATTCGTATTCGTCTCCTTTGTTTCAACGCCGGCTCACATAAAATATTTTGGCTGTCAACTCGATGCGAGTTTTTCGTTGCCACTTCCGTAGCTCCGCAGCTCCGTAGCTCCGTCTCTGTATATATATAACTCCGTCTGTGTCTGTGTCTGTGTCCATGTCCGCGTCCATGTCTGTGCCTGTGTCTGGGTCAGTTGTGTGTTGTGTTTCGAGTGCTGCGTCCACACACACACACACACACACACACACACACACACACACACACACACACACACACACACACACACACACACACAGTATGTAGCTCAAAGTGTGCACACACAAAAAAATATAAAAAAAAAGGACTTCACTGTTTGTGAGTGACAGTTGCAATGTATGCTATAATATCCTTGCGCTTGGTCCTGGCGCTGACATGTGCACTTGCTTGTCCCTGGCGCGGCCTTAATGATGACTGAGCGAGCGACCCCCCCCCTATCCCCCTCCATACCGGCACCATTCACAATTTATTTTGGACAACTTGCAACTCGTGTGGAAATATTTAATTTAAGCTTAATGACACCGAAAGGAAGTGCGTTAAGGCTTTAAAAAAAAAAAAGGTCGAATGCGACACAAGGCATCCTGACAGCGACTTGATTGTAATTAAAACGCAAACATCGTTGGTGCTGCTGTCCAGGTGCTCGGACTGTCTATAGGCTGGTGTTTGTCATTTAAATGCCTGACTCTCAATCCATTTGACCGCACACAAATTGACCGTAAAGCCACAATTGTTTGGACCCCGTCACCCACGTACCCCACCCACGTTTGGTATGAATACTGACTCCAATATTCGACCACAAAAATGGATACTGACGCTGGCATTTGTATTAATCACACAGGCAACACACAAAACAAGCAGTCGTCTGTTGCAACATTGTTCGTTGGTTGCAAAAAACGGGCCAAAAAGTTACACATAATTGGCAAATGACAATTGTAACGACGACAGTTAACAGTTAGTTCAATTGGCAACAGTTGGCAGGTTGTTTTTTTCTATATCAGATACCCATTAAAAATAACTGAATTGAATCTGATCAATAAATAGACATTTCCGATTCATCTTTGCTAGATTTTGTAACAGGATTATATTGAATCCTGGTGGGGACAATTGGAGTTTGATAGAATATGTACAGGGTGTCTACCAGTCGAGCCTTCATTTTGTGGAGTAGCTCGCATTGACACCTCAATTACAGCATTTGGCACAAGTAATGAGCTGTCACTCTTTGAATCTATGTTTGCAGGGATTATTTCTATGACAGCTATTGCTCATCGGCGCTGCTGCGCGGCGGTGGAGGCGGTGGTGGTTCCAATGGTGTGCGTCCCAAGAAACGCAAGCGTCTGATGGCCAGCAATAATAGTCTGGCAGCGGTGGTGCAACAGCAACATCAGCAGCAACATCATCATAGCGCCGCTGCAGTTGCAGCGGCTGCTGCTGCTGCTGCTGCGGTACATCATCAACAGCAGCAGCAGGCGGTGCAGCAGCAGCAACAGCAACACCAGCAACATCAGCAGCAGCAGCAGCAACATCATCACCATCAGCAGCAGGTTGCTGCCGTTGCGATGGCAGCGATGGCCAATTTGTTGCCACAACAGCAGCTGTTGCTGCATCAGCAGAATTTACTATCAAATGCGGCGGCTGTGGCCACAACAGCGGCCACGACAGCGGCGCCCGGCACACTTCACTGGTCGCAATACAAACAGGACCAGCAGCAACAGCAACAGCAGCAACACCAACAGCAACAACAGCAGCAGCAGCAGCAGCAATTTGTTGCCGCTGCCACAGGTTTCCAGTTGAAGAGCGTCATCGCCGGGCAGTCAACGACTTCGCCACAGAATGCAAAGTCAGCAATAATTGCTAATCAAACAGCACTCGTGGAGCCGTACGGTGCCTTTTCCCAACAGATATCGCATCACCAGCAGCAGCAACAGCAACAGCAGCAACAGCAACAACAGCAACAACAACAGTTGAGCTGCCTGCTGCAACCGTTGACTTTGGCATTGTCCCCACAGCAACCGCAGTCGCTACAATTGCAAAGCCAACTGATGCAACAACAGCAACAGCATCAACATCATCAGCAGCAGCAGCAGCACCAGCAGCAACAGCAACAACAACAAATTCATCAACAGCAAGAACAACAACAACAACAGCAGCAACAGCAGCAGCAGCAACATGCACAGGAGCAATTAAGTTTGCAACAACATTGGGGACCATTCAAAGTTTACAGTGAGTATTTACTTGATTTGGATTTGGATTATCTTCATGATGATATCGGCAATCGATTGCTATTTAAGATTTCCGCTTTGATAGCCAAACAATGTGTTGATAATTGAGCACATCTATATAGAAATTGTGTAATCTTTAAATTTTTAGTTATCTTTAAATATTTTATAGATACTTTAATTATGGCAGTTTAAAAAAGCATTAGTAAATTTTATTATTTCTATTATTTTTGCTCGAATTTGGCTTTGCTTAACTTGTCTAATAATGTGTTCTGACGACGATTGTTACTCTGAATATGAGAACACCCGGACTTAATACATACTATCCACTCGCTGTTTTACTCGCAATCTACATCCTGCAAGTTGTCCACTCCAAAGAGCCACAATTGACTCAGAATTACACATTTGCCATTGCTCCGCAGCAGCGTCTTCCAGCCGCATATGTTAACGGCTTTCTCAGGCTCAAAACTAGCCTATTGACCAACAATTTGAAGCCCCTGACCAACACACCTGCCTCGCAATCCGACCAGCAATTCGAGCAGCAATTCGAGCAGCAATTCGAGCAGCAATCGGAGCAGCAATCACAGCAGCAGAATTATCCTAAGCACATTTTGGATCTTCAAAAGATGGAATCTGTGCAGCAGGAGAATAAGGATCATTTGCATCAACAACTGAGCCAACTGGAAGTGGATCTGAAGAAACAGGTTGAACAGCTGCATCAACGGGATTTGCAGTTCGCTGTGCAAGTCTCCGCGGAGCAGCAGCAGCAATTGCACCAGCTAATTGAGAAGCTCGAGGCACAAAATCAGGTCGACCAACAGCTGCCAATGTCAATCAGCCCACAGCAAGATGGGCAACCAGAGATGAAATTTGAGCCGCTTTCATCCATTCAAGCGGATGGCACACTAAATTCCAGCGTTCAAATGCAACTACTTGCTGACTACTTTGGACATGGACAGCCACTAGAACAAAACCAACAAAACCAACAGCAACAACCAAATCCACATCAACAATCACAACAAACTCAGCAATTGAGATTAAATGTTGCACAGTTGTCACCTTCAGTTGCGGATGACCAAGAAGAGGATGCCTATTTCGATAATAAAACAACAACGGAATCAGATGAGTGCAACGACTACCCATTGGAATCGAGTCCATTGATGGAAACCACCAGACCAAGGGCAAAAATCACAACAGCAGCGCCTTTAGATAATGTAGAAGCAGTAACAATATATGTGGAAAATAGTCTATTAAAATCGACGACCACTGTTCAGCCCAAGGTTCAAAAAGATTCCCAAAAGAATTTGAAAAAGAAGCCTCCAGCAAAGCACCAAAAGAAGCCTCAAGCGAACTCCAAACGCGATACAGACTACAAAAGAGTAACTGAATCGATGACGAAAGCGAATCCTTTTAAGCTGAGCAAACTTTTCAACCTATTGTTCGGAATGAGGGATAAGCCCAACCCGTTCCAACAACGACTCCATCGAGATGCAATATCCAATAATGAAAGCTTTATAAAAATTAATGCAATTGCAACGCTGCTGCGATATCGCAATAGGCAAACTGATCTAGCTCAAAATGAGCCAAAGGAGCCGGTTCGACATGTGGAACCACTAGAAAAGCCTCAAAAGAGCAAAAGAAGAAGAATAATTAAGGCATGGCGAAAGGTGAAAGGACGCAGGCCACGTAGGGAGCAAATGGTGCAGGCCGAGACCAAAATTTGGCCAATCAAAAATCATATTAAAATTATATGAAAAGATTTATTCAAATGTTTGTTGATAAAATATATTTTATAATTTCTAATCAGTTTTTTAAAGACGAAAAATAATTTTGAGTAAGTTTTATTTATTTCTACTATTACTTAATATGCCATGAACAATATATATATATATATATATATTTATATATATATGGCAATCATGCCAGACAGCTTGCTTGGAATAATGGCATTAAAATCCATATTTTATAACTGTTTCGTTATATTGTAGGCAATCCGGACACATTAATCTGTGGCAACTGCCGGGAATGCTTCAGCGAGCTGTCTGAGTTATTGGACCACAAGAAAAGTTACTGCAAGCTGAGGTTCACATGCAAGTGCCAGGATGTGGCATTTGCCGCAAGTAAGTCGTCAGCTAAAAGGGGGCGTGGCATTTGCTGTCTGCAATTAATTTATGATTGTTAAACACTTTTTGCCAAGGCATTTGTTCGCCTTATGTCCAAGTCTGTGTGGGTGTGTGTGTGTGTGTATGTGTGTGCGTGTGTGTGTGTATGTGTGTGTGTGTGTTTGTGTGTGTGTTTATCTAAGGCCACATTCTATGCAGATTGCTTGTTGCAAGTCAGCAACATCTGTCTGTTTGTCTGTCTCTTCGCTCTGCGCTTGGCTGCAAATTCATTTAAAATTGAGTTATTTATGCGACTAAGCCCAGCTCAGCCCCAGTCCTTTATTCCGCAAATTCCAACTTAAATAACTAATTAATTCTTGCTTGTTTCGCCCCTCCCGCCCCACTTGAATTTACGTATATAGAAACGCCACCAACGAGCGCCAAATTGCTTTGCGCCGTTTGCAAGGATGCATTCACCAATCCCTGGGATTTGATGGTGCACGCACAGGCCGCACACATGGTTAACATTTACGAGCTGGGCGATGAGGCCGCCAACGTTGTGACTACCGCCAATGGCAACGGCAATCCCAGTCCTAACAACAACAACAACAGCAGCAACAACAACAATGCAAATGATGCAACTGCAATTGCAGTCAATGTTGCTGCTGCTGCTGCTGCTGCTGCTACTGCTGTTGCTGCTGCTGTTGCTGATGATGAGGCAACAACCATAACAAAGCACATGCCAACGTCAGCAACACTTAACAAGGAGCCAAATAACAATAACAAAATTAGCAACAATAACAACAACAACAACAACAACAACAACATAATCAATGGACACATGTCGCCCATTGCCAACGGCAGCAGCAACGATGTCGTTGCAGTTGAAGCAAATGGCATTGATGTTGCTGCCGTCGCAGTTGCTGCTGCCAACAACAACAACAACAACGATGGTCATGTTAGCAGCGATACGGAGACGCACAGCATGGACATCAAGTTTGGCCTCTGTAACAGTCTCAAGGAGGTGCGTTCAACTCTGCACAAGATTAACAAATGTTGGGCAAATCCGTTCTTCTTCTTCTACTCTTTTCGCAGGAGCAACGTGACGATCTGTCACTGGATGGACGACTGTCCAGTAGCCCGCAGACACATCATTCGGATGATATCAATATGAATATAAAGCTACTAAACGGTTCGGTCTCCTCGCGCGGCAGCTCCCCTGGCTTGGAGTCCGATGAGCCGCCGGCAACGCGCGCCTGCATTGTCCGTACCCTGAGCATTGTGAGTAATGAGAATTAATATATATAGGATAATGCTAAGAAAATATATAATATGCATTCGATTTTTTTATAATAGTAGTTTGATTTGGTTACACCAAATTATTAACATTTTTCCCATTTATTTGCTCATCATTCCAGGAGGCTGCAGGAGCTGCAACCACGCAAACTGCGAATGCTTTGAGCCTGATGTCCAATGGCCTCAGTTTGGCACTGGCACCACAATAGGCCAACTCGTAATTGGCTGGCTTTAAGAAGAATCAAAAGCGTTGCAACCGCATCCCGTTATATAATGAGTTTAGATAATAATTTATGTGTTAGATTTGTGTGCAGATTCAGAAAGAGTATTGAAAATGCTCATTTGGCTTTTGGCTTTTGTGTATTGTATTGAGAATAAGTATATGTTATATGTCAGTGGGGTGTGCAAGTGCAATTTATTCAGTATTTTTGTACTAGACTTAAACTGAGAAATGATAACGTAAATTACCGAAAAAAACATATCATTTTAAATTAGCAACTAGGTATTATTGTAGCTATAACAACTAATTATATATATATATATATATATATATATAGTATATATGTATCAATGCATGTACTATTTAAATTATATAAATAAATGCCTATCTAGTCTGTCTTTGGTTTTGAGTTCAATTTTGGGTTTCAAAAAACTGCATATGAGAACAAATAGGTAAAAAGATAAGGTCAAAACCCACAAAAATCAGCTTCGGAAATTGTCGTCAAAAGTTCATGAATTATGTGTAAGGATTAGTTAAACTGCATTATGTAGGACAAATGAGCTTTGTATATATTCAGTAATACAAAAGAACTAACAAAATAAAGTACTTAATTATTGTTAGCTGACAAAATACCCCCCCACAACAAAAAAAAAAAAAAAAACCAACTATTTTATATACAAGTTCGTATAATAATTTAACTAATATTTAATATGTAACATGCCAACAATATTATTATTCAAAATACGTACAATTTGTATATCATATGTAGCATATGTGGCAACAGGTGTTTCAAAAACAACAGCAAAACAGCAAAACTGTCCCAACAAATATAAAAGTAAAATTAAAAAAAAAAAAAACAGGAAATAAAACCAGAAGGTTAAATGTTATAATTATATAAACGTATTAATATTTAAAGTTAACATAAAAAGTACTTGCATAAAAGCGTATATATATATATTAAACATTTGCAGCTATGTAAATAGATTAGATATACAAAAAAAAACATAAAATATAATGAAATATTGTAAACAAAGTAACAACATTCAATTCAGTGTCCTCCAGCTAAAAAAAAAAAAATGTAAACAGGCAGAAAAATGTATTTAATAAAAAGAATATTATACAAAAATCTTGTTAAATTGTGTTTTAATTGTGGAATTCAACGAGGGTTTATTGGGGAAAAAAAGCGAAAGTTAGCTTTACTCATTTCATATGGATGCTGTGCTCAGAGAAAGATTTCAGATTTCGGAGCACATTTGAAATTCTATTTTGAAACTCTCATTAAAATAAATGATGATCAACTGCACACGGCGACACTTGTGACTAGCGAGCGACGAGGGGCGACAGAGTGTGTGTGTAAACAGCAACAGCAGCAGGACAACAAAAAGGACATTGCAAACATTGTTGAAAGCAAAGCGCAGGATAATGAAAAGCGCCAACAAAAGGTGAACGCAAGTGGGTGCAAGAGGTTGCAAGAGGTTGCAAGAGGTTGCAAGAGTGATGCCACTGTTGCCAGAGACTGCCTCACACTCCACATAAAAGTTGTTGGACACAATGCCAAAATGCAGTTAACTTTATTAAAATGCGCAACGAAAACGACTCGCACCGTGTTGTGTGTTGTTTTGGCTGGTTGTCCTTGCCGCTGGCTCTTCGTCCTGGCGGCCCAAAAAACATTTTTTATTGTCTGGCTCTGCAGCGTGTGGCGGCCATTTAGCTTGGTTTTTGGAGGTCGAGTTAAGCGCCTGCGGTCGAGCCACATTCTGGATTTAAAATGCATAAGCAGAGGGCAACAATTGGTGGAGACTGCGGCAGACGGTATTCAATTTGAGGCCGGGCAACCTTAAAGTGCGCTGCGGCTAATTAGAATGCCTCGCCCAGGTGCGCCACAGACCCATTGCAGACCCATTCGCCATTCGCCATTCACCATTCGCAGTTTCAGTTGGCGCAAAGGTAACATTTAGCCAACTGAAATTACGAGTGCCGGCTCTCCCTCTGGCTGGGGACCTTCACTTCACTTTACATTACTTTACACTTGGTATGTGTGTGTGTGTGTGTGTGTGTGTGTGGAGTTCTCCGCAAATTACGCGAGCTTAGCCCAATGAAGTAATTGAAATGACACCAAAAACTGGAATTCACACCTAACCCATGCGTGATGCGGCAACCGTGTTAGCATCGAAGCTAAAGGCAATCCCCTTGAGGATACAGCGTACCCAGTTGTATAATAAGCAACGCCCGTCCAGTGAAGAGTATATAAGGTGACGACTTGGCATATGCTCGCCTGACTCAGTCAACGTTGCCAGTACGCGTCGGAACGTTCAACTCGGAATTGGAATCGGAATCGGAATCGTAGTAGTCGGACTCCAATACGGTCATGTCGACGAACAGCACACAGCCGCAGACGCCCATCAATAGGCTGGAGGTGCCCAAGAAACCGAATTTCAGTACCTCTAATCAGTGGAAGAGGGCGGCCCTGATGACCAGGACCGCATCGGCAACCAGGGACAATTCAGATGATAGCGAGGATGAGGTGGACACCAAGCAGCAGATCAAATATGGCAGCGGCTTCCAGGCGGCCAAAGCGATTGTTCATGAGTATTGTGACTACAGTACCATCCATGGCATCCGCTATCTGGGCGAGAAGAAGCGACCCTGGCTGGAGCGTCTGTTTTGGGTCAGTGTTTTTCTGCTCTCGATATTCACATGCTTCAAGCTAACACTCAACATTTGGGACAAGTGGAACAACAATCCGGTAATTGTGAGTTTTGCTGAGAAATCGACGCCAGTTTGGCAAATCCCCTTCCCCTCTGTCACTGTCTGCCCCGAGACAAAGTCTCGCCAGAGCGCGTTCAATTTCACGGATTTGTATTGGAAATTACGTGATTTTCGAGCCAATGTCAGCGGAGTGTCCGATCTGACCGAAAAGCAGTGAGTATATTATTGATCAGATAAATCTTTAGCTATATTAAAAATGTAAAAAATATGCATTTCAAAATCTTGCACAGAAAATCCACATTCGGAGCTGTGACTCAGGTGTGCGATGCTCCGCTGCATGACATTGATTTTGGTTTGATGACCCGTAAGGGAATCGAGATCATCGATGAACTGAGCGACGTAATACCACTGTTTGATGAGACCTATCTGGACTGCAAGTGGCGCAATGCGCCCATCAAGTGCAATGAGATCTTTCACAAGTTTGTCACCGAGGATGGCGTCTGCTACAGCTTCAACTCACTGAGTCCCACTGAGATCTTCCGGGCCGAAGGGTGAGACGTAGCTCTACTTTCACATTTTGAAATACTAAGAGTATTTTTTTTAGTATTATACCCGATATTGTATTTCGCGAGGAGAATCGTCAGACCACGGAATGGAATGTGGAGGATGGTTATAGCATTAGCTCCAATACAGAGACCTATCCACATCGGGTTCTGGGACCGGGTGCCAAGGCTGGTTTGTATCTGTTTATGGGCGGCATTGAAGAAGATTTCGATGATATGTGTCGTGGTCCTGTGCAGGGCTTTAAGGTAAGGTGTATTCCAAGAGAATGTGTTGCATATGTTGCATGCCACATATAACATTGCTTGCCAATTAGATACTGTTGCATACGCCAGGTGAGGTGGCACAGGTGACACGACAATACTTTCGCATACCCTTCGATCAGGAGGTGCTCATATCGATACGACCCAAAATTATTACCACCTCGGATGGCCTGAAGCAGTATGAGCCACATCGGCGACAATGCTACTTCCAGAAGGAGCGTCATCTGCGCTACTTCAACATCTACTCGCAGACAAACTGTGAGCTCGAGTGCCTGGCCAACTTTACTCTAACCAAATGCGGATGCGTCAAGTTCTCCATGCCCCGTGAGTATCGAGCAGAGTATTTGCAACCAATGTTGGATTAATGTGATTGTTGCAGGCAACCTGAATGTGCCCGTTTGTGGTGCTGGCAACTTGAAGTGCTATAACGATGCCGAGGATGAGCTGTTGCTCAAGGAGTTCCAACAGGGCATGGCCACTGAGGGTGAAAACTATCGCGGCCACACGGATTGCAATTGTCTGCCATCCTGCACCTCCATTGCCTATGAAGCGGAAATCTCTCAAGCCGATTTTGATTACAAGACAGTTGCCAGCAAGGATAGGGCAGAGGGTGATG